>VWZK01008098.1:12423-279095 GCA_013396935.1 Baryphthengus martii
GATTTTCCCTCCTTTTTGGGTTTTGTTTAGTGTTTTTTTTTTTTTTTTTTTTTTTGCAGGTACCTACAAGGCAAAAGACTGTGATCGACCAGACCAGGCAACTGTCTGTCTTCCATGTGCTAATGGCACATTCACAGCTGTTGATAACATCATGCCTAAATGCTTCCCCTGTACACTTTGCCGTACAGGTGAGTTATCTACAGGACCAGAGGAAAATGGGTGGTAGTGGTGGGGGGGCAGGAGGGGCTGGCAAGGTGAATGAGGAAGCTTGGAAAAGGAAGCAATTGAATGGGCAGAAGGGCAGTGTATGGGAAGGGATTGGGGACAGCAGGGTTACCAAATGACTACAGTCTGAGATACAGTTTGCAGGCCTTTTTGGGCTTTTTCTGGGAAGATTAGGGGATAACAATACCTATCATTGTAACGGTACTCTCAGCTGAATGTGAAGGGTGGAATAATCACTACTTTTTTCTTTCCTCAGAATTTCAACAGATAGTAGAGAGTCCTTGCACCCCAAAGCAAGATACCGTATGTGGCTGTCGGAAGAATCAATATCGGATTGGCTTCTTCGATCTTTTCCAGTGTAGGAACTGCAGCTCATGTGTCAATGGGGTTATTACCAACTGTGAGTATGGCATAGATATGGCTCCAGTACAGACATACTGTACTAGGGTAGACATTAACAGCCTTTTGTTCACTTTCTGACGTGTTGCAGCACCTTGCTGTGACTTGCTTAGAAGCAATAGCTCTCTCATTTCTTAGCCATTCCACTCACAGAATAGCAGATCACAAGAGTGGACTTGTGTCCTGTGGCTTGAAGTGTTTTCTCCTTGCCCTGAACCGAGTTCCTCACAAGTTCCAGTTGCTCAGGGATCACTTCCCCCTCATTTTCGCCTGACTAATGTGATTTCCCCTTCCTGTCACGCTTGAACTTGAATGACTTTCCCCGCTTTTGCACTGGAACTGTCATTATCCATTAGACCAATTTCAGCTACACTGTAATTTTAGTCTCTTTCCAAGCCTCTGCAGAGGTCCCCGACCTACCAGGACAGTGGTACCCTTATTTTTTACTATTTATATCTTCTTCCAACCCTGTCCTCAAACATAGACTGATTCCTTTTTCTCTTCTTCAGTAGCAGTTCTCTAGACTCTAAGAGGGATAATCTCCCTCCCATCTTGGAGTGGATTTTTCTCCTTTTGTTTTCTTTTCTGTCCAGTTTATGGCAACTGTTTCATCTTTCCTCTACAGGTTCAAAGAACAGAGATGCAATTTGCAGGTGTAAGCCTGGATTCTTCCTGACAGTTAGAAACATTTGCAAGCCTTGCAATAGGTGAGCTTTTAACCTCTGTATGCTCCTCCACTGAGTAGAAGAGACAGCAGACTCAAGAACCACAGGGAGCGGAAATTTTTCTCATAATTCTGTCCATCTTCACATAACTTCATGGCATTCTGCCCTTCTGGGGCAATTTGAGTCTTCCCAGTCTTTTCCATGTAGGCATCAGCCCACTGAGAACCCAAAGGCAGTAGCCACACTGCATTGCTCTGTTTTGCAAGCTCATCTCGGCTTGTCTGTTACTTACGATTGTCACAAATGGCTGGTATTTCATGTCACACACACTCACCTCTCTGATTTGTTCTTCTTTCAGCTGCACTGGAGAAGAATGCTTACAGTGTCATAGCCCAGTGACTACCTCGCCAAGTTCGTCGGGGACAAGTGAGTACTGGGGGAACTGAGGGACAGTGAAATCGTTTCAGTGTTGGCTTTTGTTCTGTTCATGCCTGTTGTAAAGTGTTGTTTTCTCCACTCTCTCAAACCATTATTCATTTTCTCCTTACCATTTACACATCTTCACATGCTCTTCTTCCTCTAGCACTTACCTCCTCATTTCTCACTCACTCATTTGCCCTCTTCCTTTTGTCCAGATGGGAGCCTTGTCCTTGGCATCATTGTTGCAATATTTGGAGTTATCTTTATCCTCTACATTGTAAATAAAGTAGTGAAGCTGGTCCAGGAAAATGGGATAACATCGTCTTTCTACTCCTGTGGTGAGTACAGCAGCATATGCAGTGATACTAATTGAGATAGTCATCGTTCTGCGTGTTTGTGTGTGCTCATGTGTGTGAGGGGAAGAAGCGTGATCACGTTACTCTGCTTTGCTGCCAGGGCAGAGGAACATGAAAACTCGACAGCTAAACTTACTGGTGCAGCTCTGCATCCATTCCCATAGCTGTGTCCGGGAATGCACGCGAGCTCGTTGCTGGGAGGTGTGCATTTTGTCCCTTTTTGAGGGCAGGATTGTGAAGAGCTGCTTTCCTGTTTTCTCTGGGACGAGAGGAAGTGAAAATAATTTCTGCTTTCCTTTTTCTTTTTTCTTCTTTAAAGTTTCTTTGCCGCAGACAACCAAGGAGCCAGTATCTGAGGTAAGCAGATGATACAAGATGGTATATTATGGGTATAAGAGCTTTCCACGTACTTTCAACTATGTCAGCCTGGAAACCCAAAGTAGCATTTTTCCCCATGGAGTGTTTTCAAGCCTTGTATTTTAAAAGAAGCTAAGACAGCTGTTTAATTCAGACATCTTTTCCTGTAGAGGATGGAGCCATTAGCATTTTAGTTCCCCTCTTCTAGAGGATGCTTTTTAAACTTGTGGCTTTTTGTTGTTTTCTTTCTGGATGCATTTTTTTTCCAGATAGCTGCTCCTTCATCTCTTTTCCTCCCTATATAACCCAAGCAGAGGTGGGGTTTCCACAGCCTTATAGAGTAGTCTGATGGGAAAGGTGGTGTGTGGAGCTTCTAGAATGGCGATGATTTTTGGTCCCAGTCTTACCTGATTTTGTAAAGAAACATATTTTTTTCCAGGCTACTGTTTTTTTGATGCCAAAAGTGAGCTAAACACCTTGGGTCCTGCTGCAAAGAAATGTTTGGTGCCTTCTGCTCAATAAAGCATATAGGAGGAATTAAAACATGAGCTCCCCATGTATCTTGGATAAATTTTAGTTTATAAAGCTAGTGGTTCCTGCAGGAGATAGGTGTACTGTGCTGCTCTGGGTGATTCTGGACTAAGAAAATGTGTCTTCCAGGTTGAGGTAAAAAGAAGTGAAATTTCCATCCTCCTTCCTGAGTCCCGGAAGGAAATAGAATTGCCAGTGAATGCAACACCACCACCTGCACCTCTGCCGCAAAGTTCACATGAACTACCAGACTGTGTCAGCCCTGCCAGGAAGACACAGCTTCCAGACAGTAAGTGAAACTCCCCCATCCTTTCCTCCTTCCCCAGGCAAACGAGATCATGCAGATGTGGCCAGGAGGATGGATGTTGGACAGAGCTCACCCGGTGTACGTGACCTGTGTGTATACTTCATGCATGGCACAGTAGGAAGGCAGAAGCACGCCTGGAACCTGTGACGCTGAATATGCTAAACATCTATGCGAGGCCTTGCTGTTGTCCCTTTTTTCCCTACTGGCAAAAATGGGTTGTCACGTGTTGACATGCTGGCAGCCTTAATGCCTCTGGGGCGGTGACCCAGAGTGTTCTTTTTGTAGGAATGTGTGGCAGCAAGGCCCTAAGCATGTGTGGTCTGCTCTGCTCACAACCTTACACAAGAGCATTTGGAAGCATTCCCATTGCTTTTTGAGGGATAAGAGCAAGTCTGGACATCACATGGGTCTGTGTGACTATTCTGTAAAAGACCTACACAGCAGGGGCAACGCACGGTCCCAAGGCACTATCCAGCCCTGAATTACTCACATTCTCCTTGAGGCTGCAGAATCCCCCATTCTCACACTTTATTTCTTCTCTTTTCACAGACCCTGTTATTCTCTACGCTGTGGTAGAACATGTACCGCTGTCTCGGTGGAAAGAGTTTGTGAGGCGTCTGGGTCTGAGTGACTATGATCTAGAGCGAATTGAGATGGAGCATCGGCATTTACGAGAGGCCCAGTACGAAATGCTTAGGCTGTGGAAACTGCGGATGGGCCACGCCGCAACTGTGGAGCACATCAGCTGTGTTCTCAACCAGATGGAGCTGAGTGGCTGCAGCGAAGCTATTCAAGAGGCTTTGCTAAACCAGAACTCTCCTCAACCTTGCAGCCAACACGGCCATCTTTAATCTATTCTGCATCTATATTGCCTTCACTATGGCTATTAAAGGGAGGATCATAACTTCTTTTCCTGTCTTCCTTTTCCCATACCTCCCTATCTTCCTAACGCTCCTCAGCTGGCTTTGTTGGAGATAGCAGCAGTTTATACTGGAAGAAGGTAGAGGTTTGCCTCTCAATCACCGTGTAGCAACACCTTTAAGCCAAGACGGACTTCTGCAACAACTCCTTTCCCAAGGAGGAAAAGCACCTCATAAAGGAAATGGTGTGTGTGCTCGGACCAAGATGAAAACGACCGTAGAGTGACTTGCTAGATCAGCTACTCTATGGACACATCATTGCTGAAACACGTTCTCCACCCACCATGTGGTGGGTAAACTTGTAAGGTGACTTGGTTAGCCTGGCTGCTCAGATGGTAGAGTACATGCTCACTTTTTGCGGATCCGTTTTTCTGCAAGATCAGACAGTTGACCTTGCTCACATTGCAGCCTTTGGATGGCTACATCTGTCTCAAAGGGGAAGTGGTGGGAGGATGCTCCTGTTTCTGGGAGCAGGAGAGGATTGCCCCCTTTCGGTACCAACTAGTGATCGCTGTGGCGGAAGAGTCAACAGATTCAGAAGCGGTGGCTCTGTGAGAAACGGGAGGACGTTTTCTTTTCCACACTCCCATTTTCATCCCCTTCAAGAGGAGTAAGGATTCCGAGCCAGTGGGTCAGATGAGAGGGTCGGTTCTTTTTTATAGTTTCTTTTTCTGTACCTAGAAGCCATGTATGATAGCATTAACAAAACACCTCCCTGTGTCTTTGTCCAAGTGCAGAGGGGAAAAGGAATGTGTGCGTCTGGGTGAGAAGTATCTGCACAGCTGGTAGTGTGAGCACCTCTGCAAATCTGTCTTTGCGCACAGGTCCATAGACTTGTGTCTACCTGCTTATCTGTCTTTGATTCACCGATCCAACTGCAAATGGGACTGCGTATATGTACACATATGTATATTTTTAGCAGTTGTTGAATAACTTCACACTACTTTGTGGACTGCATTCTATGATTGCTACTTGAGTGCAAGAGCCATTCAGCACCATCTCCAGGCTCTTACCATCACTTTCTCATGGGTATTGCTCTGGGTGATGCAAAAGTAGCAAAAATAAATTAGCCTGCATCAGGTGCAGGTTGTCCACACATTCATAATGTGGACATTTTTTTTTTTTTTGTTAGTCTCTCACCTGTTGACCAGAGAGAAACTTCCTATTGTAAATACACTAAATGCTCTGAATTAAAAATAATATTTTTACCTGTGCCTCCGTTCTGATTTTATCCGTATCAACCTCTCTTCTGTGACTGTGGGTGGGGGCAGAGAAAAGGGAGTAACTTGCAGAAGTGGCAAGAGTGGGTGGCTTGTTGGTTTGATGATTTTTTTTTTTTTTTAGAAAGAAAACAAGTTCTGTGAGCTTTTGTATGTAAAGTTTAGCTGCCCTGAAGTTACAGGAAGCTGGCTAAGGGCAGGAAGTATGCCAAAGCCAGTTGCAGGTGTTCTCAGATATTCGAGAATCAAAGGGGATGCTAGCATATTTAAAGTGTGTTTTCGAACATTGTACAATGAGTCATTTTGACTTGTATTAGGCTTTTTTAAGAGGAAAATAACATTAATCTATTCTTATTATTTTCTTTAAATAGAATCTTGCAGAAGCATGTTTTTGTCGGAGGAACCAAAGCGCACTGCATTAAGGCAGTAAGGACTGTTTCTATCTCACCGATAAGAAAATTTGAAACTTGGAATTTCACAAGTCAGTAACACAGCCAGGAACTGAAGTCAGTTTTAATGCAGTTTGAGGCTTTGTTTTGCTATGACTACATACTACTTTAATTGAGGCTTTTATTTTTTTTTTTACATCAAAGGAGGTGGTACAAAGCTCACTGTAATTACACTTTGTAATTCTTTCGTAATTTGTGTTCTACAATAATAATTATTCTAGATGTGAAATTGCTTAAAGTGCAGAAATCATCAGAAATCCTTTCCAAGTGTGACATTTAAGGAGTTGGTTTGGTGTTTGTTGTTTTTTTTTTGTTGTTGTTTTTTGTTTGGTGTTTGGTTTGGTTTTCTTTGTGGTTTGGTTTTCTTTTGGTTTGTTTTTACTATGTAATCCATCGTTTAAAATCCAGGGTTTTTAAGGCTCACTGCACAAGGAAAATCCAAGCATTTTAAAGTTTGCCGTGCAAGGTAAAGTAGTGGGCCCTAGGCTGCTGCTCCGTCACCCGTGACTTCAGGAAACAAATGAACTATAGAGAAATCCACGACAAATTATTGTTAGAACCTCTTCAAGGTAACAAAGGTGATTTGGGGGTAGGTAAACACCCGTGCACATGAAAGCGAGGGGGCCTGGACAGAGCGGCCGCCCGAAGAATGGAACTTGGGAGCTGTGATGTTAATGATCATTTTTTCTATCCGTATAGAAACCGTTTGACTTCTCAAAGGCATCGCTGTCCTCCCTCTGCTGCCGACTCCCTGCCAGCAGCCCCNCGCGTTCCGGGGCTAGCGAGAGGACACGAGCACCCATAACCGCTCTGCTCGTACCTGATTTCAGCCTGAATTTCAAGGACCCTGAGGCGGTGAGGGCTCTGACGTGCACCCTTCTGAAGGAGGATTTTGGCCTTAAGATTGACATCCCCGTGGAAAGACTTATTCCTACCGTTCCCTTGAGGCTAAACTACATCCACTGGGTGGAGGATCTCATCGGTCACCGGGAGGCTGACGAGCAAGTGCTCCGGCGAGGCATCGACATAGGTACTTGGAAAGGCAAACCGGTCAATTTTCGTTATTTGGTGTCAGTGAAACTAGCTGGTAAAATTTGTTACGCATCCCTAGAGAAACGTGAAGTTTGAGAACCAGAAAGATCTGAACTGTGCATGCCGTGGAGAAATGGGCAGTCTGCCCAGGGATTTTGTTCGGCTTGGTGGGCAGGATTCCTTTGGGCAAACACAAGAATGGCCGTAGCAAGCAATTACTTGACCTTGGAGTGTAGCTTTGTGCGGTATACAGAAATTACGCTGCTAGTAAGGCAGGCAAAAATGTCATTCTAAAGGAATGTAAAAAATAAAAGATGTTTCTTCTCAATGAATTCTATTAGGAATTATTTTTTGCTTTTGGATGTCTACCCAAGAATTTGTGAGTTGCATAGCAATATTTTCTAGCATTCCTTTTAATATTAATTTCTGTGGTTTCAGGTCTGACAGATGAATGATCTGTCTTTTCAACTTTGATTATTTTTTANGCGATGGTCTGAGCGGGGCGGCGCCCGCCTTCCCCCTCCCCTTCCCCGCCGCCTGCTGCGCCTTGGTACGCCCCAAGGGGCCGCGGTGCGCGCCGGGAGGCGAGCGAGAAGGCGGACGGATCGGGTCGGTCGTTTGCGGCGGCGGCGGGAAGGGGCGTTTCCCCGGCCTCGCTNTTTGGTGTCAGTGAAACTAGCTGGTAAAATTTGTTACGCATCCCTAGAGAAACGTGAAGTTTGAGAACCAGAAAGATCTGAACTGTGCATGCCGTGGAGAAATGGGCAGTCTGCCCAGGGATTTTGTTCGGCTTGGTGGGCAGGATTCCTTTGGGCAAACACAAGAATGGCCGTAGCAAGCAATTACTTGACCTTGGAGTGTAGCTTTGTGCGGTATACAGAAATTACGCTGCTAGTAAGGCAGGCAAAAATGTCATTCTAAAGGAATGTAAAAAATAAAAGATGTTTCTTCTCAATGAATTCTATTAGGAATTATTTTTTGCTTTTGGATGTCTACCCAAGAATTTGTGAGTTGCATAGCAATATTTTCTAGCATTCCTTTTAATATTAATTTCTGTGGTTTCAGGTCTGACAGATGAATGATCTGTCTTTTCAACTTTGATTATTTTTTTAAATTCTATTTTCAATGCAGCTGTTTTCATGAGCTACACTGTAAAAGAGGCTTAATTAGAAACTGAGGCAAATACTTGGAAAGCTGTATTTTGCTTGTAGATGGTCAAAGATTTCCTCTGTGTTGTTGAAAATAACTTATTTTTTAAAGCGGACTAAGCATCGACCGATGGATAATACCATGCAGTGCATGAGTAAGAGTATTGTAGTTTGCTTAATTTCAGTACTTGGATTATTGGATGATATCTGGATAATATCTGGATTAAGCTGTAGATTAAGGTAAGCAGTTATTCAGTAGAGATGTGAATTTCTAAGATGTATAGTGATGCACATAATTGGCTTTTCATTAGAAATAAGTAAAAAAGGCAAGCTCTGTAAGAGCAAGAAACAATTTCTGTGAACTTCAACATGGTAGGTAGCTAGGTAGAAGTGACATCCTTGAAGTTCTCCAGATACTGGAAAAACTTCAGTGTGAGTTTGCAGTGAACGTTCATGTTCCATCTCTGGGAAAGCAATAAGTCATCCTAGAGGAGTGTTACAGGAGTGCTGGAAAAAACTGCAGCTTTTGTCTTCTGTCAGGCTTTGTTATTTTTGTTTCAGTAAGTCAGTATAACAGTGGACTCTCAGTATATCTCTGAACTCAAGTTTTGTGGTGGTGAGAGATCTTTTCCTGTCCTAGTATCCATTCCGTTTAATCCTAAATTTGACTGTCATTGGTGATTTGATCACCCAGACATTCCACGTTTTCTCGTAATTATGAGAAACAATTATTTTGCCCAGGCATCTATTTGTTTTTGTTACCAAGTTTTTATCTGTCTGGCTATCTTTTTAGATATTTTAATTGGCACCTGTTTCTTTGGTCAGTTTTAGGCCTTAGGGAAAGACAGTCTGGTGGAACAGAAATGGTTTTGGTGTGGAGTTTTTTCATGGTTGATGTATGCATCAAAGTAAATTATTTGTGATAGATAATAGAAAATGTAAGAAGAAAATATATTTGCAATAGGTTTTTTTTTTTAGAAAAAACAATATAGTTGGGTTTCACTATATGAATTAATCACTGTCATACGGAAAAAATAGCTTAAGTGGATTATTTACTAGAAAATTTACTCTAGACTGTTACATTCTTTAAATATAACTAAAAGTGCATATTTGATAATGCTGTAATTCAAATTAAGAAAACAAAGTTCACTAAAGAACTAGTAGATGATCAGTAATCAATGCTTTCTTGAAATTAGTTCTTTTTGTTGTAAAAAGTGCATAGTTAACAGCTACGCTGTGTATTCCACCAGGGGCTTGTTTTGCCTTTCTCATGGCTTTTCACTTCTACAGGGACAGGGGCATCTTGCATATACCCATTGCTGGGAGCAACTTTGAATGGTTGGTATTTTCTTGCAACAGAAGTGGATGATATGTGCTTCAATTATGCCAAGAAGAATGTGGAACAGAATAACTTGTCTGATCTCATAAAAGGTAGGATGTAATAAGGTACATAGTAGCGTAGAAACGTTGTGACTGTTTTTGCCGTGTTCAGCGGCGTATCAGAACCTGCATAGCCACCAGACATGTGCTCCGTTGTTTCTGCTGAAGCAGAATGTTTACTAAGGTCCATATATGCTTAAGCCAGGAAGTCACAGCTTGGCTAGAATGGGATGTGTGGGTAGAGAACTACTTATCCTTACTAAAATCTGAAAGTTAAACTTCACCCTGGGGTGTCTTCCTTGCCTCATATTATTTTTTTTTGTCTGTTACTGAAGTATTTCGTAGAGTTTGTGCTGGTTTTGCTGCTAGGAGACCAGGAGTGCTCCCCTCAGAATTTGCGTGACACTGTCACATATGTCTGCCTTGTACAGTGAGAGTCCTTCTTCCTCTTTTCTGAGTTAGGTCCTGACAGTGCCTGTGGTAGTATCAGTAGGCCAAACTTAGCCTATGGAAGACCTTGAAAAAATTTATGTGGGAACTTAGTATACTAAAATGTAGGTCTGTTATTCAGCTCTGAAATAAAGACTTTACTTCTGCTGCGTTTTGGAAGTATCCTTTTTACCAAAGTGTTGTCATCTTTGTCTGTCCTCCGTGTCAGTCTTAATGATCCAGAACTTGACGTGGAGCAGGATGACAGTTTTCTGTTACTGCTGCCATCATAGGGTTTTTAGTGGTGTGATTATGTTTCACTGTACTGGAAAAACTTCTGGGAAAGGAAAATGCCGCATGTGAAGTTGTAGTGCCAGAGGTGAATAACTGCTTGTGAACAGAGCCACAGGCAAGGGAGTACCACTGGTGGTACATGCTTTACCTGGACTTCATCCACATTTAAATCCCTATTTCTCGGGCTGGGCTTCCTGTGGTCTTCAGAAAATGTGCAACAGGACTTGACCACGATTCCTGAGGGAATTATGTAGCCTTTGGAGAAAGACACTGGAGATCTATGTGGGATGTTTGCCCTCATCCTTGTGATGAGTAAGAGTAAATTGGTGGACCCAAGTAAGCAGAGTGTTTGGCCAGAGGGAACTCTCATCCTTCTCTTTGGTTGTGCTTCTTCTAAATAGTATAAGACTATAGTTGTTGTGCAGGATGCATAGTATTGCTAACACAGTAATTCTGTTTTGTCCTAAGATTAGATGCGGTGCTGTGTAACTTCAGTGAAGATAACTTTATCTTAGTCTTTCTCTTTCTCAGCTTTTACACTTCAGAAAGACCAAACAGTACATTTTCTTGAGTACCATTCTAGAATTCCATATCTTGAAAAAAAATAATTACTTAGACTGGGATTTCTTTATCTCCAAGGAGCTTGTGGGGTAATTAACTGACACTTGTGTTAATTTTTGGAAGGGCTTAAAGTGTATTTGTAGTTGCATCAGAGAACTCGCTGTAACTCAAACAGTTCCTATTGTTTTAAACAGACTTCTGTAATTCTGCTACTGTGTGTAGACATACAAGCTATTTGTATGCCAGTCCTTAACCTGATACCAAGTCCTTAATCCTGATATTTGTTACACCTTTTTAGTAGAAAGTATTTTTTAGAAAGTACGGGTTTTATACAGTGTATTGTTTCAAGAAACACTGAAATGTAAATGGCACTGTAGCTGAAATGTGAAGTTCCTTACTGACCAAATTCCTGTTTTCTATTAGTGGTTAAGGTACCACAGAAGACTCTTCTAATGGATGCACTGAAAGAAGAATCTGAGATAGTTTATGATTTCTGCATGTGCAACCCCCCCTTTTTTGCCAACCAGATGGAAGCAAAGGTAAGTTAACAAACTAAATGTTGCAAATACTTCAGCGATTATTATGAATGAGCCTTTAAGTCTTCTCCTTCCCCAAACGCTACCCTAAGGGAGCTCTGAAAAACCTGTTACCCTCCCTAAAGTGAACGAAGACCTGTAGGATTTTTTTACAGGTTCTTATTGCCTTAGAGAATTCGTTTGTGAAGTAGACAGCTAGTAAATCTGAAATCAAGAGCCCATTACATAACGGTGCTACAGAAGAAGAGTTTCTGGCATGGTGCCTGACTGTGTTTTTTGTTTCCTTAGTGATTTAGGCAATATCATAGAGCTCAGAACGTTTCTTGGCATTATCCACTGAATATAGTCAGAAACTCAGCTCTGTAATACGGGACAGTAGAAAAAAGATTTAAGTGTTGAAATTAAATGCTATAGATTGTAATTGTGTAGATGCATGTAACCAGCACATCTTTCTTACATGTATTGAAACCACTTATTTCACATTAGCAGGATGCTGATGTGTGACAAATAACTTGCCTAGGTTTGAAACTGTAGGGAATTCATTCAATTTTGGTTATTTTGGACATACCTATTATTTCCATGTGTCTGTTACCTATGTGTTCTGATGGAGCGAGGACAACCAGAGGCAGTGGTGCTTGCTACCCATTAAAGACTGAGGCAGGAAGCAGTGTACAAAGCAGCCCGGCATTTCATTACATGTTCATCTCAAATGTTCTTTTTTTTGTATCCAGGGAGTGAATTCTAGAAATCCACGGCGTCCCCCTCCCAGTTCTGTCAATACAGGAGGGATCACAGAAATCATGGCTGAGGGGGGAGAACTAGAATTTGTCAAAAGAATTATTCATGATAGTCTACAGCTTAAAAAGAGGTTACGGTAAGTGCTTTCTTCCAGTTTAAAAAAAAAAGTCTCCTTCCATCTGCTCCTATGGTGGAAATCATGTGAAAATGGTATTTTAAGTAAGGAATGTTGCTGTGGTCCAGTGGTATCTGTTTGGTTAGTTTAATGATGCATACACATTAGTAATTAGTCTCAGTTTATGTAAAATTAGTTGTTCCTGAGCATCAAACAATTACAACTCAGAGTTGGAGATATTTAAACGTAGAAGGCAAAAAAAATCCTGGATGAGTGACATTTGTACCTTGCAGCTAAATTAGCACACATACTTGCTAAAGACAGTCAGGGATGGGGGAGGATTTATGACATTGCCTAGTTATCTGTTCATTGCCTAAATGTTTCTGTGGTTTTTCTGACCGAATTTTGGTAACTTGCAGCTTTGCCTACTACAGGGCACTGTTGTATTGAATGCTGTCTTGGGTAAACGTAACCTGCAATAAAAACCGTAGCAAGACCTTCTTTTGAACAAGACAAACAGATGGCACATCTTCAGTTTTCTGACTGTCAAACTTTTCCTCCCCTCAATGCTGTACATTATTCCTCTAGCTCTTCTGGGAGATTCCTTTTTAAGAATACTCTTCTAAAATAACAGCGGCCAAAATTTTATGTGTATATTACCACAGCTTCATCAGTGCCCTGAGCAAGGGAAATATAATCCTACCTTTTATACATAGAAGAAGTGTTTTGCTTTTGTTTTGTTTACCCCCTTCTGGGCAAACCATTGCACGTGAACTTCATCTGTCTAAACCAAAATTTGTTTTCTAGTAATGGACCTGAAAACATGAAGAATGTATTTGGATTTTGGAAAAAAAACTAAACAATGAAACAAAGCAAAACCACATTTTGCTCTGTTAGAAGTGCTTCTGTCTTCAAGTGCTTTGAAGAAAAAGAAGTTGAAGATTTGCAGAATTTGCAATTCTGCAAAGCTTAAATGTGGTGTGGGGTGTGGGTTTTTTTATGTCCTTCATTTCGGTAACCCACCAAATCTTAGACAGTTTCAAAATGGATAGCTAGTACGTTGAAGTGAGAAAATAGAGGTTTTGATATTCAGGAATGGTTACAAGCCAGAAGAATTAAACTCCTGAGACTTTTTAGCCATCTTGTTTGTGCTGGTGAGGACACTGGAAAATGACTGGTGCTCATGTCGAAGTTTGTAAGTAGAATGTTATTTTGGGCTACTTGAGGTAGACAAGCTTTTAGCTGTGTACGCTCTTATATACATCTAAAATGTAGTGATTTTTCAAAACTAAATATAAGCTGAAACAGTTCTGAATTTAGTCAGTGATGCAGTGGGTGAGGGGAGAGAAGTTGTAGAGGAAGTTCCGATTTTGTCAGAGATAAGATTTGGCTATGCTACCAAAGGGTATGAGTAATGACCTGTTAGTAGGGAGAGACTCCTTTGGGCCAGAAAATGATCTTAACTTACTCAGCTCTCTCCCCTCTTCAGCTATGAGTTGCAGGTTCAGTATTTTATAATTGTGGGAAAGATGTGTGGTTTAGTTTTGCTAGAAATGTAGGGGTTTAAGTTAAGTATTGCTGTGCGAAATGCTATATATTGTATTATGCAGGCAGTCAATTTATATAGTTGTCCTTTAATACCGCAGATTTATTTATTTTTTAGTTTACAGTATATTTTAAGTTGTATATGTGGGCAATTTAATGTGATTGCCTTCAATTGAGGTGCATAGTCTTGAGGAAACTGTCCCTTGATAACCGGGAACTCAAATTTTCATACTTCAATATGTTATATTTGCAAATAACCTTTGAATCCAGTCATCAAAGAAGTATGGAAGAGAGGTTTGTAGAGCTCAAACAGTAATTTCGATGAAGAACAGAGTTATAACGTTTGGAGATATTGAAGATGTGGAGCTGTGCTGAAGGACAAACTCCACCAGAAATGGCAAAATAAATGTCTTTCCTTTTTTTTGGCCTGTTGGTTTCCTCATGAAATAGGGGTTAGGTGATGGAATAAGGAGTTACGAATGAGCAGAAGCGGTAGTCAGGAGGTCTGTTGAGCATAAATGCTTGTCAACAGTTGAATGTTCCTTTTTTCTCTGATTCATTCTCCAAAGAAGGTGGAGAAATTGAAGCATTACTGTAAGGGAGAACATCTTCCACATAACTGAAGTCACTCTTTGAAACAGAATCCTTAGTTGTTTAGGCACTATTTCAATAATAGACTTAATGTGTTCCCTAAAAACTCGAAAAGATTCCCTTGTCCAGTCTTGTCTTCAGGCCTCCTGTTCCGATTCATGTTGTACACTATGTCCTAGTCTCTGTTTAAGAGTGTGATTATTTTGTTGTTTTGTTTTCAAGTCTGTTGTTTCTTGCAGGTTTCTGATCCAAGTAGTTCTGTCTGGGAGTCGCCATTTTCAGTTGATCTGCATTTGTAAAATTCTTTGTTAATGTGTTGTTTGCAGATGGTACAGTTGCATGTTGGGGAAGAAATGCAGTTTAGCGCCATTGAAAGAGGAACTTCGAATTCAGGGGGTGAGTTTGTATATAGTCCGTGTATATCCTCTATATTTTCCGTACAAAATACACTATGCTCTGATGCATGCGAGTAGTTATTATTGAATTATTTTACTGAGTTTTTATTTACAAGTAGGAACTGCAACTCGTTATTAGGGAGGCACTCAAAGCAGTCGAGATTTAATTATCGTAGGTTCAAAACTGATAGATAAGTAGCACGTATCGTCTCCAGATTTTTGTCTTTATCACGTGTAGAAGCACATCTTTGCCCATTCTAGAACATACAGGGTTTCTGCTTTTTCAACAGTTTGGTTGATGAAAGAAATTGTAATGTTATTTAAATGGCAGCATTTTTTTTCTTGTGTTGAATTCTGGCACCAAGTAAAATCAAACTTGTGCTACTACAAGAAGGCTGTGCAAAGGGCTTTTTTTACAGCTTTCTGGAGGAAGTGTAGTCTTGTCTAATTTCCGTACAAAGAAAGTGGTTGTGAGATCTGTCCTTGTATGTGGTGGAGAGGTGAAGGAAAGAGAGTGCATCATGAAATCAATTCCCAGAAAAAGAACTACAGGACACAGGGAATCCTTAAACTCAATGCCAAAAGCAGATGCTGTGCTAGGCACCAAATTTCAAGTATCTGACTTTATTCCCTATCCTTGAACAGTTGCACCTCAGTCTTAGTAAAGTGAGACAAATCCTTGCAAACTTTGCATAGAAAACCTGTGTTTTCCTTTTGTGTTTTCCTTTTGTATTTTCCTTGAAATTAGCAATTTCATTTTGTTCAGGTTTTTCACTTTTCTGGCAATATGTTCATTGTAACCAAGTGCAGGTTGTGTTGTGGTTCAGGTTCTGAGACACAACATACATGTTCCAGAAAAGTCCACTTGTTCAAACTGTCTCGACATATACTATACTTATGGAAATTTTAATAGAATTTGGAATCCAGAGGTAGGAAAAGTTCTAGGACATAGACACCTGTTCCTCTCTCTTTTTAAAGGCATTTCTCAAAAATAATTTTATTTTTTTTTTCCTTTGTGCAGACCTGGAGCTTATGCTCTGGAGCTGATAATTCAAAGTGAGGTGGGATGGTTGGTAGTTATCCTTGCTAGTGTTTACATATATATATAAATGCCTTGCAGCGTCGATCTGTGGAAAGACTAGTTAACACTAGCATTGATTCTGAGTTTTATATTTAAAGGCAATGTAAGTTCAGACTTGATTTTTTTGCTGTAAAGGAAGAGAAGTGTTTCTGGACACATTTCTGCCATCTGCTGACAGGCGAGCAGCTTGGCTTCTCAGCCCTTTGTTGCCTTTGTTCTGTGTTCCTTTGCTACAACAATGAGTTCAAATGTGGAACGGGAGCAGGTTCTAAACAAGGAGAGAGGATCTGCTTTTTGCAGAATCAGGATGCAGATGTGTGCTGGAACACCGCACGGAAAGGGTCAGCACGGGTACAGGGCTTGGCACTAACCAATTTCAAGTGGCCTGGACATCCATGAGCCATGTCAGAAAGTATCTCCATTTCTGTCATGACAAAATAACTCCATGCTAACTTTGTAATTTTTTCTTAAATTTGAAAATACGTGCAGTAAACAAATGTTGTTTATTAATACGAAATGAAGATTTGTATTGCTTCTTTGCATAGGTTCCTAAAGTTACTCATACTGAATTCTGTCAAGGACGCACCATGAGATGGGCACTGGCGTGGAGTTTCTATGATGATGTACAAGTACCTGTAAGTAGCTTAAGTTTGGTTTGCTTCTGATTATCTGTGCCTCTGTTTTTGAGAGAGGGCCTAATGAGCTGCTGTGACACAAACTGTTCTTCAGAGTGGAACACTGGATGCACTGGGCTGTATGGACGGTAGGATTTCTTAACTGCCTGCCAGTCTGTTAGCAGTTGTTGCATGTGATTCATAAATGACCTATATTTAGGGAGGAAAGAATCCGCCTGTGCAGGAGCGTCCTGGGAGTTTCAGTGAAAATACGGGTCGCTTGTAACATAGTTCAAATAGCATATTTTTAATAATACTAAATTGCTAGGTCTGGGGCTAAATTTGAGCTTTAAGCTCCCCCCTGAGAACTTGCTTTTATTATACTGAACAGATTCTGTTACCAAATAGATGTGAGCATGTCTAGCTCAGGCTTGCCTACATGAATGTAAGTGGAGCTTGTTCACCTTAACTTGAGCCAGTTGCTTTTTTTGATCCAAATGTAAGATGGTGTGTACTGTAAGATGATGTATAGGCAATAACCAACCTTATCAAAGATGCACGTAAACCTTCAGTCAACTTGGCTCAAAATGTGGATATTAGCACTTGATGATTATTCCCAAGTGCAGCCACACTTTCTCAGCTCACAGAGAGCCAGTAGTTTGAAGGAACCAATGAAGCTTTTTTGCCTAATGTCTGAAGATAAACTCCCTCTAAAGATCAGGCGAGCAGAAAGTGCATGGTCCTGTTAGCAGTTTTTTATCTAAAACTCTTTGGAGTGAAGTGAAACTCAGGCCATGCCAATGACTGTTTAGTGGCTTACGTTATACTCTTTAATTCCCATGTATTCCAAGTACAGAAATCATCCCACTCATACTGTCTAGGTTTGGAACTTATTTTTTATTTTCTTCTAGTCACCTCCCTCTAAAAGAAGGAAATTAGAAAAACCCCGGAAACCTATTACATTTATGGTCTTGGCTTCTACAGTCAAAGAATTATCCATCAAAGGTGCAGCTATGGGCTGGGATGCTGTAGAAGCTATTGCTGTGGTTAGAGCCTGGATAGAGAAGATTCTGACCGATCTGAAGGTACAGTATTAAGTATTACATGTTGAAACAACATCCTACTTGAAAGCATGTCTCTGGGAGGATAGTATGAAGTTTTGCTGTTTTCTGCTATAGGTTCAGCATAAACGTGTTCCTTGTGGAAAGGATGAAGTTAGCCTGTTTGTGACTGCCATTGAAAACTCCTGGATTCATTTGAGGAGAAAGAAACGGGAGAGAATAAGGCAATTACGAGAACTTCCTCGAGCTTCTGAGGATACTCTGCAAGCAATGGAAGTGGAAAAGGCCAGCCAGAAGAGTGTGAGCAACAATTCAGACTGTGAAAACCCCAAGACTGAAGACTCTGAAACGGGATTTATGGCACCTGATGAGGATGTCCCCTTGACCGCAGGTGACGCACTAACGGAAGAATCTGCTGCCAAAGAAGAACACAGTGAGCACATGAATGAGGAGGAGACAGAAGCAAAGCGGGGAGAAACATCGCTTGGCAAAGGTTCCAGTAATGCAAAGGAGGAACCTTGCCCTTCAGAGGAAGCCAGCAATCTGACAGTTGAAAACGAACAAAGTCCCAAAGAAACTAGCAGATGTTTTCTCTTTAAGTGTTTAATGAATGTGAAGAAAGAAGGAAATGATGTGTTAGTAGAAATGCACTGGGTTGAAGGACAGAACAGAGACTTGATGAACCAACTGTGCACATATATACGGAACCAAATTCTTCGACTGGTTGCTAGTTAGCCCTTTTTCCTACTTTGGTAAAGTCAATCAGTCTTCAAATTTTGTAAACTATTTTTAATGGAGTAAAATTTTGAGTTAACAAAACCTGTTTTTTTCCCCTGCAAAAAAATGGAGATTAAAATCCCCTGTAGTATTTCGAATAAGCTTTTAAAAAGCTGTAAGGAGTACATGAAATGTACTTTATTGGGCATGAAATCGTGGGGAAGTAATAGATTTTGTGTTGCATTTGTAAAAATACGTGTTAAAGTGAAACCTGTCTATACCAACAGTCTTTATTCTGGTGCAATAGAATTATATATTGTTACTAAGTAGAAATCTTTACTGAAATATTTTCAATATTTTTTCAATGCTAATGCAGAAAAGGGTTAGTTTGCTGTGGGAATTGTTTTTTGCAGCAAGGGATCTTCAACTAAGGATTTACGTATGCCTCTTTAACGCATTTAGCCTTTGGTCTACGGAGTTCTGAGGTGGATACATCCTCTTGAGTGTCAATTCGTTAAAATAATCGCTTTAGAAAAATTGAGTGTTGTACTTCTCTGGCTTTGAAATACAGACAAGCCTACTGTTAGCATACAATTTTGTAAACTTTATTTTAACAACCAAATAAGCTTTTTGAGCTGCTTGGTTTAAAGAGCATTGAACTGTGTTGGCTGTTCCATTAGAACATTCCTTACACTAATTCAGATGGCAGCAGTAGTCTTAAAGGATTTTGCTTCCATTTAATCTTAAGAGATTGCTTTAATGCTAGGAATGAGAGTGTGTGTGCTCATCTTTGCGGACCAGGAATTCATTACGCAGGACATAGATGAGTACAGAAGCTTTAGGCTGCTGCGAAGGCAGGCAACTGGCAAGAAGGTGGCTGCTTCCACACTTAGTCCTTTTTATCACCAGCTGTTTTGCTGGTGTTTCTGGGCCGATGGCCTGTTTCTGTGAGAAGAGAGGCTGAGGGACATAGGTCTTGGGTGCCTCAGAGAGGATGCGTGTATGTGTGTTGAGATGAGGAGCGCTGGCACTGCCTCACGTGAAGTCAGGCTCCCAATGCGTGATCCATTTCTCTGTAGAGATCTACAGAACGTGGAGAGAATGTTTTTCTGAGAGCGGAGTGTGTGTTCGTGTGCTCTCCAAAATAAAAGATGCACTCCTGATGGACAGAAGGAAATAATACTGCTACTGGGATATAATGAAGTAATCACGCTACTGGAACCACTTTGAATGTTCAGCTTTAGTGTTCAAGATTTCCGGTAAAACTAGTATGTTTTCTTAAATTGAAATTAAAAGCAACTTGGAAAAGCCTTAACTTTCCCCTCCCTGTTGTTCGCCACTGCGTATCGCGCTTCTTAGCGCTTCTGCAGGTGATGGCCAAAGACTTGCATTTTCTTTGGGTATTGCAGAATTTTCACAGTACTGCTTCTGATATTCGTGTCACTGGGGAGAGCTGAAACTAGCCCTACTCTTTTAGACTGTGAAGAGGTTATTTTGGCTAGCTGAACCATTAAAAAACAAAAAGCAAGGCTGTTTGTCCTTTGTGCCCCTCCCTGTTCTATCATTTCATTCTGTCCTTCTGCAAGGATGAAGAAGCTGTGTGAGGTAAGCCCGTGTGCTTGTGGTGTGCTCGTTTTGCAGAAGCAGACTTCATTACCTTGCTTCGTTAATTGCCTCTGGCCTTCACCTAGGCAACACGACTAATGCAGTCGCCGGAGTGTTGCGTCAACAAGGCCAGCTACTTTCACAGAGCAAACCGGTAGTCTGGGATAGGGATGACGTTGTTTGAGGACTTCCTATGTTGTCTCAGCCTTTGACTTAGGACAAACGCTCTGACAGGTGAATGTGGTGCTTGGAAAGCTAATGCCGCGGTGGGAAAGAGCAATTGAAAACTCCCATCGCCGTATTACCGCAGAATTGGCAATCCCAGAGGAGTCACAAGTTACCCGCCCGCGCAACGCCCCCGGGGGGCCGCGGGTTCCTGGTTTGCTGCGGGACCGTCCTCCCCACCTCG
This sequence comes from Baryphthengus martii, assembly GCA_013396935.1. NCBI lineage: Eukaryota > Metazoa > Chordata > Aves > Coraciiformes > Momotidae > Baryphthengus > Baryphthengus martii. The sequence continues at coordinate 32,524 of VWZK01008098.1, forward strand.
AGGCCAGAGAGGCGACGCCTCTCCTGCCCCTTTCCCTGCTCCCGCCGAGGCCCCGGGGGAAANGAGGTCGCGGCCCCTGCCCGCCGCCGCTTCAGGAGGCAATATGGCGTTGAGGCGCCTCCCGCCGGCGGCGGGGTGGTGGACCCGCGGCGGTACAGGGACGGGTCGGGGACTCTCAGCCTTTGCTGGCGCAGGGTTGCGGGGCCTTTGCACTGGAGACGACTGGCTGCACTCGGACGGAGCCCCCGGCTCTTCGCCCGTTCCGTTCTGCCTTGAGGGCAGCGGCTGCAGCTGAGATACCTGCTTATGTTAACGAGGGTGGTAGCGTACAGATACGAATCGAAGGGTCTTCCTGCCTTGTTTAGTTGAATAAGGTAAGAAAACATGTTCTGTGCGCACTTCTGAGGTCGAGCTCGTTTCATTTTACATCGTTTTATTCTTAACTTGGCCTCTAGGTGCTACCATAATGCAACGATCAGCATAGTCTGTATTCTTTGGTATACGAGGCGAGGTTTACCTGTTACTACGTTGATTCAAGAATGCAGTAAATGGATAAAATGTGTTGTATCTAGAGGCATCGGTTTAAATGGTTCTGGTTGGCACTCTGATACCTACAAATGCAGAGGAGCATAGTAGGTTGGGTTTTTTTATGTGTTATCTTGCTTATATATCCAAGATGTTACATAAACATCTTTTGTTATATAAACATCTTATGGTAAGATGTCATATAAAGTGGTCCTGCCACCAGCCAGTACCACTTGTATTGCATCTAGAAGCATCACTTCATTTTACCAGCTTATTGTGCACTCAAATCAAGAGCAATCAAGATGTGTACAGCGTCAAGTTGTTGTATATAACATCCAAAATCAAGATGTTTATGTAACATCTTGTAACTTCATCTCTTTTGCAGTTTTTCTTCAAAACGTTTATCTTTCTCGGCCTCTTTCCCGTGTCACATTTTCTCCCCGATGTAGTTATGTTCTGCATGATACACTTGTCAGCTTCTGCAAATGGGGCTGAGCAAGACAACGTACATATTTCCACTCAAAGATGATTGAGTAAGCAGCACTCTTGTGTCCAGTTGGCCCCACATTCTGGAAGGTTTTTCTTTCAGAAAAATCTGATGCCCGATGCTTTTAACTGCCAATGCGTATCTTCCTCATTTTGACTATTTCTTAGCATTTTTTTGAGTAGGTAAGACCGAGGATAGTGTCAGTGGCATACTTCTGTGTATAGATCTTTAAGAACCCCTAAGCTACAAGATTTCAAACTTGTGTTCAGTGCTAATCTACAGATATTCTGCAAACAGCAGAATCGTGTAATCCTTTATTCACTCCGTCTTTTACATGCAATTAATTTGTTTTAACATTGGGAAAGAAACTTGAGATCCCATCATGGGATTTTTTGTTATTTCCTTTGATGTTTCTGAATCCTAATGGTACCATATTAGTCTCATTTTAGGATAGACAAGTCTAATCTCCTTTAGATTCCTCTTGGGAAGCCTGTTCTGCTTCATGGCATCCTGCTGTTTTCTTCTGATGGTTCTGAAGTTGACTTCTTCAGTATTTGTATGGTACTTTGGTTATACATAGTGAAACAAAACTGCCAGAGCTAAGCTATATCAGCTTTTTTATATATATTTGTGTAGGGGAGAATGATCATGCACCAATAATAGCTAGGTTGGGGTTAACCTCAAGAAAGCAGCTGAAATTTTTAGTTTGTTGAGAGTAAAAATAATGACTGCTTACGCACATTAGTACTTCTGATCTAGCCTGCCCTTATGCTGTCAACAATGGCGGGAAATTTCTTTTAGAATTTTTTGAATGTGCCAGTAGAAAAATGGATACAATAGAGTCACTATACACAAGGACTTATTTTTCATCTGAGTTTGACAAGGTCTTTTGCAAAATGCTGTTGTGGGAGCTGTATAGTTATGGGTCGTAGGGGAGGCATTACTGTGGATCAGAAGCCTGTTCTCTGTCTCGGATGGAGGAAGGGACAAAAACTTTGAGTTTTCTTAATGATTTGGAAAAAGGGAGGGGGGGAGGCAATATCTGTGTCCAGCACAAAATTATTTATGGCTATAAAGACAAGAAATAAGCAGCAAGGAACTTAATTAAGCTTGAAGAAGTGTGGAGAAGGTGCTAATCAGTGTTGATAAACGAAAGTAATGCCCTTCTACACAGCCGCTTGAGCTGCTTATTTGGTTTATGTTTGTGGTTTTTTTTCATTCACCCGCAAAGCGAGAAAAAAGACTGGGCTGTTCTGTGAGAATTACTGATGTCTGTTGCAGTAATTTAAAAAGGAAACAGTATGGGTAAGGATAAGATGGCAAATACATTGTAATGCTGTTATATTAATCAGTGCTGAAACTCTGTTTCTAAGTGTGTATTTGGTAATGGCTGCTCTGTCTCAAAACCAAATGTCACAGCAAGAGTTTGGTGAAGAAATAGTTTGAATGTGGAAAATATTGTAAGAAGAATAAATGAAAAAAATTTTGTCAGGAGTTTAGAATAAAGATGAACCAGCTGTAGGAAATGTTGAAAAATATAGGGAAGGTAGTTTCTTGTTGTCTTTTCTCATAATACAGAAGCTTGTAGAGAAGTTTGACCTTTAGGTATATAACCTAAGTGACCTCAGATTCAAGGATGATACTTGACTTTTTAATTTTTTATTTTCTCGTCCCAAAGGACAGTATCAACCGGTAAATCTTCCTGAAGACCAAGCAGACAAGTTGCTCCTTGCAAGCTGGGGTCTTCCCAAAGCAGTTCTGGAGAAATACCACAGTCTGGGAGTAGTACAGATGTTTGAATGGCAAGCAGAATGCCTAATGCTTGGACAAGTTCTGGAAGGGAAGAACCTAGTTTACTCAGGTATGCAAAATCTCTGACAAAAGAAAAGTCCCCTCTAACTTTCTCAGTGCCATTTACAATAACATATTGGTGCTGAAGCATTCTGATCTGACAGATAAAAAGGTTAGGATCCTCTTTTTTTTTCTGGAGAGACCCCATTAAGATCTATCCCATTGCTATACCTCGGACCTGACTTGATGGACTGCCTTCCAGATGGGAGGAGAGACTCTTTTTCCCCGTTTTCTCTGTTAATGCTCCTTTAGAAACTGATAATTAGTAGTCAGTTAACGGTGATTCTCTTTTTTTTATTAAAGACTCTGTCAACCAGGAACCAAACGATAACAGCAATGTTAGATATAAATACTTTTGAAAATGTTATTTACTATCCTTTTTTTTTCCAGTTGCTTGATCTTTTCTCTTCACCTGTTGGGGAGGGGGGGAACGGGACGGGACAATCAGAAGAAGTAGGACAAGTGAGCTAGACATCTGTGGGAAATGGCAATTTGGGTGTCTACTTTCCATGGGAAGAAGCTCCCAGAGCTGCACTGAGAGGATGAACAACTTTTAGAAGAGGGGTGGCTTATTTTCTTAGGCTTGGGTTTGAGTTATTTACTTGGTTTCAGAAGATTTTGGGCCTGATTGCCAGGTAAGGGCTGTCCCCCAGTATGTGGCATCTCCTGTACAGTTTTCTGTGGATGACAGATGGGAAACCAAGCTCATGTATTTATGGGGTCGGTCATTAAGGTGGTGACTGAGCTCTCCTGTCCAACCAAGAGATCACAGTGGGGTTTTTTTTTGTTTGTTTGGGCTTCTTCCTCTTGGTTATCTCTGAGCTGTTGTTGCTTCTGGAGCAGAAATGAGAACACAAGCCTTGGTAGCATGATGGAAGAGGCTAGAAGAGAAATACTTTGCAGTCTTCTTGATCCTTTATGGGGTTAACTGCAAATGTGGTTGTGGCTGTGGGAGAGGGGCATGAAGAGTCCTGCCTCAAGTTCTCCAGTAACTGCTCTCTGTGCTAACTTTGTGATGCTTGTTCCTTGGATGCATTTTTTTTTTTAACATTAAAAATTCATTGAAAAAAACCCCAACACTGTTTCCCCCCTCCCCCCCAGCTCCTACCAGTGCTGGAAAGACTCTTGTTGCGGAATTGCTTATTTTGAAGAGAGTCCTGGAGACTCGTAAGAAAGCTCTTCTTATCCTTCCTTTTGTCTCTGTGGCCAAGGAAAAAAAATGTTATCTTCAGGTAAGTAACATTCAATAATGGTAAATTTATGAGTTGTGGTTATTAGGCTCCATTCTTTAAACAGAAGTTTTTGCATGGATTTGGGGGGGAGGGAAATATTGCATAGCTGTTTCAGAAAGGATTTGTAGATAATTTAAAATTTGCTCTCCTTTTAAGTTGGAGATAAAGCTTTAGCCAAAACTGGAATCTTGGAAAAATTTTAAGGACTTGATTGTAACATTTTATTTGAGCTTTGACTTTTAAAGCATTGTTACTTGTATTTATTCACAGATTTTTATAATGAACAAACATTAAAGGTATTTTCTAATTAGAGGTTGTGTCTGAAAAACCACAAAGGGAAGGTGTCAGCTTTATCTGAAAGGATAAAAGGATATTTTAGCTTTCCTTGGGGTGTTCCTCCAGAGTTTTGTGCCTCTGATTTCGCTTTGGCTTTGCTAAAAATTTGTTCTGACAGAATGTGGTTATGTCTTGGCTTCCTCGCCCCAGCTGTTTAAAAACAAAATTACAGTGGGAACAGTCTTTAAAACAAAACACCTTTTCATGAAAGACTTTTAATGCCAAACATTTTTTTCCATTGGCTAATATGTCAAAGTAACAACAATTACTGAAAACAAATACAAAACCAGCAGACATTATTGTTATAGTTCACATTTAAGGCATTTTGGGTGCTAACAAACTGAGATGGCATCTTAACCTTGACATTGATAGGAAATGCTACAAACTGAAGGCAAAACCTGCTTCGTAGTGATTGATAATAAAGGCTTTTGTTTTATTCATGTAAAGCTGGAGGATACTGTGTTCCCTTTCTCCTGGCCTTAGGTTTGGCTGTAGCTGAACATCCTATGGTATCCTACATTTGGTTCTTGCCCAGGGTTTCTCAGGAGCAAAGCTTGTTTGTACATAACCTACTGGTATTATAAACTGTTGCACTGTGTGTTCGCCAACATTTTAATAGTAAATGTTTTTATATAAAACAGTGGTCCCCATCTCTTACTCAGTTATGTACACTTTATCCTGCCACTGTGTGGCTTCTGCTTTGGAAATATAAAATGACAGTGGAAAAAAAAAGGTAGCAATAACTGGCTGAGCTATGGCTTTAATCTGATTAGATGGCATTATAAGTACTAGAAATTGTGGTTGTAGAATGCAGGTTTTTATGTGATTCCAGCAGGCACTGGCCAAAATGCAGAGCTGTAACCTTGGCATGACATTCTGTATCCTTGGAAAACAGGCCCTGTTTCAGGAGGTGGATGTGAGAGTTGAAGGTTACATGGGAAGCATGTCTCCTGCTGGACGTTTCTCTGCCCTGGATGTCGCTGTCTGCACCATTGAGAAAGCTAATGGTCTAATCAACAGACTAATAGAAGAAAACAAAATGGACTCACTGGGTAAAATATTAAGGCTTGACTGTTGCAGGGATGAGGTTTATTACATACTCTGGGTACTTGTGAAATCATAGGATATTTTGTATTTGCTCAGTTCTGTATGCCACAGACATGCCATATAGGAAAACTGAGCAATTTTTATTCTTCCAAAACACCTCTGATTTGGGATTTAGGAAGGTAGTCAGGACTGTTTTGTGCAGCTCAGTGTCTGTGGTGAGTAGGTAGAAGCTGCAGGTTTTGGTTTGTCTAATGTGGATGACAATCCACGGACAGTGCTTAGCTGCAATAAGCAGTGATTCCCATAGCTAAAAAATGTCTTTTAATTAATGAAATTGAATTAAAGGTCTGGGTTATGTTTGAGTTCAAGAGTGTATGCAAGTCCATTTGTTTTGGACAGAGATTGTGGCATCCACAGTCTATCTTCACTTAGTCAAGGAAAAGGAGGAATTATGTTTGGTGCTCATCTGAGTCCAGATAAGTGGTATGAATACATAAAGCTCCTCTGGGTAGGCATGGTGACTAGGAGGGCTCTGATGCTTGTTTCTCTCTCATAGTTTGCTCAAAAGCCCTCTGTCCTTGTAACATAGACTTCTGGGTCACTGTGGCCCTGATGGCCACTAAATAATGGTAGTATTCATTTAGTGTTTGGGAGGAGGTAGAAAACCTGAAGAAGCCCTGTGTTTCCAGCGTGCACTTGGAGAGAGATGTGTTTTCCTAGTCAGTTGGAAATTACCTTTTTTTGCCTGCTCAGAAAAGCTATACCCAGTTATATTTTATGCGGTAACCCCTCCCATCTTCACTCTGTCCTGTAACATAGCTGGTTGCTGTTTTGAGAATACAAAAATTGGAAAACTAGATGAGTATCAAACTGCTCTGAGACCTCCACCTATGAAACTGCTATTCCGTGTGCATTTGGTGTCATAATAGTCTGCAGAATTGTATAGCTGAAGAGATTTTTAAAGACAAGAGTATAAGGACGATAAAGCCTTGCAGGTTTTTTCAAAGTGTGAGATTGCGGGATAACGCATTCACACCTGGATCTGTAGGAGCTGGATCACCATGAATGCTTTAGACTGCCAGTGGACTGGAAGATGAGCGGGTGACTGTGGTTGTGCAGCATTTTAAGCTCATTCAAATTGAGGTTCCTGCAGTCCAGCCTGATTCTTGAATGTATATCTACATCACTTCCCTTGCAAGAGAACTGGCAATCGTGAAGTCAGTTATTTCAATATATGACTACTTAGTTTAGTTTTTTGTTTGTTTGTTTTCAGTAGGGTTGGTTTGGTCCTAGGTCACCACACTGTACAAGTTGTGCTGCCAGCCTAAGTGGGGTCGTGATGTCCGTATTTATGTTGGCTTGGGTGCCTTGGACACTTGCTCAGTATGCTAAAACATATTGTTTAATGATATCATCTTTCAGAAGCTAGATATATCCCTTTGCCATATCCCTTTGGTGTTGGTACCTCCGTTCCATCCTCATATTTTGTTGTGCTCTCTAAGGTTAATGGACCTGAGAAGAGTTATATAAGTATAACCAGCCAAGTGATTATAAGATTTAAGTTTCATTATGTGTTCCTCACACCGACACCTCCTTAAAGCGTGATGTTTTTCTCCCATTATTTGAAAACACCTCTGCTGCAACTGTTGCCCTAAGTATGTGCCCCAAGTATGACCAGGTAACTGAAATAAGGGTAATCTTTTTTTGCTTTTTATGTTTATTTGAAATTTTTTTTAAATTAAATTTGCGTTTGAAAATCGTCCTTAAAGTAAGAAATTGACAAATTTTTTATTTGGAGATAAATTTTCATAAAAGCTGCAAAATATGGGCATGAGCTGAAACTGCCAGTTTAACTGTCACCTAAAGCAAGCTGGTCTGAAACTGCAAGATTGTACCTCTTGTACTTCTAATTAATTCTAAACTTAGACAAATTACTAATGAGTGCGTTTTATCTTTTGAGATGAGTTATTGGAAGATGACTGCAATTCTGGCTGGATTCTTCTCAAATTTGAACTGTTCCTTTTGTTGATGTCAGCCCCCTGCTGATAGCTCACGTAGCCTTTGGAAACTGTTGGAAGAAACTCAAATTCTCTGTGTGACAGGGCTCTCTTTGCTGTATGAAGCAGTTAAAAGCAAATTTGTGTTGCTAATTATTATGTAACGTGTCAGTTTTGAACATCCAGATAGAGAGGAGATGATATTCCTCTTGTTGTTCAGCCTCTTGATACTGATGCTAAAGAAATTTTTAGGCAAACGGATTAGAGAAGAATCTGCTGCCTTATCAAGACGTCAGCTGGGAATGGATTTGTAATGTGCTATTGTGATACTTGTTTCTTTTCTTCTTCAAACTTGAAATTAAAAAGAATTGCTAGCTTAATTGTATTAAAAAAAAAAAATCAAGTCCTCCATGCCCGTCATTCAAAACTTTTTTGTTTTAAGCATTGTGTGGACTTAAAGCAGCCTAGTTATTCTACAGTAAATATGTACGATAGCTCTCAGGTATTTTTAGTAGGTTGCTTTTTTTTTTTTTTACAGCAGTCTTCTAGGGATACACCTGATTTGCAGACAGAAGTAGGAGACTGAGGCTAACCTCATTTTCAGTAGCAATGCAGTATGATGAAATTCTGGCCCCTCTTGCACTGCCAAGCTTGTTGTTGAGTAGAACATACCATTGCAGGCTGGGACCTGTAGTCCTGCTTGATTGCAATTCCATTTTAAGATGAGGATGGGTTTGTGAAAAATACTGGTTGCCTGCTTGCTCCTACTGTGTTACCCCAGCGGATGCGTTCTGAGTACTGCCTGAGTAGAGGAGAGCGCTGTGCATGTGTGACGGGTCTCAGCAGCTTGCAGACTGCCAGGGCAATACAGTACACAGATTTAGTGTGGTTTGAATATGCTGCTAAGTAACAGCAGAATGTGTAGAACAAGTAGTGGCATTCCCTGTATTTTGGCCTGTAGGTACCACTAGCATTCTGTCCTGCATTTCAGGAAGCAAAATGTGTTGCAGCAAAGACTAGAAAGGTAACTTGTATAATTTTACCCTGGTAGATATCAATTTACACTGTCTTGTTTCAGCTGCTGAAAGAATTCAGACAGACTGCTGTACAGCAAAACAGGAAGAAGATTTTTCTTGTAGCTGAATAAATATGTGTTTGGTGACCAATGGATTACCATTTTTTACAAGCGAGCAGAGAATAGAGGAGTAGAGGTAGCACAGGAAAACAGAGGAGATGGATGGGTGGGAGTTTGTAAAAGGGTCTGATGAAGCAGTGCAAACACTCTTTTCTAGCTTGAAAGAAAAGGGGAGAGAAAACAGACGGAAAGAGAAGGAACATATGTAGGAAGGAGAGAAAAAAAAAATAGGAGGAAAAATAGCATTGAAACAGATAAAATAAGGTCACATTTGCCCTTAAGCCTCTGCTATTTTAGCTGTTCCAGGAAGATATTACATAGCTGCACCAAAGAGGAAAAAAAATTCCACAGCAGCAGAACTAATGAATCGTGGTATCATCTGTGCCCTGCTTTTTTTTGTTTCACCTTCCTTCAGCCTCTTCCCCGTCCCTGTGACCCTGTCAGCTGTCCAGAAACATACTGCTGCTCGTTGGGATGTGCAGAAGCTTGCACTGGCTGGTTGAGTTGTAGTGGCTTCGTGTTTCTCTTCTCAGGGAAGACCTTGATCTGGTCTGTCTCCAGCTTCTGCTGTTCAGAAAGCTTTTTATACATTATTCTTTTCAGTATTTCTACAAATTTGATAGAAGTGGCTAACTGATTAAAAAGTCATGTGAGGAGGCAGGGTGACAACAAGAGTAAGGATTTTTTTTTTTATTTTTTTTTTCCATTAGAAAGCCAAGGCTAAATAGTAGAACTCATTCAGGTTTGGTTAGTGAGGAAAGATGTAATAGGAATCAGTGTAATTTCATCTGCTCTAGGTGGGTGTTTATTCTCATGTTGCTGTATTAGTAAGGAGTGATAATTGTTTTACTAAAGCAGTGATGTCAACAAAGCTTTTGGCTAGCTCATTTGGGTGCTGGAATGTTCCTTTCCAGATATTCTGAAGCTTGAGGGGTTTTACTTGTAGAAAGGGTACAGTATAGATGCTGCAAAACTGTTTTGCATGGTGGCCAGACTAAACTGCTCAACCTGTTTATTTTTATTTTTTTTAAAAGCTGATGGTGTGTGTGAAATTGTGGGGGGTGTGAAATGTCATGACATTGTTCATGATTTGTCTCTTTCAGAAGAATCAGTGACAGAAAGAAGCCTTAGTGGTGTTGGTAAGCCCAGCTAGATTTGTGAATATAAATTTCAGCTCATCATGTGGAATATGAAAGGTTCAAGGCTATCTGGTTTTAGCTTGGAGTTTTGTTGGATATAACCTGAGTGCTTCTCTTTATCAGGAGTGGTGGTCGTGGATGAATTGCACATGCTGGGAGACTCCCATCGAGGATATCTGCTGGAACTCCTTCTGACTAAAGTTAGATATGTTACAGAGAAGGTTGCAAAACGGTACGTTGACCAGAATCTTGGTATTTTAATGCTAAATTATGGATGACTCTAAATATTTTGTTCTCTAGGTGACTGGAAATTTGGGTTAACTCCAGGATTTTTATGAAAGTGATGACCTAGGCTATTTTGGTTAGTAAGGTCTCATCACACCACCTCTCAGGGGCCTACTTCTGTAGTCAAAACCTCTTTTCCTCATGGCTTTCAATTTGTGTGCTACCGTGGGATTCATGCTTTCAGGAAAAGAAATAAGACTGAAGCTTTCGTTTACTTTTTTAGCCTATTTAAATTCTTTTAATCTTTGGATTTCTTTTAACATTTGTCCTAGTGGACTCGCTCTGCTTAATTTTTCAGTGTTTCATGAAAGTGGGTATTTATCCTACTGAGATATTCAGGTACTGTGGAGGAGTGGGCAGGCTGTTAACTTGTCAATGGTGAATTGATCAGAAGACTTAAGAGGATGTGCCAGTGGTCTGTTTAGTTACCACTGCTCAGAGTGATCTGTGGTTTTGCTTATAACATGTGATAGCCTACTGGTTGCATGGTTTCTTGCCTTTCCAGCAACCGATTGGACACTGGGAAGCAGATTAGATGTTTCAGGAGAGCTCTAGAGGCTTTTAAGGATTCAGTATCTAGATCACCCCACTGTGCTGTGGCTCCACAGTGTCCAAACACAGACAAAGACCGATGGAGCAGATGGTATATCGATCTTCTTAATCTTTGTTGGTGGTGCTCAGAGGAGAGTCCAATTCAACTATTCCCTTAGCAGGAAAAGCCAGATTTTGCCAGTTTTCTCTGCTGCTTCCTGTCTTATGAGTCGTGCCAGGGACGAGCTAAGCACAAACTACCTATTTTGTGCTGAGGGAACTGCCATTTCCACATTGGCTCTCCACCAGACATTTTAGCCTATCCTGGTTTACAGGATCCAGCATTGTTCTGAGTCTAAGCACCTCTGACTTTTTCCCATATTCTCCTCATACGCACTGGAAGCCAGTACACTTCAGAGCAGCGTGAGTGGCTTTGCCACTCCTTTTACCTTGGCTTATCATGTAGCTGCAGCACAGGTGCAGGTCCACTCTCTACTTTCCTCCCTTGCATTGAAGAAGTGGGAAGGAGAAAATGTTTGTCAGGGGGTAAAGGGACAGATGCATGAGGGAATGTAGGCCCAATACTTTAGCCTTCACTGTACAGGCACTAGGGCCCTGATCTTCCATCTCTCTGTCATGGTCAAGTTGACAGTGGTTCCCCGTACTGACAGGAAAAAGGTGCTGCTATCTTTGTTTTGGAATTCACTCGAGATTCCTTGAGTTCAAGACCACATATTCTCTCAAATGCCCTCCCAAGACAGCAGTGCTTTTATTTCTTTTATTTAATGAACCTCTTTATCAAAATTCTGTAAATGCTGTCCAGCCTGGCCAGTAATCAGAATGACCAGTACTTTTAAGAGCTTTTTAAGTGGTTAGCTGGACATCCCACTGAAGTATAAGGCTGTGTCTTTGCACCAAGAGAGGTTCTCTGATTGCCATTGTGTGGGTCTCTGTGACCCAGACTAAAGTTCTGCGGCAGATTTTTCTTTTCCCCAGTTAGAGAGTGTGTTGTGGGAGCTGAAACATTTTTAATCCTTGAAGGCCAAAAGTTGCTTTAGGGGAAGAAGTCTGCAACCTAGATGGCGAAGCTGTACTAGCAAATGCTTGAAGAGCTTGGATAACAGAGAGTCTGCCTCTCCACATCTTCCTTATTTCTGCCTCATCAGTGACTGTCCTTTCTCACTCTAGCTTCTGGGTACTTTCATTTCTTCTACCTTGGCTTTGCCAGGATCACCAGAATTTCTTAAGAAGGTTCAGGCTGTTTCTGAGCTCACATTGATTTATCAGACCTTTTTATTTTTTAAAGTCTCATTTTGTGGCTCAGTGCAATGCAAATTAGTATTTTTAAACATAGGCTTAGGAGTATAAACCCCTCTCTCTCATGTGGATGTAAAAGCTTGAATTAAAATATACGTTTAGGTATCTAAATTAACGGTTTGTGTTTTCAGGTCTTTTAAAAGAGTCTGTTAATTCTCTCTGCCTTTAGCGAAAGCTGCTGTTCAACACTTTGAGAACTGAAGCTGCTTTATTCTTTGCTGAACTAAGGGCTTTGGTTCCCAGCTCTAGGAAGACCTTAGCCTAGTATTATTTGTCCTGAAATTGATACAAATGAAACTGTTTTAATTAAGGCGTTTAAGCTTAGAAAGACTGCACTGGAGACTGGACCATTCCTTTATTTCCATGTTTCTGTTAATAACAAAGAAATAGTTGATTTATTTATTGGCTTTCATTTGCTCCAAATATACAGTCTGTTTATGTTACCTAAAGAAGCTTACAGTTTAGGTTCAAAATGATAAAAAGTTGAATTATCTTGTTATCAACGCATAACCTGACATGTTGTTTGCTAAGAGCAGAGTATGACTTGTTTCTTTTCTAAGAAGTTTAAAAAAAAAAAAAAAAAAAGCACTTTGCACTTAAGACTTGGTAGGGAAGTAGATAAAGTTGATTTTTCCAAAACCTTAGCCTATAGTGTCACTAATTTTCATTTTCTTTTAACCATTTCCAGACAGACAAAGATGACCAGTTCCAGTTTTGCTGGGATACAGATAGTAGGCATGAGTGCTACCCTCCCGAACTTGGGGCTCCTAGCCTCATGGCTAAATGCAGAGCTATACTGTACGGATTTTCGCCCTGTGCCCCTCAAGGAGTGGGTGAAAATTGGAAGCAGCATTTATGACTCCTCTATGAATTTAGTGAGAGAATTCCAGCCCAAGCTTCAACTGAAGGTAACAAAATTCTGAGCAGTGGCTTTAGCATAATATCGTTTGTACAGCTAAAGTTAAAAAGACAGCTGCTGGTATGTGTTTAATTGTTTTGGTTTTTTCCAATAGATGACATTCCTGACTGCATTGTTTACTTCATAGATTATCTGGTCAAACTAAGGACAGGGTTTCTTTTTTTTTTTCTTCTGCTGATCAAAACACACGCTCTTGAGGTGTCTTGAATCTGACTTGAAGACAAAGTTGACTTTGCATCTATCTTGTCTCTGAGCACTTGACAGGTATAAAGCACTTGATTCTCCCCTTACTCACGACTTTATCTTGTATCCTGGAATGTACTTCACTTTGATAAATGAAGGTACATATTTCCTAGTTAGGACAAGGAATTTGCATTAGTCATTGTAAGAATGTATTTGCATTGAAATGTGGTATTCAACCTGCTTATGTTAAACAGCTAAATGATGTAATTTTGTCAGTGATTAGAAGGCAGATGTCCATCCTGATTCTTCTGAAGCTGTTTTCAGTATCTAGACCTTTTGTGCACTTGAAAAGGATATGAAAAGTCAAGGGTAATGTACTATAACGATTTGTAAAAACCAGATGGGTAGAAATGGGAAATTTACACTTCCTACTTCTAGGTTCTTTTTCTGTGGAGTCTTTGAAGGGTGAATTATCTCCCCAGTCCTTTCAACTGCTTTATGTTGTAGTTGGACAAAATGTGCCAGCAGTATTTTGGAATATTTTGCACCCAGTTCTGCTTGTGCGTAAATACTCTATTCTTGATAACATGGTGGCACAGCAAAGAAAAAGGACCCTAGAAAAAAACCAAAATGTTTGTGACAAAAATATCTAGAAGCTTGCTTTTATGTGATCATGTTGAAAAAGATGATGTTGCATCTTCTTTTCTTGGTATTTTTTGAAGTAGTTAGTTTTGATAGGTATTAAATTCAGTGAGAGAAAGAACTAAACTAGGCTCATGACTCAACAGTTTAAGGGAGTTGGCTTTTTTTATAAGATCCAGGTGATCCTCTCATGCTTTAAATCTATCACTGGACTTTCAGACTTCTGTTTTGTGTCTCAAACTGGACCAAGAAAGGCAACTTGATGACCCCATCGCTTCTGCTGAATTTGACTGAATCCTTGCTGAGCTCTTGACTTGTATATGCAGTGCCTGCCATTGTTACCCTGTTTTCATTTGCATTTTGGTGCTTTTTATTTCTTGCTGTACACCTATGTTTTTTCTCTTTCTCCTTTGGCTTGCTTGTTGAAAGAGAATCTGGCTTAGCCAAGAAAAACGGATCAGTTGCAGGAACTCTTAAGATCTTAAAACGAAAAAGGCAAGCTGTAAACAGTGGAATTTTGAATGCACGTCTATATAAGTATCCATAAAGCCTTTCACTGTGCTCTGAATGCTTGCAGTCTTTCTACAAGCACCAGCAGTGCTTGCTGGGTGCATCTTATTTGGGATGTGCAGACTACTACACTGCATGCTTTTAGTTCAGACATCCAAGTTCATAAGCCACCTTCGTTGCTGTAGAGGGATGTTTTCCCTCAAGGCTCTTTCTAGTTCTTCCCTGCTGCTGTTTGCTGTGGCACGGAGGTTACAGTAATTTTTTTGTACGTTGTGTGGCCTTTATTCAGAAAAATATTTGTGAAACCAATGTGATCATACCAGTGCTTGGACTTCCTAAAGCAACACAGAAACTGAGGGAACAGTGCTCCATCTTCTTTGTTTGCTCTTTCTAAGTTGAAGTAGAAGATTCCTACTGTGACACAGAAGAATGACAGCATTTACAAACTCTGTTCAGTGTGAGAGTGCGTTGAAAATATTTTGTCTTAATTCAGGGAGATGAAGACCATGTCGTGAGCCTGTGTTATGAGACTGTTTGTGATGGCCATTCAGTCCTGCTTTTCTGTCCATCCAAGAACTGGTGTGAGAAGCTGGCGGACATCATTGCCAGGGAATTCTACACTTTGCAACAGTCTGAGAGTAAGAGAAAAGTAGTTAATAGAAGACTCCAGTATGCACAGTGTCTTTAATGAAAATGAATTTTACTAGAAACTATAATTTTATTTTTTTTTTTCTCAAGGTTCTACAAAAAAATCAGCCTTTGCCCCAGTTGTTGTGGACAGAGAAGGGATTGATGAGGTTCTTAATCAGCTAAAGCGTTCCATCTCAGGCCTGGACTCTGTGCTCCAACGTACTTTGCCATGGGGAGTGGCATTTCATCATGCAGGTATTCCTGAATATCTTGGTCTTGAAATCTGTAATGGTCAAGTCATACAGGTTCTTTTTGCTGTAGTTGCCAGCAATTTACCCATTGCTTTTTGAAGCCGTCTGTAGTTTATGACTGAACTGAAATGCTTTGAGAATTTCACGGTTAGAGGTAAACTTGAAATTCTTTTTTTGTGGCTGAAAACTTCAGTTCACTAATTGTTATGATAAATCTCTCTGTTGTGTTGTATAACAGCAACTTCTAAATTACAACCTATTTTTTTTCTTTCGTGAAATGCTTGAAACAATAGCTGATTTGCAGCCCTAGCATTTTCAAGTTGTTGTTAAGTTGCCAAGAGTATTTCAGAGCAATTTTCTTCAACCTAATACTGAAACAGATAAGTAGATAGAAGTATAACAATGAAAATAAAAATAAAAGGAGCATATGGTACAAATTCTTCTGACTAGGATCTTTTGCTTCTTATTATGTGATCGTGTATGTCACCTATTGAGAGAAAGGACTGACTCTGGAAGAGAGCAGTAGCTATGGTATTGAATATGTAGGGAGAATAATTCCAAATGCTTACAGAGTGTGGATTTCTTTCTCAAGAATAAAATTGGCCTGAAGTCTGCAAGGAAATGTAGAAAGATACACATTAGACCTGTAACCTAGAATGGAAATAATAAAGAGGGATTCCAGGGTCAGGATGGCAAATGAGTAAATTCTAGTTCCCTGCTGTGTTTGTTACATCCATTTTTCATCTTTTAGTTTTATTTATTTACTTGCAGTGCTTGTATCTGTGTGGCAAATAGTTGTTCATCTTGCTACAATGTGTAGCAGCTTAGGAAAGCCGGTTTGTGTCTATTGCTGACAAGATAATGGTGAAATTTTGCTTCACTTAGGGTTTGAAAGAAGTTAACTGAGGTAGCGTTGCGACTCTAGTTCCTAACACTGAATGGCAACTGTTCATCGAGTTTGTTTGTTCTTCCCTTTGCTTAGCAGTAATATTATTAGCTCTTAAATGCAGTCTCACCGTTACTAGGCTCACTAACAGTCATTTCTCCTCAGGTCTTACTTTCGACGAACGGGACATCATTGAAGGAGCCTTTCGCCAGGGCTTGATTAGAGTCCTGGCAGCCACCTCTACGCTCTCATCTGGAGTAAATTTGCCTGCACGCCGAGTAATTATACGAACTCCCATGTTTGGTGGCAAACTGCTGGACATTCTCACTTACAAGCAGATGTCTGGAAGGGCTGGCAGGAAAGGAGTAGACACAGAGGGTAAGCAGAGGCTTTATTAACATTCCCTAAGAACAGCGTTAACCTGATTAAATCCAGGGCAGTGCTTCACAATTAGTGACTAATCATGATGAATTCCTTTGGTATTCAGCATGATTAAGTTAATCAAGATGAATTTGTTTGGTATTAATGGAGTAAAAATTGTAATTCCCAGGGGATTTTTTTTTTCACTGCATGAGACTTACTTTGGTATTTACACACCAGTTAATTCAGGCACAGTCTATTTTCTCCTTTGAATTCTTGTTAGCTTCTAAGGCTGTGTTGTTTATTTGCCTTAATTCTGTGATCTGTGGTCAGTTTACTAAATCATTTACAGTTTTGGTGAGAAAATTTTACAATGAACTCTCATTGGACAGGCCTCAAATGTAAGAAAAGCATTTGAAGTCTACAACCATAGTTTGACAAACTTCTCTTGTCTGAAGATCTGGTTTGGATTTATTAAACTTCCACTAAACTTAAGCATAACTTTTATGGATCTTGAAAATAGGAATGCAACAGAGACAGTAGCTTATAGATAATAGACTATCTTCATACATACAATGGCACTGTGTGCCTGTTATTTTCATTTGCAGTGGAAATTTATCTTCATGGATGATGTTAGAAAAATTTGTATTATATGAGCATAAATTCAGTAGAAAGTAAGAAGTTCAACAGAAGCAGAAGCCCTGCTGATGGTTTGATTGGTGCTTGCTGAAATGCTATGTAAGCAGACTGTTCTTACATTTAAGTTTCTATTTTTGCCAGAGTAGCATAGCAACAGAGCATTTTGCGACCTATATCTCTGTGAGCTATCCCTACGTGTTAAAGAAAAGGGCAGCTGCATGCTGTATTGTGAAATTTTCCAGGCTTTGTCATTTTGAGTGTAGCTGGCAGTTGTAAAATACATTATTTCTTGAATTTTTTTTTCCCCCTTCAAGTTACAATAATTAGTATCCTTTTTTGACCGTTCTGATGTGACTGTGTTTTGCACAGTAAGCAGTTGATTTTATGCTGATGAGCTTCATGAATGTACCATTTTTTTCCATTTTGTGGAGTCTTTTGGATGAGAACATAAAGCTGCCTTACCAGCTGCTACTCTTCACAGAGTAAGGAGACAGGAGGACAGCAACGTCAGCTGGAAAAAAAGCCTTATATGGATATGAATTCAGCTGGCAGACAGAAGATAAAGGCTGTTGGGTTGATTTCCTCCTCCACTCCCAACATTATAGTGTTGGATTGTCTCAGACTTTGATATTTTAATATTTTTTTTTCTGATATGATGGAAATTTAAAAGCCATCATTTTAGAAAATGGAAGCAGATTATTTTTGATTTCATCAAAACTGTCATGTTCCCAAGGTGAACGTCGTTGAACAAAACCTAGAAATATAATAGGCCTTTTTTTTGCCTTTAAAGGAGTTTAATGCCTGGGTAGCCAGAACCTTCTGGTGTTTCTCTAATTTGATGCTAATCTAGACTTCCCTTCTCACCTGAAATGTATCAGCAAGTTATCTTAGAATAGCTTCATGCCTCTTTTTTTTTTTTTTTTTTAAATTCTTTACTAGGTTAAAATTATTGGCTTTGTTGTCGGTGACATCTTGGGAAAGGGTTTCCCCTAGACTTTGAAGGACTGTCAGATAATGTAGAGCCAAGTAGATACCCATCTTCTGTTAGATTTACCATGCTGAAGAGTCAAAGTTTTCAGAGGGAATTGTAGGTCACATCAGAACCCAAATAAAAAATGAGTGAACGTTCTTTATTGCTAAAATCGAAGTGAGCTTTACTTTCACAAAACAATGCTTGCAGGCACTTTATCTTCTGTATTCCCTGCTCTGGCCAAAGTACATGGTCAACAGATGTCAGAAGTTCCACCGATGGGTTAGAAAACCTCTGAGACATGCATCATCTGAGCGTGTATTTCATCCTATCATTCATTTATGTAATCAAGTTTAAGCTGTATTTGGTTACTCACCTACACTGCATTTGTGATATTTGTTCTATTCGTTAAGTTTAAGTGCAATTTTGTTTTCATGACCTCTGGATTTGCTAATTACTGTAGCATTACCATGTCTGCGATTTTATCATAACTTAACATTTCTAGGATCTTACAAAAACGATTACTATCAAAATTACCCTGATGTCCAGACGCTGTGCACTTAAATCTTAGGTTATCATAAATCCATCATGATATTTACTGTGCAGCTGATCCAAATCTAATGCTCTCTTCTTAGTCAGAGGTAAGCTTGTCCTAGCTATAATTTATTTATCCTATGCCAATTGACAAAGTTTCTAACTAGCTAGATCTTTTAGGGACTTAGTTTCTCCGTAATGACTTTGTTGAAAAAAATTCCTTTCTGTGACTACTGCATTTTCCATGGATAGTCTGTATTATTATCTCATTAAAGGAATCGGCCCATTATTTTTTAGTTATACTTCTGTTCCATGGCTCTGGGAACTTTTTTGTCTCCCACAGAATTTCAGTAGTTAGATCTTAATTTAGCAATGTCTGACAGAGAATTTTAAGGTAACTTGTATCTAGAGGTACTTTTAGGGGAAACCATTCAGGATACTTAATATTTTATGTGTGTGTGTGTATGTGAAAGTTCAGAGAATGCATCATTACTTACATCAATAACTGTGGATTTCTGAAATCCTTTGGTATCTCTGTTATTTCATTTCAGGAGTGGAAGCTGATTGAACTAACACAAACCATCCAAGTTCTTTGCAGCTTTTATATTTTCTTCTTGCTTTTGAGAATCTTTTGAGTTTAATAATGTAGTGCAGGAGGAAAAACTGTGCCGCTGTATATTATAGTTCCAGTCAATTCCAGAACAAGAAGCGAGAGTGGTTCAGCAGCAAAGCAGATGTACAGGGAGGCTATGGAAGCTCTATGCTGATTTGACCAGAACCTGACAAGCCTAATGGAACTTTGAAGTTTGCTCTGCTTTTAGTTCTTAAGTATCATGCATCCGCAGAGTTCTTATGTAGCAATGGATACACACTGTTTAAGGGTGCAAATGCTTTTCTCTCTTTTAATTCAGCTTTTTCAAAAATACCTGCAGTTTTGCATTCTGATAGTATGTCCTTGATGAACTGTATGTAGCTATTACAGTGCTAAGATGCAATACTAAGGTTATTTTTTGTTTTGTTTATTTTATTTGTTTGTTTCCTATAGGTGAGAGCATTTTAGTTTGCAAGCCCTCGGAAAGATCAAAAGGAACTGCTCTGCTTCAGGGATCTCTCAAGCCTGTTTGCAGTTGTTTGCTTAGAAGAGACGGGGAAGGTGTTGCTTCTAGCATGAAAAGAGCAATACTTGAGGTACAGGACATGTGGAGAGAGTTCAGAAGTGTTCTTGCACTCTTGTAATTGTAGGATGGACATCTGACACCATCAGGTGTTTTCTTTGAGCTTTCTTTTTCTTCTATTTCCTCCCTTGTCGGCCCAAGCAGCTTCAAAAGGAAGTTACGTGGGTCTGCCAGCATGCTTCAGTATTCAGCAGTTTGGTTGGCATACGTCAGTCTCTGTTTGCTGCAGATTGGAACTTGAGCACGCTCCAACAAGGGTTGGTTACTAAGCTCTTCTTTGAATTTAGATATACTCAAACTTCAGGCAGAAATAAGTGTAATTCTTAAACTTCATGTGTGACCTGAAACGTCTGAACTGGGAAATGCTTGTAAATTACTGATCCCAGAGCCTTAGGAGAACTCTTCCTTCCTGGTTTGCTTTTTATATTCAGAAAATTTCAGTTTGTTCTCTAACCTTTTAAGAGTATTTCATGATATTGGCTAAGAAAAATGCCTTGAGCTAGTCTCAAATCTAAAGTGGTACTAAATTGCTGTGTGTATTTCCATTATCAAAAGAATTTATAATTCATTCTTTCCCATAGCTTAGCCCTCTTGCTTCTACCTCATCTGTCTAACTTCTTGCTAAGAAAAGTCCTTAAAGTTTGGCAGTTGCTTTGCCTCATGTTCCTCTCTCATGCTGGTTCTTTAAAATTTAGATATCTGATGGCTCAATCTCTGATTCTCTAATCTGATGTTCCATCTGTACTGCTTCTCTGGCAATATGAACAATTAGTTTTCTTCAACAGATCATAGTGGGAGGAGTGGCCAACACACCAGATGATGTGCAGACCTATGCTTCTTGCACTCTTCTTGCATCCAGCTTGAAAGAAAGCAAGTGGGAAAATGAGAAAGCACAAGACAAAGTGCAAACTGGGCCTATCGAGGCTTGTGTGGCGTGGTTGCTGGAAAATGAATTCATTCAGGTTCTGGACTCCAGCAATAGTGCGAAAGGTAACGTTGGTGGTGTCCTCAGTGATTGTGGTTAGCAGTTTTGAATCAAAAAATCTTCTGCATATTGGTGGATGTTCAATGTAACTTTATAGTGAGGACTTCTGGGCATTTTTGTTTATATTTTAAAGAATCATGTTTGTTAAGGTTTTTTTTAGCTTTCTGGAGGTTGTCTTTATGCCTGTTTTAATGTTTTGCATGCCCATGTTCTTGGAAGGCCTCTCTCTGCACACCACCTCTAAGACTGATGCATCCTAGTCTACAGATTTCCAAAATATCTTTAAACAAGGCATGCTTTTACTACAGGCTTTGTGCACATTGACTGTAGACTGTGATTTTTGTCTTTCTGAAGAACCACCAGTACATTCTGAGAGAGTGCCAGTCTCTTCTAGAACTGCTTGGTGTACCTTATTGCATTTGTTCCTGATTTTGGCTATTTGCTTAAAATGACTAAGGGTGAGACTCTTACGGTAACACATAAACTATTTCTTAACAACTTAACAAGTATCCCACGGGTCCCTTTTCCCCCCGCTTATCAGTAAGAATCCCCATTATGGGTTAATTTGTGTTTATTTTTTAAGAAAAGATGACAGGAGATATTTGGTATTCCTAAGAAGAGATAACTCCTAGGCAGGATGGCAGATGAGATTCCAGAGGATTTTGTTCAAATAGCTATCACAGCTGTTAGCTTGAGTAATTAAAGGGATCCAGATTTGTGATCTAGCCTCTGAAAAAGGCTGGTTTAGACTTAGACAAGTCTAAACCTTTTATTGTTTCCATTTTCTTGTGTTCAGAGTGGAGAAATATGTTATTTCTTCTTGAAAAGGCAGTTGGGAAAAATGAATAGAATTTATATCTATAAAATACCTTGCAACCTGAAAATGAGACGTAAACTTGCACTTAAGTGTTTCTCCTATTTTTTTTTTTATTTGATTGTTTTTTTTAAACAGCAAAAGTTTATCGTCCAACACATCTTGGCTCAGCTACTCTTTCCTCTTCTCTTTCACCAACTGAAGCCATGGAAATCTTTGATGACCTGCAGCGAGCTATGAAAAGCTTTGTTCTGGAGAATGATCTGCATATTGTCTATTTGGTAGGTTCCTCGTTCTGTGTTTTGTATTTTGTACCGCCAAAACTAGAAGGAAAGGAGAGAAAGCACAATGCAGAGCTCTTGAGGGCTTCCATGAACATAGGGGTGTTTTTTGTGCTTTGCTTAGCTCATGCTTCATGAGGAAAAGTTTCTAAATGGAATGTTCTTCAAAACTAGTCTGTTCTTACAGTGTCTATTGTGTAGGCAGGTGCTGCATGGCCATCTAAGCCCATTGTTGTCACTCCCGACTTCAAAAGATTTCAGAACTTTTTAAGTTGTGCGTAGGACAATGACAATTTTCTTGAGATGCTTGAAGCTGATGAAACAGATTCGTTTTGTTACCTATTTGGGATCAGCAGGGTGCATCTCAGATTACTTTTGGAGGCTCGGAAAACTTTTTGGGTTTTAGCATCTATCTTGCCTACAGAAAGCCTCAGAGAGTTAGGCTGCTTTCTTCCTATGGGTAGTTGGTTCAGTAGCAGCAAAATTCTTCTCTGATTTTGTTTACTTGACTGCTGATGCTGTCAGGGCTAAAGGAAGGAGTGTGATAAATCCTCTGAGCGGAAAGCACCCCAGACTTTGTCAAGAGTTACGTGCATGTACACTTAAAAAGCTAAGCAATGCTATTGAAGACCTTTGGAGAAGAAGCCACGAACCTGTGAAGATTAGTGAGGAAATAAGACGGAGTTGCAGTGAATGCCTTAGGATTCACAGCAGCCAGAGGTCCATCATGCAGTCTTCATCTGAAATCCGACAGTCTTCTTTAGCCTCCTTAAGTATATATTGTATTCTCTTTACCAGGCTGATAAATCAAAGGCAAAATTTGGGCATCTTGCCTGAAAAAGAGTTCGCTCCAAATAGAATATGCTTGTGGTTACAGGAGTTGTTGAGCTAGAGGATAGGGGAAGGCAAGAGATTGAGAGTGCCTGTGTCTGCTTGCTGTATTCATTAACCTAGTTAACAGCTGATACTGTTAGATTTTAATTTTTCTTTCATCTGCTAGTGTCCCATACATACCCATATCTTTGTTTTTAGAGGACTGCATTATATTTTGTTCTATTTCTGCTATGCAGAATGGACAGTTTTGTGTTACGCACCAGTGAACTTTTTCCCTCTTTGAATCTCCAAAACTGGAAGAAAAAAGGATGAGTTTTGTTCATGTCCTAGTGTAGAGACAGTGATGGCAATACATTTTTTTACCCTGTTCTTTTTAATTGTAGCAGCTTGTCTAATGTTATTTCAAATCAAATAATCTCTTGAACAAAATGTTCTCGAGATTTTCTTCCATTAAGCTAGCCTAAAGCACTTTCTTGCAAGTCTGCTAATTTTCAAGGATGAAGGTTTGTTTAGTTTGGGTGGATTTTTGATTTTTTTTCGAAGAATTGGTCTCCATATGTTCCTTATGAGCTATGGAAAATAATCTGCTATAATGTTTTTTACTTCTCTTACACTTGAATGTTTTACTTGTACAAATATGAGACTGAATTCCAAGATCTTGTATTTTAGAAAAGTTGGTTAAAACAAATATGTATTTACTAGACTGGGAAAAGGGTTTTCTTTAAAGTAGAAAAAACCCCAACAATTTCCCGACGAACAATAGAAGATGATTCTCCACCTAATAACTCTTGTTTTTCTCGGCAGACGAAGGGGGCATGGATGATTTATAACTAGATAGGCATCTGGTATTCTGTATTATGTTAAATGTTTGCCCAAAATTGTTAGTTATTTCCAAATAATTAATCTTCCATATCAATACAGATATGGAGACATTTTGTCTCCTACTGAAAGTGACTCTGTTCTGACTGAGCGATAACAGAATTGGTTTTCCGCCTAAAATTATGTGAATGCTCTGGATGACTTTTTTGTCAGTGTTAATAGAAGCTGAGATTTCTTGTATTCTAGGTAAATGAAAGCTTCAGCAAGTTCTGGCAAAATGTGTGTTCTCTCCTGCTCTATCAGATGCCATGGCAGTGGTTAGTGTGGTTGCTAGTTCCTAGTCGTTTAAGAGGTTGATAGATATCTATCAGTTTTTGTTAAAAAAAGAATAAAGTTCTGTTTGTTAAAGGTGAATAAAGATACTTAAAAGTGAATAAAGTTGCAGCTTAAAAATCCTCCAGTGGCTTAGATTTAAAGAGCAATCTGACAAGGATTCCAAATTGTTTAATCGTTAGAGTACACATATGACTCAGATCTCATCAGTAGAAATAGTAAAAAAAAAATTAAGTTAGAAGAGCTTTTACTTTCTTCATGGTATGTGGTCATGACTCAGTGCCTCTAAGTAGTGTGTAGGATGCTCTAACCACATTCCCTAGGCTGCATTTTTTGTTTACCCAGAGCTCTGTTCTGTTTATTTCTTTGAAATAGTTTTTTGCATTGTCTTATCATCTTTAGGTCACCCCGGTGTATGAGGAGTGGACCACAATCGATTGGTACCAGTTTTTCTGCTTATGGGAGAAGCTGCCTGCTTCAATGAAACGTGTGGCTGAGCTGGTGGGGATTGAAGAAGGCTTTCTAGCTCGTTCTGTGAAGGGTGGAATCATAGTTAAAACAGAGAAACAGCAGAGACAAATGGCCATCCACAAAAGGTAACCACAAACGGGTGTGAATGTGCAAAGACTACGTCTATAACATGTGAAGTGGACAGTCTCTGTGTCTGTTTTCAAACCGGTTCTCTTGTGGAGTGAGCTCAGGGAACCTGCACCTGATCTGCTCTGGACTGAGAACACTTCAGGCACAAGATGTTTGTGCTGATGTTTTTGGAAGCCATCTCTGTTTCTTTTGTGTGCTGTGCTATGGTATCATTCTGTCTTATACTATCAGGGTGTATTTTACCGTGTACGTTAATGTGCCCTGGATGACAATTTTATTTCCATGTCTATTTCTAAAGGTTTTTCACCAGTCTTGCCCTTCTGGATTTAATCAGTGAGGTTCCCTTAAAGGATATGACCAAGAAATACGGCTGTAATCGTGGCCAGCTTCAATCCTTGCAGCAATCTGCTGCTACCTATGCAGGTGAGTGCTCTGGGCAAAATGCCCCTAGGTTAGTCTGTTTTCTTTCCTTCCTTATATGGGGGTAAGATAGCTGCAGCATGGCACTAACAACAATCAGTCTTGTAGAACTACTTCCAGCTTTCTAGCTTAATCTGTGGTTGCCCTTGCTTTGAGATGGAACCACAGAGTGTGCTGTGGGAAGGGCACCAGCTGAGTGGAGTCAAGCAGTGCTATACCGTGCTGAGGTCTGTGGAAATCATCTGTGTGCCATGCAGGAATATAGTTTGTTCCGTGCTAAATATGGAAGCAAATAAAAGTCCATTCTGAAGCTTTGCTCTATCAGGGAAGAGTATTGTTCAGCATGGATAGAGTTTGGGGTCTCTTAAGATTTAGCATGGCTTTCTCCTGGTTGCAAAGTTAATAGGCCAGAAAGTATAAGGTTATAGTTTTCCAAACAGAAGTGAATAGTTTCTGGGTCATTTGTCACCGGATAACAAGAGGTCACATAGCTGTCACGTTTAACTTGACTTCTTTAGGAGGGCTGTGTAGGAGTAGAAGTAACAGCTCACCATGTGACTGAGATATTTTTATTTTTCTGTTGCCTAAGTCCTCCATTACTGCATCAGTGCATCTTCGATTAAGACAATTTTAGCTCAATTTGCGAAACCCTGTGTGTGGGTTGCAGCATGAGTCAAAGCCCCAAAATGAAAAGGTCATGCCAACCGATGCAGAGTGATCTAAATTAATTCTGGTAGTATAAATAACTTTTTATTGTAGCAGCTTCGTAATTCTCTATTCCCATTGTTAATAATTTTCACAGAAGTAATTTATTGGGAAGTAAAATGAACTGTTGACATGACATACAGTTAAGAGAGATGATAAAAGTTGTATCCTATTATCGCCGTAAAAATAGTGAGAGTTGTCATGTCTTTCAGTTATTTTCATATTCTGTGGATGCAATCGGTGAGTAAGAAATGGTCTTTTCCCTGTTCTTTCCTCCTCCCATATGCTGGGGACTGCAGTTGTAACCTTTATCATGGGCTTTGCTACCTGCTATGATGCTTTTAGTAACTGAACTTCTGCAGGCTAAATTCTGCTCTGATAAGAGCAGAGATCAGTGCTGGCTTTCCTCAAAGATGTGTGACTTCTCTTAGTACCTCTCATCTTTGTCGTCTTCAGTGTGTTTGGTTCATAGGACTTACCTTACAGGATATGCATGTGCTTCACTCTTTCAAGATTAACATCTTTGAAAAAGCAGTGTCATTCAGAATTTCTACCTCACCGATAAACTAGTTAATTCTAGATTCAGTTCTGTGAAACCAGCTTGTAATCATGGGTGTAATAAACATGAGCTAGTTTCTATAAGAAGGGTAAGAGATATAAAGTGAATGCCTATTCAGAGAAGGCGGAAAAAATGAATCCAACTTAGCAGAACGGGAGCTGGAGTTAAGACTTTGATGTAACTTCTCTGTTGCAGGAATGGTAACGGTTTTCTGTAATCGACTGGGTTGGCACAACATGGAGCTGTTGCTCTCTCAGTTCCAGAGCCGCCTCACTTTTGGTGTTCATAGGGAACTTTGTGACCTGGTACGAGTGTCTCTGCTGAACGCGCAGCGTGCTAGGATGCTTTACAATGCTGGTTTTGTCACGGTGGCTGATCTTGCTAAAGCCAGTCCTGATGATGTGGCAACTGCGCTGAAGAATTCAGTACCATTCAAAAGGTGAGAAATCAGTAAGTCCAGAAGTCAAGTAAAAGAGTTTATAAGGTGAAGGATTACAGAATGAAGCTGGTAATAAAGTATGGCAGCCTTAGAATCATAGAATAGAATAGAACCGTTGAGGCTGGAATAGACCTCTGAGATCATCAAGTCCAGCCTATGACCCCAACACCACAACACCTAGCTAGACCATGGCACTAAGTGCCACATCCAATCTTTCCTTAAACACCTCCAGGGATGGCGACTCCACCACCTCCCTGGGCAGTCCGTTCCAGCGCCTAATGACCCTTTCCGTGAGGAAGTGCTGCCTAATATCCAACCTAAACCTCCCCTGGCGCAGCTTCAGGCCATGCCCTCTTGTCCTGTCACTAGTTGCCTTCTGGGACTTGGTGCCAAACATTAGTTAGAAATAATGTGTAGGTCTCTGTGACTGATCATAGTCAGTCCATGATTATTTTGAAATTAATAGAAGCACCTTTTATTTGCAGTCTTAAATTTGTGAGACCTAAATTTTCATCATCTTCCTCTTTTCAGTGCACTGTTCAGTCCTGGGTGAATAGTTAATGTTTTCTGGGGATCTGTTGCTGCCTCTAAAAGGCAGCTCTGCCATATAATCAAGTGAGTTGATGATTTATTACTGTATATCATTTGAGATTCTCTTGTGATTTTCATGTTAGTGCAATGACAAGCTTCCTTGATCAAATACCTATTGGACTGTGCCATGACACCTGTCTGGTTAATGCTTCTTTCCTTCAAAGGAGTTTTTTTTTCAAGGACCGTTTCCTTTCTTTGGAAAACTGCATGGAGGAGGATTGATTTAGACCCGGATCTTGTCCTAATAGGAAGCTAGGACTCATCTAGGGTGCATGTTTGGACACAGAAACCTGGGAATGCTCCTGGGATGTGCAGCCAGTAATATCTTTCATCGACATCTATTCACATATAGAAAACCAAAATAGCTATTTCCTATTAAGTGCATTATATTTCGGATGTAATGCTGCTGTGAAGCTAATTGAAATGGGAGCTGAGCAGAATAGTGCCAGCTCCCTATGGTGTTTGTTGTTTTCTGTGTGAATATTTATATGTCTGTTACTTTTCCCATAGTGTTCGTAGGGCTGTGGATGAAGATGAAGAATCGGCAGAGGAGCGTCGAACTGCGCGCAGCATCTGGATGGCTGGAATGAAAGGTTTAACTGACAGAGAAGCAGCTTCTCTCATTGTGGAGGAAGCCAGGGGACTTCTCCAGCAGGATTTGGCCCAGATGGGAGTGCAGTGGAACCCAGAGTCTTTTCTCGAGACTGATACATCATCTATGATCAGCAGTGAGTCAGAACTGGAAGACAGACTACATAGATCAATTGGAGAGCAGTCTTCTGAGTCTTTGAGGATGTTGAACAATAAAAGGTGCAGAATTCAACACTGTAATGGCTTTGGTTCTCAGGCTGGAAACTTATCAAATATTGAAAAGGGATATAAAAGGCGACTAAGCGGTAGTACAGAAAACTCCAGATTTGAAAGTGAACTCCCAGACAGGAGACAGGCTCGAGCCAAGGAAGGCAATAGTGATGGTGTGTACAGGGCTAGAAAACGGCCAAATATGTGCAGAGATAATGAAAATGTAGAAGGAATTTCTCGAGTCAAAACCAAGGTGGATTCTGAGAGAGCAATTCCAAGACTCTCTACTGAACAAAGAAAAACACCAACATTGAGAACAAAGTCTTCAGCCTCTAGACTGATAAAAAGTACAGACAAGCGTTTAAACAGGACTAGGAACAAAAATGCTGCTTCAAAACTGCAGAGGTCACTTCTTGAAGATTCAAATATGCTTAGCATAGACATAAAAAAGCCACTTGCTTTCCAGCCCACCATGCCTACAGATAATTTTTTTTCAGAACAAAATAATAAGGAATTTATGGAAACAAGGTCTGTAACTCATAAAGTCTCAAATTCAGTACAGATGGGGGAAATTCATCTTGGGAGGAAAGATAAAATGGAAACATTATTTACAGAGCTTACCACCACTAATGAAGGCATGCCTACGGGGAGAGCATGTTTTCAGGCACCTGCAACATTGCAGAGTGCTCCCCATGTCAATGTGGAGACACACAATATTGTAGGAAGTCTAGTAAAACCTGGTAGTGCCAGGACACAGAAAAATGAAAATACTGATGATAAGCAGAATGAAATAAATAAAATGCGAACAGATGTGAGCTCTGCTGAGAAGATGATTGGTAAGCAGCAGATGGCTTTAGATGCTGATCACGGTAGCTGCTCTGGAAATGGCCGTGTCCATCAAGGCAGGATACAGAAGCCTGTGCATTTTTGTCCTGGTAATGATAAATCTTGCCATATTCAGAATGATGGCAAAAGTGGGAGCAAAAGCCCCGATGGAATATTGTTACAAGCTGGAGCACTGCAGAAAGCCAACAGTCGTCCTAAGGATTTTCTGAAAGACTCTGTAGTAAAGTCCAGAGGTGTTTGCAATGCAGATGGTGTTCAGAATAGTCCATCCTCTGATCTGTTTTCTGACTCTAGAGACTTTGAAGACAGCTTCCAGTTGGATACTCAAACTGAGATGATAATAAAGCAGGAGGGAGCAGCTGGAATCACAGGACAGCAGGGAATACATGGTTCAGAGCTGGCAGCAATGCCACAGCAGGAAATCTCCAAGAAACTAAGCACTTCATGGACTAAGAATTCTACTGATGAAAGGCTGGCTGCAACAGTTAGGAAATGGGGTTTATCGAGTCTTATCACAACAAATAACATTACAAAAACCACAGCTCAGCACTACAGTAATAAAGTTTTGGAGTCTGGGGGCCTTAATTTACAGCCCATACTGAAGGAAATAGAATCTGCACCTTGCCTTAAAGAAAGTGATTTCTCCTTGACTGACTCCCAGCTACACAGTTTTCTGCAAGATTACCAGACTCAAGATTCGGTGAAAGGGAAGAGCGCGTCTAAAAACCTTAATAAAGCAAATTCACCTTTCGCTAGGGAGCACGTTGTACAAGCAGAATGTCACCCTGTCCCCGAAACAAGCCTGAATATGAGTGATAGCTTGCTTTTTGATGATAGCTTCAATAATGTCAGTGGCCTTTCAGCTATTCACATCACAGAAGCTGACAGAAAGAACCCTGTGGAGAATCAAGAGGCTTTGCTTCCTCCAGATGGTCTTTTGCAGAACCTAAGGCCTGTTCAGAATAAATTTGATGTCAGTGGCCATCAGAAAGAGCACGAGGATCCTGCACAGTATAACACTGTGTCTCTAGCATTCTCTGATCTAATAGCAGAAGTTTTAGATCACGCAAACTCTCCATCTTTTCTGGAAGATCTGCCTTCTACATTTCATGCTCAGTCAAAATTAAGAAACCCAGTCATTTGTAACAGCGACCCCAGACCAAAGGATTTAGTAGATGAAGGTGAAAAGCTCCAGAGAAGCCAGCAAGCTTTAGACAAGAAAACCCATCCAGTGGTGTGGACTGATCACTCATTTGAACTCAGCCCAGGACTCCAGGATGTATTGGACAAGTGGCCTAGTCCCTCAGGCACTGAACCAGTTTCAGTGAGCTCCTGTCTGAAAGGAAAGTTAGTTGCTGCTATTGCTAATCAACAGCCAGATCCAGTTTTTGAATCTAACTGTTGTCAGCCAGAGCCTTTGGCCTCTTGCCAGGATTTAAAAAACTCTTTCAAGGTTAAAGAAAACAAAATGGAAAACTTGGATCTTCAGAAAACAGACTGCATAACACTTCCACTCAAGGGAAGCAACGGAACATCCTGTCCTCCACCAGATAGTAATAATGGATTGATTCCTCCAACACCTCCCCAAGAGCTTTTTCCAAAGAGTTCTGTTTCCCTCTCTGTGAAATCTGCGAGGAAGAGACAAGTCACCTGCCTGAATGAAGGGCAGCTGATTCAGCCACAGCAGAATAGTGAGGGCAATGCAGAGCAGCAGGTGAAAAGACTCCAGGTCAATCTTGGGAGCGTAGACCCAATTGAGACTGATGAGATAAAAGATAATTCCACTATAGACCAAGGCTTTTCACTGCAACTGTCTCAGGATGTTTTTCCACTTGTTCCCTCAAGTGCTGAAAGTTTCACTATTATTGATGTAGCAAGTGACAAAGCACTTTTCCAGACTTTTATTGCAGAATGGAAGGAGAAAAGCAGATTCTCCATCTCGGTAGCATGTGAAAGAACAAAATGTATTTTGTCTCCGAAATCAACGATTGGTGGCAAATTCAGAAAAGGTCAGTTCTGTGTTCCAGCGCGTTATTTTGTGAACAGCAGGGCGGTGTCTTCATCTTTAAAGCAGGAGTGGTGAAGGAAAGGGTTTGCAAAACAGGAGGAAAATTCCTGATATTAATTGAACGTTGTCAGTCTCAGTAAAGCAAACGAGCTGAGTGTTAGTAGAGGATGGAGAATTGGCACCAAGCATTTTGTTGATAGGTCTTTTGTAGTAGTAATGTAATGTTAGCAGCTTCTTTGTGTGTGAGAGTATCTAAATATTCTCAGCGTTTCATTGTGTATCTGATTCTGAAATGGTTCTGTGGTGTTCAGTCAGTTTACCATGCATATCATTCCATGCCATGTTTTAGCATATTTTAAAATAAGTAATATGTTTAACAGTAAACTGTCCAGATTGTTCAGAGGCTCCACTGAGCAGTGTAACTTACAGGATTGCCTCTAAAGCAAGATTTGCAAAAAGCAGACTTGGTTCAATATATGCATGAGTGAAATTCAGATTAGTCTCTGGGGTGTTGCAATACTGCTTCATTTTTTTTCCACAGAAGTATTCATATGATGCATTTTTCTGCTGCTGCTGTATAAACGTACTCTTCCTTTAAAATAACAAGATTAAACAGAGTTAGATTTTTTTACTGCCATAATAACAACAAAATTTCTTAACTATCAAAATACATTTTTGATAAACAAATGTGAAATGTTTTCCAGAATGGAAAGAGGGAATGCATTTCTGTCTCAACTCTTGAGGAGATTTCTGGGAAAGGCCAGAGTTGTGCAGGGATGCTACATGGGTGGTTGTTTCTGTTAAGAGAAAGTTTTGGTATTCTAAACTTTTTTATTTTCTCCCTATAGATAAAAGTGAAGGTTATATGTTCACTTTTAAGAAATTTAGGCTCAACTGTATGTATTTGCATTTTCAGGATCCAAACTTTTCTGTATTTATGGATGCCATTTCATAATTGTATCTTAAAAATTATTCCTTTAGTAAGTTCTCCTCAGTGGATGCAAGTTAAAGATGATGGATTTCCTGTCCAAGGCTGTGAAGACATCTTGGTAGTTGGACTTGCAGTATGTTGGGGTGGAAAAGATGCCTACTATATCTCTTTGCAGCAGATACAAGACCAGACTGGTAAGTGAGCGGACAGGTTGTGCTTTCTTGCATGACACTGCATTTCAAGAAAGTATCTTCAGCAGATAGGTTCTTGCAAGTGTTTTGAGTGTCCCATACTCAGCTCAGATGTGTGCTGGAGTGATTTAGCCATATTATTCATCGGTCTTAAGTGCTGAACACCCTTGAACATGTTGCTGTGGCTACCGCTATGCTGCTATATAATGAGGCCAGGTAATTGGCTCAAGCGCTGGACCGCTGAGCAAGCGTATGATTAAAATGTTAGTTTACTCCTATGCTCTCTCTAGCTTTCTTGCTTTTCTCTTTCAGCCTTTTCAAATTTTTGCTCTCCAATACAAATCTGACACTTGAATGCTGAACATAACCCAGTCTGTGCTATGTGGACTTGTGGCTAGGGTTTGATTCCTGACTCTCCTTAGTACAGACACAGCATGTTACTTTGGGGAGCCTTGTCTGGTTTGATAAAATATATGTTATCAGTATAGGTTTATTGTTTTTTGTTCACAGTCCAGCTGTAGTTTTGTGCTTTAGGTGATTGCATTCAGGAGTTTTGTCTTGTCTGTCTTATCACACAGTGCATAAAAAGGTGATTTTTGCTTGTATTTTTGGCTTTAGAAATCAGTATGAGTTTGGCACCGCCACCTTTGGACAAAAACCTGTCTGTAACAGAGAGACTGTATCATCTGCAGCAGTACCTGCAGAGGAAGTCCAAGCAGGAGCGCTCACTTGTCATGTATAACTTCATTCAGCACTACAAGACTCTGGTGATGGCTTGTGGCATCTCCTTGGAAGGAAGTTTTGAGGACCCAAAGGTTTGCAGAATTAAGAAATGTAGCTGGGGTAGAACCACTAGTTTCAACACACCAGTGGAAAGACAGGAGGACCTTCTGGTATTTTCCTTCTGTTATTCAGATGTTAACATGCACAGCTGTCAGGGAGGTTAGTGAAATTTTCTTACAATGGGAAATCTAGAACAGTATTTAGAGGAGAACGCTTAGGCTGTGTGTGTTCATGTTGCCTGAAAGGGAAACAGAGGAGGTTCAGTGATAGATTAACACATTAACTGGGGAACTACTGGAGAGAGTCCAGTGGAGGGCTATGAGGATGATTAAGGGACTGGAACATCTCTCTGATGAGGAAAGGCTGAGAAGTCTGGGGCTGTTTAGCCTGGAGAAGAGAAGACTGAGAAGGGATCTTATCAGTGATTATAAATATCTAAAGGGTGGATATCAAGAAGATGGGGCCAATCTCTTTTCAGTGGTGCGCAGTGATAGGACAAGGGGCAACGGACACAAGCTGAAACACAGAAAGTTCCACCTCAACATCAGGAAAAGCTTCTTTACTGTTGAGGGTGACAGAGCACTGGAACAGGCTGCCCAGAGAGGTTGTGGAGTCTCCTTCTCTAGCGACCTTCAAAACCCGCCTGGACACGTTCCTATGCAACCTGCTCTAGGTGAACTTCCTCTGTCAGGGGTGTTGGACTAGTTGATCTCCAGAGGTCCCTTCCAACTCCTACCCTTCTGTGATTCTGTGATTAGTCTTTCACACCTGATTGCTTGGGTGGGCAGTAAGGTTAAATTTCTCCCCTGTCCCAGTGGACAGGGCTGAACTCTGGTTTTGTTGCTATAAGAAGCTTAGGACTAAAGTGGCAGAAGTGCTTTTGGAGCAGAACACTTTGTAAGCAAAAGATTTAGCTGCTAAGTGTATGGACCACTTTGCTACCAGTATTTTCTGAAAACAAAACAGCGTTTACATGTAATTTCAAAAGGTTCATGTACCATTTGTAACTCAAGTGAAACACCAGAAAGAATTAACAGCATCTTCTTGTCCTTGTGACGAAAAGCTCTAGATGCACACGAATTTCTGGTGTTGATTTTCAAGGCTTGCATCACACATGGGCTGAACAACATCATGGCAGTATTAAAGTCTGCAGATAAGCAGCTAAGGTGTTCAACACAAGGGCAAACATAGTTTTTCATACCGATACATAGTTTTAGGATAAAATTAAAGAAAAAATAAACTAACACCTTTCCCTGCAATGTTCCATGTATATTAAATGGAGTCATACTCATATTTGTTTATTTTAGCGATGCAGCCAATATATACATGCACCTATATTCACATTCCCCCCTCCTTCCCTCCCCCCACCCTTCTTATATACATGTGGTTTTTACCTTATGCTTACATGGCAGAGACAATGCAGAAACCAGTGCTTCCTTGGATTTTCACACAAGAAATTGAAATATAGCTATAAGTGAAATTGCTTTGAAGACAGTGGGAAGTATGAGGCTTACTGAGAATAAAATTTGCCTTGCAGAAATCTTGGTACTAGTGCTGATGTGCAAATAATAGGAGAGCTCAGCTTGACTAATATTCTAGATCAACAGTAAGTCCCTATTTTCACAAAGTCAGTTTTAAGATTAAACATGTTTTGATCCTGATTTTCATATTTAATCCCCTTTGTGTTAGGTTTTAATAAACGACAAAACCCGAGGGCAACACTTTGGGGTGTGTTTAGTTGATAAGGGGTAATGTTTTCAAATACGCCAAATTAACTGTGAGTGACGATGAAGCTTTTCAGTGACGTATGCCCTCTTGAAGGTTTTATCTGAAATCATGTAACTTTTCCACAAATCATTTCAGTCTGCCTGCCAAATCAAATAAAATAATCTG
The DNA here is from genome assembly GCA_013396935.1 of Baryphthengus martii. Lineage (NCBI taxonomy): Eukaryota > Metazoa > Chordata > Aves > Coraciiformes > Momotidae > Baryphthengus > Baryphthengus martii. The sequence continues at coordinate 66,938 of VWZK01008098.1, forward strand.
CATTTCAACCTTGCATTAATCCCCAGTTAAATTGTATTATGACTATGAAAGAACGGTCTCATGGAGGTCTCCCTTTTTTTTTAAGGTGGCATGTTGGCTGCTTGATTCTGCCTCTAAGGAACGTACACTTCACAACATGGTGACTAACTTTCTCCCCAACGAACTATCTCTACTGGAAGGGGTGGGCACCGGCCAAGGGGTGCAGAGCCTGGGGCTTAGTGCCAGTGAAGATCATTCTGGGCGGTACAGAGCAGCCATAGAGTCTGTGCTTATCTTCAATGTCATGAACCAACTCCATAATGAATTACAGAAGGAAAATCTGACAGGTAAAGGGAACCCCTTCACATGAGGGCAAAGAGGTAGGGTCAAGGTAGTTGTGCTGCCACAAGCTGAATGATCAGTGGAGGAGAGAGGAGGTTTGGAAGTTCTCTTCTAAGTACATTCTGCAGCAAAATGTTCATTTATTAAAAGAGGAAATTTCCCTTGGAAGTACGTCTGCTTTATAAAAAAAACCCACCACATGTTGAATTTTAAATTAAAATATATTTTTTACATCACAAATACCCACCACTTCCATTGGTTAAGGCAATAGCAGAGTCTATTTCAAGGTTTCTGAATCAAGCAAATCTCTACCTCCTAGGTGAGTATCCTGGCCATTCTGAGGGGACTTGTGAGTCTGTCTGTGGTTTCTCGTGAACATTTTAAAAAGCTTTTCCTTGTCAGAAGCAGTTCCTAAAATCCTCAAATGTTTTCTGAAGGAGATCTCTTGCTCTTTGGACTGTCCATATAGCATAATTTGTCATATATGTATTGTGTTCATGAAGCTTTCTTGGTACCATAGTGAATGATCCAGTATGTTTGCACTAATATTTGCTGAATGCTTGACTCAGTTTCAAAACAAGCAAACAAAAAAAATCCCAAAGCACATGTCTGTTGGTGGGCTTTATGATTGTTTCCCCTAAATCGTATCCAAAGCCGAAGATTATGGTCCAGTCTCACTGGAGACTTTTATTGCAAGTTTACCACATTGTTTATGATTGTGACAGCTAAACAGTAGAACATTTTTAAAAGATGTGGATGGTGGAATGAAAGCATATCAACTTAGAAAGTTTTGCATTAAGCATGTTTGTGCCTTCTAAAATGATGATGTACAAAGTGGTGTGTATTTATTAGAAAAAAAAAATAAGTTGGCCAGAGTTGTTGTTTTTAAATACTTTTCTGATAAAGAGTTCTGAAATACTTTTTATTCTGAAATATTTCTTACTATGAAATATTTTTTTAAAAAAAGTATTTAAACTGAATCTATATTAAAAGATTTCTGTGTGTCAGGACATTCAGGATTTTAGAAACCTCAGTGGTTTTTTTATGAGTCTGTTGATCTGCAGTTGATCTGGATTTGATGTTATAAAAGTTTTTCTTGGGGTTTTCACTTACTACAGATGTATTTTCTAAAGTGGAGATGCCCACCCATTATTGCTTGGCTCTGCTGGAGCTGAATGGCATTGGTTTTAGCACAACAGCGTATGAAACCCAGAAACAGGTCATGCAAGCTAAACTGAATGAGATTGAGACCAAGGCTTACCAGCTGGCAGGCCACAGCTTCTCCTTGACCAGCCCTGATGACATTGCAGAGGTATGTGAGGGTTAGGGTGGGAAGGGGAGAGCTTTCTAAGAAGTTACCCTCAAGAGGCTTTTGCTTAAACAAGAAAAAAAACCTTGGGTAGACCACATGTGAAAAAAAACCAAAACACGAACTCTGCTCGAAGTTGGTTTGTCATGAGCTTGCAAGGTGCTGTGCATCTCCTGTTTGTTACTGATCATTCCACTTTAACTTTAGCAGAAGTAAAGAAGGTAGAAGTGGAAATAAACATGTTGTTTGTAGAGGACCTTGGCTTCTCATGACACATGAGATGATCAGCCAGTTGGCTTTTGGAATATTTTGGATGAATGACGTGGAGCTAGAGAAGACTTTTCACAATACCAGTATACTGCACATGAGATGTGGTACCATGTAGTCTGAGTCTAAGAACAGTTGTACTGAATAAGTTGCATTGTTACCCTTGTCCCTAAACAGAAATGAAAGAGGAGAAAAGACTGCTTTTAAAGTTCTGAATCAACTACTGTCTGTTTTCAAGAACCTCTATAGAACTGATTTTTTTAAAGCCTAAGAAACCGATATCTATGTATATTAGCAATACTTTTATTCTTGAAGGACTTTGCTATATATTTTTAATGTATGTTACATGGAATCATAGAAATAGATTATAACTGCTGTGCATGCTTCCCTCCTCCTCCCTCCCTTTTTTTTTTTTCCTTTATACTGATTTTTTGCTGAGGGGCTATAGTTTTTATGGAAATAGTAAAAAATTTGCAAGCAGCCATCACTAAAAGAAGTTCCACCTCCTCCTTTGTTGCAAATGTAGAAGTTTTGCTGGGTAACATTAGTCTGAGTTAGAACTCCTGAGATAATGCTCAGCTTCAATTTCACTGCTTCACGGAAAAGGGGAAGGAATTTTTTTTTTTTCTGAAATGTTGTCCTCTGAAGCTTGTTTGTCATATGGAAATTTTGTTAGGAATCATGTAAAGTATCTTTTAGAAGTTAGTGAAGCTTTACCCTTCTGTCAGTAAAATTTTCGGGCTACAAAAACGTGTGAGGGGAAAAAAGCTACTGTTCCCTTCTGCCAACTGTGAAGTGCAACACAATACCTGCTAAATAGTATGTAATGGTGCATAGAAACATGGAATGAAAAACAAAGTACCGTGTTCTATCTGTCAACAAGTGAGTATATACTTAGTTTTTCAACTCTTGGCAATTTTTTAGAAAAACTAATATTCTGACTATTCTATAAAAGGTATTTCTGACCACCTTCTGTACCATTCACGTTGATCTGAAGCCCACTCCCTGCTAACGCTTCTTTTTTTCACCAGTGTTCTTCCTTCTTTTAGTCCTCTTAACATCACATTTCATTACCGTTGACTGTCAACAGTAACCACTTATTGGATGGAGTTAATTACCTTTTCTAGAAACATGCCTCTGAACTCAAATCTATAGTGTTCAGAAAATGAGATTTTTGGATTGCATTTTGTAGTTAATTAAAATGAGAAGGGATGACTTTGATAGCAGAGATCTTTAATCAGCTTTTTAATTACCTGAAGCATTCGTACTATCCTTTGTTTGGAACAAGCTGTTTAAGTGCTCAGTTGCTATTTGTTTTCTCCTGGGAGTGGCATGAGCAAACTGATTTGAAATCTTGGCCTCTCTTAGGTTTTGTTCCTGGAGCTGAAGCTGCCACAAAATGGTGATGTGAAAGTTCAAGGAAGCAAGAAAACTCTAGGTTACACCAGAAGAGCATCGGCTAAAGGAAACAGGGTTAGGCTGAGCAAAGAGTTCAGTACAACCAAGGTACAGTAAAGCTTGATATTAGTCTGAAGGTGACTGTAAAAATAACTCCCTCTTACTTCACATATCTACTGCTTGGATACATCGGATTTAGGTATTTTGACTTAAATGAAAGTAAATCTTAACCACCTTTTGCGCTTCCAGTTACCACTGGAAATTCAAACCGGATTCTGCCTTCTCTGTTAGCAGAGTTATTAACTCCTCCTCCTCTCCTAAAGCCTGAGTGTAGTGAGGACATGGCTATAAATAGCAGGCTTCAATAAGAATAAATCAGACAGAATTTGATTTCCAAAACCATGTGTAAGACCAAAATAGCATAATAATTTTGTAAACCCAATAGTAGAAGAATTTTTCAACATCAGCTTGAAATACTGTGGTGATTAAATCCACTATTTTCCCTGCACGCTACTAACATATCTATATTTTGTGCTTCAGAGAATTTGTCTTCAGAATGGCTGATCTGATGGCTTATCAAATTTAGAATATGATAAGCGTGTATAAATATATGAAGGCTACTGACATGCTTGCCAGCTGATAAATATTGTGGAGCTGTTTGAATACTAACTGCTGCAGGCTAATGGGAGCTCTTGCCAGACAAGTGATATGAGGAGATATATATGTTCCCTCTTTTCAGGACTCATTAATCTGCCTTGCTTTCTTAGTTTCCCCTTGTTCAGTGTAGTTGGTGCTTGGAAGACAAGTATTGATTTCTGAAACTCAAGTGTCAGAGAGGATGCGAGTGCGGTGATGGTGCCAGAGCAGGGATCAAGAAGCAAAGTGAGAATTTCCTCCTTTTGTGATGTGGAGGGATGAGGCTGCAGCTGCCTGCTGCATACAGAAAAATGTTATTTTGAGAGATGTTTGCATGCCACTGTCTTTTGAAATTCATGTTAGTCTCTTCATAATTCTGATTTAACTGAAAGGATTTGATTGCTAGTGATCAGCTTTGTCTTTCAAGGAGCATGGTCAAGGGCTTCATTTTATGTGTTCCTACTGTACGGATAGGAGAGAGCAGGGAGAAAAATATGCAAGAAGATGGAGCAGGAGCATTAACACTGGGCAAGAGGAGACAACGTAGGGACCTATGTTATGGCAAGTGATCCTTCATTTGATCGTTTCAGGTGATTTATTGGCTGATGCAGATTAAGAGTGGTGTTGAGGACGCAAAAGTCCGGAGAAGTGATTGCCCCCTTGTAGTAAAACTGCATCTGTGTCTCGTGGTGCTTTTATGGCCCAGGTGCAAGTGGTATAAGTGGAGGGGATATTAATTTAACTTTAAGGGAATGACACTGGAAGCTCACAGTGGGTAAAGGAGTAGCGTTTTCCTACAGAACTGCCAAAACTTTATTTATAAAGCTTTAAAGACAGTTGATTATAGTTGTGCCCTTTTCTTCCCACAAGGATGTTTTGGAGAAATTAAAGACACTTCACCCATTGCCAGGACTGATACTGGAATGGAGGAGGATCAACAATGCCATTACTAAAGTGGTGTTTCCACTACAGAGGGAAAAGAGATTGAATTCTGCACTGGGAATGGAAAGGATATATCCAATGTCACAGACTCACACAGCTACAGGTAAAGAAATGCATGCAAAGTCCTCACTTCTTACTGATTTTTTAATTTTTTTTTCATTTTGTGTGTATGTGGAGTCAGCTTTTCTGTGGAGAAAAGATAGGGAATCAAGCCTCTGCTATACTTCAACAAAACGAAAATAATGAAATACCTGTTTCATGTGAATCTGCCCTAAAAGTCGAGATGTGTTAAAATAGCTTTTACGTTCACCAAGCAGTATTACTCATTTCTTGCAAGTGTAAATGTCTTGCATATAAATCTCTGACCCCAGAACAGGTTCTGGATTTGAGTTTCTTTTTAATGATACAGAAACGTTGGTTGGGAACCACCTCAAGCCCATTAAACCCAAATTATTTTTCTTTTTCTTCAGTTTCCTCAATGGTCATGTTGTGTCCAACCCTCCTGCCCCTTATATTTTCGAGATGCTGATGCATGTTCAGTTATGTTAAATTAGAGACTTCTTTTGGCCCCTTACTTAGTCCTGTCTTGTCTTTCTTCTCAGGTCGAATAAGTTTCACAGAGCCAAACATCCAGAACGTGCCAAGAGATTTTGAGATTGAAATGCCAACTGTGGTTGAAGAAAGCCCACCTTCCCGAGCCCATGGAAATGTTAATTCTTGTGCTGTTTCTGGGGGCAGGTGGGAGGACCTTGGCAAAGCTTCTGCCTACTCTTCTGTCTTAATGTGGTGGAGTTGTCAAATTTCTCTTTTCTGACTTCACCTGTGGCTGCTGTCATGTCAGTGTGACTTGTTACTCAGTGTTTCTCTTACAGTTTCAGGGGAATAAATACCTAAAAATCAGAAGACACCTGAAAGACCTAACAATGCTAATAACACATGGTTCCATGCAGCCACTTAGTCTTTAAAATTCTTTATTAATTCTTACAGTGAGATAAGCATTATGCTCCCAACTGTTGGATGAAAAGCTTGGGTGTGAAAAGTATCTAAACTGAAGTTAGGATCTGGTTTGACTCTCTAAAAGCTATTCTGAAGGAAGATAGGCTATTGTGGAAGAAGTGGAAGAAAGTTCATCTGGTTTATGCTGTGCAGCTCCCTGTGTAAGGTCACACGAGTTGTTTTCATTCTTGGTTAATTTCATTTGTGATAATGAAGCAGAAAAAGATTTCTACATCTGTTTTTTTGTTAACCAAACATTCTTTTGACAGCATTGCATGACACTGCCTAAACAGTTGTGTGGAAGTCTAGTGAAATATCAAGGTGAATCTTTTAGCAGCTAGCTTGTGAGCTTTGGGGCTTCATACTTGATGGTGGTTTTCTGTCCTTTCAATTTCTCTTTCCATTCAGGTTGTTGTCCCACATCTGTCACCTGAGTGACTTTTATAATCTTTTTTTCTCCTTGGCAAGATGTGAGAAATTTGAGAAGTTATTGGCTCTTCTGTTTGTCTTTTCATACCACCATGTTTCTAACATCCTTGTGCCTTGAGTAGGTCATGAGAAGAGAACTCGGAAGTAGCAGGATCTTGTCCATCTCTTTTCAGAAGAACCTGGCCTAACCATGGAGGCAGAAATGCCATTCTGAGAAGTAGCTCTGGCAGCGTTCAGACTTGCAGCACCTTTGCAGGATTATTGGAGAAAAAGATGGTTGGGATGGGTTTTTAGAGTCTTCTGTGTACAGAAACAGCTGATTGGAGGAGTGGAGTGCTTGCTGAACTTTGAGAGAGGTCTGCTTCTCGGGTTGACTTTTGGGACTACATTCCTTAGTTAATCAGCCACTGTGTTAGAAAGGTGGGCAATCCTAAAGGCACAGAAATGACTGCTGGCAGAAAAGCAGCTGTCATGCAGCCTAAGTCTGATAGACCATCCAAACATTCGGCCCAAACTGTCCTTTATTGTAGTAACTAGTATTACTACTCCTTCCTCTTGCTGTAAGAAGCTTCTAACCAAAGGAGGGTAGCTAAATCAGATCATAGTATAAAGGCCTTATTCATCAACTAAATTGGGGACCTATACTGGACAGTGTGATTCTCTACAGTTCCCTTATATTGTCCCTCACCTTTATTTCTCTTGATAATGTATTTCTGTGATTTTTGTGCTGTCTTGCATGTCCTCGATGCTTACTACCCCTGAAATGACAAGGTATAAGAAGAAAAGGAAGTGCACAAGGGAAGAGAGCATGATGTCTTTTCTGTGTTTTGCTGAAACTAGTCTTGATCTCAGAAATGCCTTTTCATTTTGATAAAGAAATTGCTCAGGTTCCTGACCCAAACACCAAGAATCTAAATAGGCCTTTTGACTTCCAGTGAAGAACTCGATGAGCTGGCTGGTAGGCTGATGCTGATGGGAGTAGGTGATGCGAAAGGTGTCATAGCTGTGCACTGATGGATACAATTCCATCTGCAGTTGCAAGTGACTTGGTGGAACAGGAGAGCTAAGCAAGCCCTGAGAGGTTACAGAGCACCTGGGTGCCACTGTAAACCTCTGGAAAAGAAAATCACGTTGCTTTGGGGCAATTTTTTTCTCAATCTTTAGAGAGGAAACGTGCAGTGTTCTATGAGCACATCTTCTGCAGCTTCTGCTCTGCTTTTACAGGCTTGTGTATGTGCATGCACGTGCAGTCATGAGGCTGCTGTTGTGTGGGGGGTGTCTTTTCTGTCTCTACTAGATAGAGTTGCTGCAAGCATTCTGCTTATGGGCATGAGGTTGAGAGGAGACTTGGTGCTCCAGGTGGAGTGTTGAATTTTTAGAATTCTTGTAGGGCTCTTTTGCTATCTTTCTGGAATGCATCCATCACAAATGAGGCCTTTTATCTTACCTGTTTTGGAGTGGAATTATCAAATTTCTGGACCAAACCCTGAATGTACTAGGAAGATTTATCCCTAAATCTATTCAGAATCAGTAAATCCCCTCAGGTGTACACCTCTGTCCAATGCTCCAAGTAGGTATGGATTCTCCAGTACAGTGGAAGAGAGGCTGCTGTTTCACTTATTTTCAATGATTCTTCATGGTAAAAATGATTATGCATCTTTAAGAGCTTTAGAAATTGGTGAAAAACAGTCATTCTCTGTCTCCACAGAGCTAGAAAGCGTTCCAGTATTGTACCTAATGGCCTGAAGGTTCAGGCTGAAGGCAGATCTGAAGAAAGAGGAATACCATTTTCTGTTAGTATGAGGCATGCTTTTGTTCCTTTCCCAGGTAATGACCAGATCTTGCTCTTTAACTGTTAAGAATATAGTTAACAAAAAATCCTAGATCTAACGAAGAGTTAAGAATTGATGACACACACACACACACATATATATATATATATATATATGATATATATATATCTGACTGAGCAGCCTACTTGGAAAACTAATGCAGTAGTTAGCATGCCCTCAAAATTATTCACAAAACTGTAAAGGAGAGAGTTTAAACTGGGGAAAGTGTTCAAATGTTATAATTCAAATGTTCACACCTTCATTTCCTCTTTAAGAATGCCTGTTTTTTTTAAAGAGTTTGCTTAAGTAGCTCTTAAGACTTCTATTTGTGTATTTCCTAGTGTTCTTTCTATCCAAATGTCAGTTCCTACATTGCCTGCCTGGCTCAGTACAAGTCTGCCGATCTGATCGCTGTGCAAATCACTCCTATCCGGTGCTAGACTTCTACACAAACACCTGGGCAGATACTTGTCTGTGTGTTTTTGGTGGGTTCCAGATGTAGTGGCTAGATGGAAAGCAGGCAGGCCTGGGCATTGAGGAAACAGAATTTGTCTGATAGAAATAGCTGTTGAAAACTTTTCAGAGCAAGAGGTGCAAGGACATCTCTGGGCCTTTCTTGCTGGAATGTTGTTGAAGTAATTTACGAAATAATGATTTCTGCTAAATTCTTGACTTCAGGTGGCTTAATCTTGGCTGCTGATTACTCTCAGCTTGAACTGAGGATCCTTGCTCATTTGTCCTGTGACTGTCGACTCATTCAGGCCTTAAACGAGGGTACTGATGTCTTTAAGAGCATTGCAGCAGAATGGAAAATGATTGATCCTGAATCTGTTGGAGATAGGACAAGGCAACAAACTAAACAGGTACTTTTTAGGAAAAAAAACCTCAGCAGCAGCTTTCTGGGCAGGAAGGTTCAGTGTTCAAAAGATCAGGGAGTCACAATAGTATGATTTTCGTTCTGTTTGGGTTTGGCTATTATTGTTCAGTAGTTGCTTTATATGTCCTCCCACTTTCTATACATTTCAATTGGAGCTGTCTGGGTTTTGGGGGGATGAGTTTGGACAAAAGGAGCACGAATGGCTTGAACTTGGAGGTAGTCCTCTCTTCTTGAATGCTCGCTCTTTTCTCCATATGCTTGTCTTCCAGTGAATCACATTTTGTTTTGGCTCTGCTTTCTCTGCATGGCTCACCATACGGCTATGGTTCTTCACACTGTCCTCTGGCAGATTTGCTATGGAATCATCTATGGAATTGGAGCAAAATCTTTAGGCGAGCAGATGGGGATTGATGAAAATGAAGCTGCCAATTACATTGACTCCTTCAAATCAAGATACACAGGTTTGTGTGTGGCTGTTTGGGAGCTATGTGGTGGTGGTGGTGGTTATTTTTCTCCAATGTCTGTTCAAATGCTAAATTTATCTCAGCCCTTTACTACTCCTATCTCCTGTGAAAAAATTTCTTGTTTTGAAAAGGTCTAGTGCATGAACACAGCAATTTGATACTCCATGATGTTTTACTTTACACTCTGGTTTTATTCATCTTTAAAACCTTGTTATTTGCTTATTACAATAATTATTTTGTTGTTTTTAAAAATTATTTGTTAAGCCCTGGGAATTAATTTTAAAAGGTCTTAACTTTCTGAATAAGAAAAACTCTTTTCCTTATTAAAATACACAGCTTCAAAGGACATATTGCTCTCTACAACTACCCAAAAGGAGGTTGTAGTGAGGTGGGTGTTGGTCTCTTCTCCCAAGTAACAAGCAATAGAATAGGAGATAATGGGCTTAAGTTGTGTCAGGGGAGGTTTAGATTAGATATCAGGAAAAATTTCTATACTGAAAGAGTGGTGAGACATTGAAACAGGCTTCCCAGAGAGGTGGAGGTGTCACCAACCCTGGAGGTGTTAAAAAAATCATGTAGACTTAAGCACTTTGGGACACGGTTTAGTTGTCATCATAATTTTGGGTAGACAGTTGGATTTGATCTTGGAGGTCTTTTCCAACCTTAATGATTCTGTTTGTAATACAACTTTTGACCATACTTCTTATAATTTTTAAATATAAACATTTCTCTTTTCTGGTCTTGTCTTCTACTTTCATTGGGTTTAAAACTGTTTTGCATATAACCCTTACATTTTAATCCAGCTGCTCAGAGCAGCTCTGCCATATTTTGAAAAAGACATTGCATTTCGAAGAAGCATGTTAATTTTTAGGAAAGCTGTAGAAAGAGTGGAGCTACAATCAGAAAATGAATGGAGGGCAAATGGGATGAGAGACAGCTAGTTCTAATCATAAAGCTTGTAAATGAGCTGGAAAATTATATTCCGAAGATTTAGGGTCTGTTTGTTTAGGAGACAGATGCTGAAAGATGTTGTCTTATTAGGAGTCTATTTAGTCTCCAATAATTTCTGGATAGTCTCTCCTTCATGACCATTAGAAGTAACTTCTTGCTTCATTCCTCTTGCTACAGGTGCATACGTACAAACTCCACGATGTACCTTGTATTGTAACTTCATTTCTTAAGTGAAAACTCGTATGTGTATTGCCAAGATGACATGCTAAATTATATACCTAAGTCTTCATCTTATAGAATCATTTAGGCTGGAAAAAATCTCTAAGATTATCAAGTCCAACCATTAACCTAGCACAGTCACGTCCACCACTAAACCATGTCTCTAAGCACCATCTTGAATAACTATGTTTATTTTACATTCTTAAACCTTGGAAAAAAGCTTCTGAAATTAACTTTTCCCACTTTAGTACAGCTGTTATCTGAACTTGCAGTGAATGGGAAATCTTCCTTGTCTCACCTTTCTTTGACCTAAGTTTCTTTTTAACACCTTTGCTGGATTCTCTCCTTCCCTTGCAAAGTGCTGGTGGGTGAGTTTCTTTCATCCTAGAATGTGAAGTGACACAGTCTGAAGTCGAGCAGCCTGAGGCATCAAGGGCCCTGACTTCCACTTTCAACTCACTCCCTTCCTACTACTTGTCTTTCCAGTGCTGGTCCAGGTCCTGACCTTTCTGTTACCGATAATACAGGTGTGATCCTCACTGCCTGGGCGCTGTGCAGAATGGACTTTGTGCCTTCTTGTGCACAGACAGGTATCCTGACACTATGCACTCTGTTCCACCTCAAAAGCCTTATTAAGTTTCCCAGCAGAGGTTTGAATAGACTGAATGAGTGTGCCCTTGTCTGCTGACAGAGTCTAGGAAATTTAAAGAATTACCTTTCTGCTGCTTGAGTGTCCCAAACCGCTTTCAGTGACCCCAGTGAGAAGTCAACAGGGAACATCAGCTGTATTAGGGAAAACTTTCTCTTTCCTTTCACAGGGATTCAGAAATTCTTGAGGGAGACAGTGAGGAGCTGCAGAAGAGATGGATTTGTGCAGACCATCCTGGGAAGGCGGAGATACCTGCCAGCTATCAAAGATCCAAACCCCTACAGCAAAGCTCATGTGTGTTGAGTGCAGTACCTTTTTTATTATTTTTAAAAAAAAATATTTACTTTTAAAGTATTAGATTTCTTTGCATAGCCTTACCTACAGTTTTACAAGATTTATGACCTGTCTTGATCACGAAGTTCAACTTCTCGCTTAGTTCATTGTTCCCCCAGTTGTTCTCTGAATAACAGCTTTTGTCATGGTCTGCTTGACGTAAGTCTTCTGTGACTGGGTGTATAGCTGTCATCACTGTGCTAACCTCAGTTTAGAACTCCCACGTTGGAACTGGAGTGAGTAATTTATTGAAATAAGTGGACATGATTTTAAAAAGCTTCCTCACAGCTTTAACTCTTCAGCCTGAATTGCTCCCACTTAGCAGTCTTTGTACGTTATGTGCTGTTAGTACTTGAACGAGAAAGGACATTTAAATCCTATATTTTTGTATATTTGTTTCTTTTCTTATTTCCTTTCAAAGGAAAACTGCTCTAACTTGTTAGATAAATATTTCCTTAGTGTACGCCTTTGTGTTGGCATTTTTGTTTTCAAGGTCGTTTCGGACATCTGTTAGAGACTCCACTTCAGTAAGAGTGAATTGACTCCCTGCGGAGATGTTGGTGCATTTCTGTGGGAAGGAAGCATTATACTTCTTAGTAGGAGGCTGGATCAGGTCATGTGGAATTAAAGACTAGAGTGGAAGAGGGAGAAAGTGAGGGAGTGTGTACTCCAAGTAGCTGAAAGGGAAACAAAAAAACTTTCACAAAAACTTTTGAGACTATTTGACTATATAAACTGAAGGCTACTTCAGCATGAAGCTTCATAGATGCATCTTCTGTTCAACTTTAATGTGTTTTTAAAGAATAAATCAAAGAGCAGTTGATGAATTATCTTCATTTTCCTCATAACTTTTAGCACATATTTCAGCTCTAATCAAAGAAGAAAAACCTTTGAATACAATTTTCTTGTCTGAGGAAGGGATTAGTAGATAGGTTGCTTGTGCGAGGGAAAAAAAGGTCACTGTGATAGTGTGGGCTGGTATGGTTTTACACGTCTACAGCACAGTTGTAATGCTCAGGCAGTCAGGGCTCTTTGCAACAGACCACATTATTAGTGCATGAAGCCCATCTTCTTGCCTTTGGTTATCCATTCCTGACGGTTTTGAAGATAGGCTGAAGGTACTTGGATTAACTGTGAGATTTTTCTGCTCCTCATGAAACTGTTGTCATGTGTATACGCTTCTCCATCTTGTGGCTTGTTATTACTCTTGATATGAATTTTAATTTTGTGGAAATCCTGCTTTTCTCAGTCACCTGGAGGAGTTTTGTGTCTAAAGCTAGTCTGGTTTGTCTCTCTCTTTCAGGAAGACATAATAAATTATCTGGAGATTTTACTATGCCTGTATTTGGCCATGTATTTATTTATTCTAACGAAGTGCATGTGGCATGCTGGATTTGATTTATTGTTTTGGGTAGATTTTGAGATCAACTACGTCTGTTTAGGCAGAGCGACAGGCTGTGAATACAACTGTTCAGGGATCTGCTGCAGACATTGTCAAAACAGCGACTGTGAACATTCAGAGACGCCTGGAAGCTTTCTCCTCTGTGATCAAGTCCCACGGGCATCTGGAGAGCTCCTTCCAGAGAGATAAGACTGGTATGCTCACCTCTACCTTGCACACTAGAGGAAAACTTTTGCTGTTACTGATTTAAAGAAAAATAATAACAGAAAATTGCCTGCAAAAGAAAGTTAGGGCCTTTGGGCTAAGAGTGGGAGACATTTTGTTTCCTTACAGTTGCATGTCTTTGTTTAACGGGCAAAAAAGTCATAAGGAAGGTGGGAGACTGCTGAACACACAAAGCAAATGCTATAATCAGATCAGAAACCCCAATTGCCTCAGAGCAGACCTTGCAAGGGTTGACAGTGGGAGTTCATATGATATTTTCTGTGATGTCACCACAGAATTGTTCGAAAGTAGGAAGAAGAAACTGAGCAGATACTCTGGCTTCAAAGACAGTGAATAGAACTTCTAGTTCCAAACCCACCTTTTTTTTGTTAGAATTAAGTCTGGAATTTGTTGACTGGAATTTGATTTGCAAAGGCTCTGTAAGAGTACGATATGAAGCACTTACCAGCATGAATCTCCTCTGGCTGCAGATAGGGCTGTGCTGGGATCCTCATTCCCAGAGGAGTGCTACAAAGACTGTTTTTTTTTTTTTTTTAATAGCAAAATGTAGACAGTGTTTTGTTCATCAGTCATGTATTTTTAGAAAGACAGCTTAAGGGATGGAGCGCTAACTTTCTTTGATAGTTTATAAGCTTCAACCTCAAACATGAAGCTATCTTAATGTGAAGGGTCTGATTTTTAGAACTGAGAAGGAAAACTAAATAATTAATTGCCACATCTCTAATAATATGTCCGGTAGTCTTATTTTAGAGAGGCAAGATTCAGAGGTCTGCCATGAGTAGAAGGCATGTGCTTGGCAGAACTTACCACTCCTTCCCAGCTACTGACCTTTGGCCAACATAATTGTAGGAAGGCGAGTAGACGCATTTGTGACAGTTTTTCCTCGTCTGATGCCGGCTGTTTCAAGAACCGGAAGGCATTCTTTTTCAGCAAGTTATAAATGCCTGTGCCATCAGAGAGCCATCCTGTGTTGTGTGGCCTCTTCAACATTGCCACTTCAGTGTGAGGCTTGTGTGAGGAACTGATGATGCTGTGAAACCCTTCCTGTAGTTGTGAACAGGAATCCTCCAGTTAGCTAACTTGAGAAATAAAGAACTTTTCACTCTCAGTGTGTGAGGATGGCTTTGTTTACTTTTTTGAAAAGAGTAATTACCATGGAATGGTTTGTTCTGTTTTATTTTTGTCAGGCAAGGCCTACCAGGATCCTGTTTTTGTCAGCTGCTTACTGGTTTATTCAAAAACTGCTCTTTTTTTTTTTTTCTTTCTTGCTTTTTTTTAGTCAGGAGTAGTAGCTACAGTTTCAGATAACTGCATTTGGGAGGAGGCTTACTGCCTTTTTAAATGATTTTAGAAGGAAAACAATCTTAATTCATTGCCAGAGAGAACACTGTAAAACAACTTCTGATTAAACTTGACATGATTTTGTTTAAAATTTACTTTTAAAACAGATGGTTCAGGAGATGTAACTGTCTCTTTTTTTTTTTTTTTCTGTTCTGATTCATATCTTTGTAACGTGAGACTGAAATGTTTATATCTAAAACACTTTTCATTAACATTTTTCCCTCAGTAACTGTACAAATATTGATAGACTAGTAATGTTTTGTGGTTTTATCTGTAGGCATGGGCTTTTTCATTTTAAAGTTCCTCATGTTCTTTTTCTCATCATTAAGGATGTGTGAGGGTTTAATTACAGGAAACATGCCTTTGTGTAATGCTATCTAATGAACTGTGCTCTTCACCTGTGTAGGAAGGCTAGCGAGGAAGAGAAACAGAAGGATGCTGCATCCTATTAGTGGAGGTTTCTTTATCCTCCAACTCCACGATGAGCTTCTCTATGAAGTTGCAGAGGATGATGTCATCCAGGTACAGCTGTGCAGTTACTATTTCAGCTCTTTACTGCATTATGATGTTTCAAACAAGCCTTCCTTCTAGGGGCTCGGCTTCTCTTCCCTGGGTCCTTTCCCTGTGAGCTAAAAGACCTGTGAAGATGATGTTTAATTGGTTGAAAAATTCTGTTTATATTCATGATCTCTATTTTCAGACTCAAGTTCATTTTTTCCAATGTGTACTTTGCTGCTTATAACAGCAGTTCATGCAACTTCTTTGCAAGACTCGGTGAATGAAGCAGATTAATATTGTTGACAGGTGTAGGGGGAAGTTTTCCTCATTTGGAGGTATTTTTGCCTCCTTATTTACATTCGTGTCTTCTGGTGCCTAACTCAGAACATGTATTGTTACAGCTGTGGTTTGTACTCTATGTAGGGGAAAAAAGGATTCTGTACTTTTGGTATTTGTTTCCTCATTCCCTACCTACGTACCTGCCTTTCTGGTAGGAGTGTTATGGTGCTAGTTAGCAGCATGGTCAGTGTGGGAAGTGTGCTCTCTGTGTGTGCTCTTCCATCATGTAGGTGCTGCTGCGCTGGGCAAAGTGGTGTCTGTGTGACAGCTTTCAGTAGTAAGCATTTTAGTTGTTTGTTGTCAGCTCCATGTTTTCCCAAGTCCTGAGCACAATCACAGGAAGGCTCCCAGGATGTGATTCCACAACTTGGGGATGTCTTTTTCCCACTTGTGTAAGTAGTCTTTAGTGACAGAAGGCCATTTGCTGACGGCAGGCAGTAACTCCTGGTCTGAAAGAGCTTTTAGAAGTAGTGATTGGCCTGAGCACTATTATTTTTTATTTTATTTAAATTTCATTAAAAAGGCTAATATTTTGCTTTTCAATCTCAGCTCGAGCTTCTGTTTGTTTTGCCAGCTCTATTCAGACATCTGCTGCTTCAGTCCAGGTAGGCTGTTTTAGAGATGAAAAGGCTCCTCATTTTCTTTCTGTAGAAAACTGAAATTCCCTGAGTATAGGCCTTTACATCTTTACATACAGACTCCAACTTGCAGTGTATCCCCAGAAGAACTGGGGCCAAGTGAGTGGATTTGCTTATTACTTAATATATTACAGTTTTTCATTAACAACCTCAACTTAAAGGGCAATTGTTAGCACCTTTTTTAACTGCCTTCAGTTATACTTCCATCCCTAGATTTTCTGAGCAGTCACAACAACATATATACACAAAACATATTTCCTAGACTCCAACTTTCCTAATATGTGCCAGATTTCCTTGTTTTTGAAGGAGGGTTTTTTTTTGGTGAAAATATTGCCTGCTGTCCTTTCAGATGCACCATTAGAATTATCCTATGGTGGAAAGATCTAAGTTGGAAAGGATCTCTTTAAGTCTCTTCCTACACAAAGTAGGGCCTTAATTAATTAGTCCTTTTGAACTACATTATGCCTTTTAGTAAAAAAAGAAGTGAGGATTTCTTGGTTTCTATATTGGTGGGTTTTTTTTCTTTAATTTTGCTGGCACCAAAGCTTTATTATACTTTAAATCATGTATTTCTCTGTTGTAACAGCAATTTTCCTTCAGTCAAGTTAGTTTGGTCACGTGCTTGGTGCTGGCTCTTGCTTACTTTCTGCTGCTAAAGTGCACAAAAGAAAAATACAATATCTTTCTGTATATCTAGGAATTTGTGTTCCAGTAAGAGCACTCTTACCAATGATTTGTAAGAGAAACAATGCTAGCAATAGCCTGCAAATGAAAACAGAACCACCAGTGAGCTAGCGTGCCTCTTCTTTTAAAAGAACACAGTGGGGTAATGCCTGTTCTTTCTGGTGCTAAAGGTGTGAAATGCCTGGGGCATCAGGGCTTTCCTAGTCTGTGCAGACTGCCAAAGTGAAGACAGGGAGCTTTCAGAGTTTATCACAATAGCAAGGCTGTGATAATATTTTTTAATCTCCCCAGCAACCATTGTCCCTTGTTCTAGGTGCAGCAGCCTTAATATGATGTTCCTCACTGTATGCTGGACCTGTAACTGTTCTCAGAGAATGTCCTTCTGTATGGTTCATGTTTCTTTTGAAATACTGGGCCCCAAACTTGATCAAGGGTGCAGAGGTTTAATAGAGTGGAAAATCGATCTGTGTCACACAAGCAACATTTTCTATGTTCCAGAACTGCATTTACTTTCTTCCTCAGAACAGTGTACCTTGCTTAAGCCCTGTTCAGTTCTTCATCTCTGATAACCCCGTTTTTTTCCTGCCCAGGCAGTTATTTCTCATCCTATTTTTGAACAGTAGATTGTTTCTATCCTAGTTCTCTACCCTGTTTCTTTCTACTCTGTATTCATCAGTGCTGAATTACATCCTATTTCAAAGCATTTTTCTAGGTTATGAAGATCATTTTGAAATGCAACACATAAGGGTATAGGGCTTTGGCAGACAGATCTCCCACTAACACTTAATGCTATTGTAAATTCTTTTGCTCTGATCTCCTCAAATCCCTCCTCCATTCTCCAGTAAAAACTGTGCAGAAATTTATACTGTGGATACCTATGATGCAATCATGAAAAGGCATGGAAGGATCAGAAAGCTTGAGTAGTTCCTATACTGATGCAGTGGCCCCTTTTCATTCTGTTGTGGAAAGGTTCACAGGATGGGTGTGGACTGAAAAATTCATTCAAATAAGCAATTCAGGACAGAGTGACTCCACCTGGGTCTTGGGGTAGGAAGGAGAGTCCTTTTATGCAGGACATGTATTTACAATCAGGAAAAAAATAATCCAGTCCCTTACAATCCCAAGAATTGCAGGCAAAAATATCTCCTGGTCCCCTGACTGTGTACTGAAATGAGCATTTTCTTAAGAATACTTTTGGAGGGCAATAAACGGAGTTGCCTCAACAAAATAATGAGAGGGAACCTGGGCAGCATTTTTAGTACCTGCGTTGAATGTGATCTACTTTTCCAGAGGTTTGTAGCTTGTGATTCATAGAGCACGTCTTGTGCCGACACAAGGAGGAGGAACACCATTCTTTGCCGCTGATGTGTTTCTTTCAGTACATTGAAGTTTTCAGAACAGACTCCACAAAACAATTATGCAACTGGTAGAAAGAGGAGACTCTGCAGGACTCTGAAGTGTTTAATGGAAACTTAATCTTGCCTTGTGTTTTTTAAGTAGTTGTAAACAGTGATGAACCAGTCACAACTCTGTGCTGCAGAAGATGTTACTGGCTTTGTACAGATTAGAGTGCATTTCCATCAGCACTAGATCAGTGCAAATAAATGCAGGAGGGGATTCCAGGTGCCTGACCACTCCAGCTGTTGACAGAAAAACAGAGCATCAGAGTTATGAGTACATCTGATCTTCAGTGTTTTCTTGTAGGTCGCTCAGATTGTCAAGCACGAGATGGAAAACGCCATCAAACTCTCGGTAAAACTGAATGTGAAAGTGAAAATTGGACCTAGCTGGGGAGACCTGCAGGACCTGGAGCTCTGACACGAAATGCAGTGTTCCTGCACGTGGGGAGGTGGGAAGGCACCGTGGACTAAGGAGACCAAGGGCCTGTGACAGACCTTGATCCTCCTGCTTAACATTTTTACGGACATCATTGCAAGCTGCCTTCTGAAATGTGTGGTGGAAGCCGGTATGAATTCACCAAGCTAAACCCTTCAGACAGCGCAGTGAAGTGTGTTTACAGAACTGTAAAATTATTAATTGTGCTAAAAGCATAATATTTAAATGAATTCTGTTAAAATATGCTTGATCCTCTAATTTAAAACAAAACCCCAAAGCCTAATGCATTTATTACATATGAAATGAGCTGAATTATTTTGTTAAAACAAGGCACAAAGGTAAGTTGGCATTTCTTGTGTGTAATTGTGTTTGTGACAAAAAAAAACAAAAACAAAAAACCTCATTGTCTTTGCACTTAATGTTGAATTTTACAGGCCTCTGCTAGGGTCATTTTGTACTGAATTGTACTGCTGATATTCAGGTGCCAGAATGGCATTAACAGGTGCCTGGGTTTCTCACAGAGCAGCTATGTGGCATTCTCTGTGAGTGGAACCAGTGCTTGGTTGGCCTTCGACTTTTGGAAAGTATTTTGGTGTCTGACTGTTTTAATTCATCCTTCTGCTACCTTGCAAATTGGCCAAGAGAGGGCTGTTTGCGCTCTCTTACAGTTAACACAAAATCGCTGACAAAAACATTCCTTGTAAAGAATTAAACTGAATTTATTGGTTAAAATGGTAATAGCAGTTCATATTTTTGTGACGAAAAGAAAAAATCTCAGTCTGGGCAGCTGAAGAGGTCAGCCTTGCTGGTGTTTGAGGTCCGGTGTGTTAGAGAGGTGTCACTGAACAGTGGTGACTGACCCATGGTTCTACATTCAGGGACCTGTCTCCTAGGGAAGTCTCATACCCTGCCTGTTGGTAGCCTCACTAAAAACTGCTCAGGTTTCCCCTGCCCTTTGCTTCAACGTCTTTGACTCCATCCCTGTGACCAGGCAGGAGGTTTTAGTGGGAGTTTGGGCTTGTCAAGCTGAGCTGGTCCTGAGAGTGACTTGGGTCAGTTGCTGGAATCAGGTGCTTCAGAAGGGGGCGAGGCAGGAGCTTAAGGGGAATTGATCCGCCACTACTTGATGTTGCTCTCCTCACTAATACCTTCTGGTCTGGCTAAACCTCACATCATGTGGTTTTGTTTCCCTTCCAGGTAGTTGCAATGGTTATGCAAGCTGGTTTTGTTAAGTTCGTACAATGCCTGACCTTGAATTCTGTTATTTTCATTGTGTGGCCCTTGTATGTTCCAAGAAAGGGAGGACAGGTGTCTCCTTTCCTCTTCTTTATGCCTCTAATTATTTTATCACGCCTGTCTTCTGCAGTACCTCCCTAATGTAAGCAATCTCCAGCTTTCCATTCTTGCCTCCTGTGAGAAATTTTCAAGCCCTTAATTATTCTTTCATCTCTGAACTTCTGCCGGATACTTTTTTTAAGAAGTGTACTTTTGAAGTTGCCCTTATAGCCCGATCTGAGCGGATGGGTACTTGGCTTTCCATAGCCTGACAGGGTGCTTGAGCTTGTTAACTTCAAATGTGGCGCTTTTGGCACGGCTGTTACTCTGACATCAGAAGTTCCTGGCACCAAGCTTTCAAGAACACCGTGAGTTTTAAAAGATATTAATGGGGCCTGCGTACAAAAGGCCACATCTTGGACTCTGATTCACCACCTGCCTGCTGTGCAGCAAACGGACAC
Source organism: Baryphthengus martii (assembly GCA_013396935.1). Lineage (NCBI taxonomy): Eukaryota > Metazoa > Chordata > Aves > Coraciiformes > Momotidae > Baryphthengus > Baryphthengus martii. The sequence goes on from VWZK01008098.1 coordinate 87,260, forward strand.
GTGGTATTGAGTCAAAGCCCCAGGCGAGGATGCCTTGACTGCCCTTCTCAGCGTCAACTTGGCCTTCCTCCCTGGTTTGTATGTCACTTTATGTTGAGATTTTTGTGTTTCCTTCCTGCCTGCTCTGTGCTGTGGTTTTTCTACCACACCTGTCACCCGATGGCTGAGCTCTTTATCCTCAGCATTTGGCTGATAGACCGTTATTTCTTCTCTCAGCTTATTAAAGCTTTCGTTGTTAACGGATCTGAGCCTCGGCACCCTGGTGTCTGACCATTTGTGTGCTCTGCCTGTGAAGATGCTGGATTGGACTCGTTATCTATTCACATGGCCTAATGATTTCCTGTCCCAGGGTGTCATGTGGTGACACACCTGTGCTGTATTTCGGGCCTCGCCGGAGCTGCTGTAGTTTGAATTTGCTTGTTCTTTGGCACATTACAGTATTCCCCCCACCCCCCCCTACTGTCTTTGAAGTTTCAGAAGGATGACTCTCATGCCTATTTCCCAGTAAGCTGTCTAGAAAGAGGTGGTGCCAATCAAAAAGGGGATTGACACAGAACTAAACCTATTTTGTTAAACAGACTCAACGAATTCATTTTAATTAAGCAGAAATTTGGAGTAAATGAGAAGATAAAGGGTAGCCACTGTTCCACGAGCGAGGTGGCTGCACTGTTTGAGTCATATTAGACCTGTCTCTGAGCTGTTGCCTTATTGCTGCTATTCACATTCCTTAATTCTGATCAGACTATCTATTAGTGACCCTTAGGTGGGGAGCAGCAGAGGGCTTAGGTCAGGTGAGCGGAGGCACCGCTCAGAGCTGAGCAAAGAGGATACTTGTTGTTTTCTGAAGTTGGTAAAAAGAGGTTGGCTGCTCGCATTACTTATTTTTGCTTGTGGGCCACTTTCCCTCCACCTCTGATGAACTGAAGCCTGTACGTGGAAACTGACCTTTTCTCTAATTCTGAACCCAATGACCAGCATGCAAGTTACTCTCTGCCTTCTTGTAGACAGAATAGGCTGCACCCAATCGAGTTTGCTCCCTGTTCCTCATCTGTTTTGTGTGTCTTTGTCTTTGCAGTCCACTCCTGCCTCCTGTTAGTTGGTGCTGCACAGCACGTGTGGTAACACACGTGGTTCAGCAGCCCAAGAAGATGACAGATGAATGCTGCAGAAGGAGCAGGAGTTCTGTTGGTTACAGCAGCCTTGTCGCTTGGTGTACGTGGAATTGCTACGGCAGCCTAGTGCTGCCTTCTGCCCTGTGCAGCCCTTGCTCGGCTGCTGCACTGGCAGGTGGGTGTCCATGCCTGCCAAAAGACCTTGGGTTGGGACCCCGTCCTGACAAATAGCTCTGGTCGCCAGGAATGACCTGTCTTCACATCAGGTGAACCTGTGCGACCCAGCTCCTCGCAGGGAGAGCCCATCCCCTTCGGCTGCTGAGCAGTTGTGTTCCGTTCAGTTCATATACTTTTCCTCGCATGCAGACCACAAGCTCATTTTGCTTCAGTCTTTCTGCTGCAACTTTCCTCCTGTTCCTGCCTACCGAGAGCCCTCTGAACTTTCTTGTAGCTGGGCAGTGGTGGTGGGAGACAGGCAGATGACAAAAGGTGACACATACACATGTAATCTGGTCTGGTTTGGTCCTCTTGCCTTTCTCCCATTCTATTTGCGTTTCATCAAGAAGAGAGCTGTAGAGTTTTTCCCACTGTTTTTTTTTCCTATAAATCCGTAGCTGAAAAGAAGGAGCTGGAAGCTCAGTAGCTTTAGCTGACATTTTCGAGCCTCTCGTGGCAAAGCAACTCAAGCTTGTTGTTGGTAAGTACCCTTAAATGAGCTCCCTTCTGCCTTTCTGAGATTTAGCTGGTAGGTGACTGCTTTTAACCTGAGGTGGAAGTGATGTGAAGGGTGCTCTCAGTCAGCCGAGCAGCCCTATTACCAAGGCTGATATACCTGGGAACTGATACTGTAATTATGAGCACCACGGGAGCTCCCTGCAGTAGAGCATAGGAACGTGAACTGGGGTCCAGGTTTTGGCCCTGCCTGAGGCTGATGAAGGACAGGAGGTGGCCATCCCCACCGCAGCAACAAACATGGCTGCATTTTCCATATTCCTGAGTGAGTACTGTAAATTCCATCCGAAGGCTTTAAAATAAACCATGCACCTTTGGAATACTGTAAAGGATCTAGGAGTAGAGATTGGAGAGAAAAAAAAAAAAAGAGATCTACACCAACTAATATCAATTCTTTCCTTTATTTTCTTTCCCTCTTTCTTTTTTGTTTTTGGTTGTAACTGGGGACTCGAAACAGCCTCAGTTAAAGATGCCTTACTTTTCCTTTTTTTGACGCTGATCTAGGATACCTGTGGAAACAGGACATGGTTAGCACAGGAGTGTGTGTTTCACCCCAGATTAGCCATCGTTCTGAGATACAGGTTAACAAACCCCACGTGTCTTCTGTCCAAATTTCCTTGACACTGAATCTGAATATCGGTTGCTATTTAAAAAAGTACAGTTTGTTGATTTAATCACAAAACAAAACACATGAATGGAAACACTCATTTACGTGACTATTGCTTATACACCTAAGATGATGAGTTGACTACAAATGGCCACACATAGTTCCGTAATGAGAGAGAGTGTGTTCTTACTCAGACCATACCAAGGCAAAAAAACATTCAAGACTGAAATATACTGTGCTTGAATTCACCTTTAGGTTATGGAAAAGGATGGGGCGGGGAGAGGCAGGGTATTTAAGGGGTGTAACTAGCTCAAATTTGGCTTTTTGCCAGTGTTACAATACACACAGTTTATAAATGGTGGAGTCCTGAGGTTGAACACAGCTCTTATTTAAGCTGCAGCCATTTTTTGCTTCTTAAATTGTATACCAAAAAAAAATATTTTATTATGCATATTCTTCATTATAATGTACCTGTTGTGGTGTGAAAGGGCCTCTCTAAAAGGTGTATGTAAACTTTTAGAGAATTTTTGTATGTGAGAATTTTATACACTCTGTGTAGTAAATAGAGTATTTCTGTTAAATATTTGTGTAGCAAGCTCTATTCTGGTAATATAGGGAATGTCTAATTGATGTGCACAGTTAACTATGGAACTGTAAAAAAAAATCTAGAAAAGAGATCATTATATAACACAAAACCTAATTCTCAAATTTTCCTTTATCTTATCTTGTAATTCAAGATTTGAAGCTTAAAATTCTAGGAATGGATTTTATTTTATTTTTTTTAATAAAATAGCTTATACTTCATTGAAGACTCGCCAACTCTGAAAACATACAAATAATCTAATGTTGATGTATTTTCTCTGATACTCTGTCTGGCTGCTGCTCTAGGTGTAAGAGTAAATACATCTGGTCAAACCCAGAGGTACGCACATGCTGTTGAAGTTCTGGGTGTCTGGTTTTGGATGTGGTTGTGATAGAAGCTCCTGTAAAGAATGTGAGGGAACAGGGTATCCAAATGAACAAAAAGCACTTTAAATTGAACTCATCTTTCCAGCCAATCTGGTCTATTGTAACTGAGGACTGCGATGTCGAAGATATGTCTGCATTTAGAATTTTGCTTGAGGTGGTGCTGTCTGAGTGGGAAAGGTGAAAGCACAGGATTTGAACATCCAGCGACAGCTACTGTCCTTGGTTTTCTTTGAGCAAGTCAGGTCAGATGCTGCACTCGTTGCTCGGAGCACTGTGTCTTTATGTCTTTCACTAACAGCCTTTTGTAGGGTTCAGGTCAGGCCTTTGACAAATCCCACACTCCCCCTCATTTCACAATAAATCATCCAGGCAAGAGTTTTTCCTCCCTCATTGAAGTTTTTAAGTGAAGTTGTTTTGTTTTTTCCCCCCACATACATGATAAATCTTGATAGAAAGCATTTAACAGTGTGCACTAACAAACTTATACAACATATACATTACATATATATATTTATATATATAGAATGTTTTATATACAAACATATACAACTTTTTAGGTCTCTACAGACTACAAGAAAATTGATAATTATAGTCACAAGTGGTGAACTTAACAGAAATAGTAATTTGTAACTGTCTGGAAATATGTAAAAGATGGAAGAGTGGAAAGCAAGATAGAGCTGTGACCTGATGGGGAGTACTAGAGAAAAGTTGCTTAAAAGTTGAGTATTAAAAATTCTAAGTTTGAGGGATGCTAGATTCTCATTTCTCCATTGCATAAAAATGCACATGGAAATCTACTGGCAGGTTTGTTTCTTTCCCCTCCCTGGCGTTAAGCTAGAGACTGTTGGCAGCCAAAGTCAGTCAGGCATTTTGTAAATGACTTGTTGAAGACACTTTTCTCTCTGGGTGTGCTGTAGTGATTAGCAGTTAAAAGTTGCTCTTTAATTTTTACATGTGATTCTCAAAATGAGTGCGCAGGCTCTAGCTCCAGCCTGGAGACATTTCCGCTGAAATCAAGGTAATGGGGAACCTTTCGATGTTAGCTACCCACGGCCGAAAACTTGCGCAGAACTGGTAGCTCCTTTGACGTTGAAGTGAACCAACTCCTGCCTGAGCACCACGCTCCACTCACCTGGGCTGGTTGCCTTACACCAGTTCGTAGGGGAAACTGGCCCCATAGCCTGTGAGTGTACAAGTGCCACACCGGAACCGGTAACGGCTTTTCCGTCTGCACTGGCTTGGTGCAGAAGCAAGAACTGGGTAGAGAACAAACGCTGGTGGGGTGACCTTAGCTTGGTATCAATGAAGTCTGTTCAGCTTCTCTGTAAAAGCAGAGAAGGCAGGAACAGTAAGGGCTAGAAAGCTGGTTGGAGCGTTTGAATGATCTGCTGCCCCAAGGATGTTGTTGCCCAGAGACTGTGTTGTTTTGAAGCATAGGCCAGAGCATAGGCAGAGGAAATATGTATTTAAACAGAAGATAGAAATGCTCTAATGTTCTCATTTACATCTCATTCTAGATGCCTGGTTGCAGTGGTGCTTCCTCAGACACGCAAGGGGCCAGTTCTGTGACCCGGCCACTGGAGGGAACTCCCCACATCAGTTCCTATTGGTCTCAGAGTGTCGAGCTTGCTTTTTCCTCAAACACACACGGACAGGCACCCTCTTGGCTCACGGACAACTCCAGTTCCTTAATCTCAGCAGAAACCTGAGCACAACTTGGGCTTTGACCTTTTTCCCAACAACTTTCTACAGGTCTCACAATTACAGTTTCTCCTGTGACAGAGGGACTTGTTGGGTCTCATTCCCAGTTGAGCTAGACCCACCAGGGACATTGTTTTGATTTTGCCCAAAAAGAAATGTATAAGTCTTGTAAAATATGAAGTTGCTATTGTGCTACAATGTGAATTTAAAACTTAACTCCTCAAATCTGTTCCAGCCCTTTAACTTCTGCAGCTGGACAGATAGCAAAGCCAGACCTTCGCGACTGTACGATTTCCTGGGCTCTATTAAGAAAAGGAAGGTTATGGGAAAGGCATCTTTGAGAAGGATCATCTGAACACTGGGATGATGTAAATGCCAGTGAAATTAAGGTTGAGTTAGGAGAGGATTTGCCTGTCTGCATCGGTGTCCATCAGGGCTTCTTGAAGGGACCAAGGATGTCATTCTTCTCATATAGAAAAATTTTAAGTGCTGCTTTTCCACCTTTTCCTCACTTTCCTTTTCTAATTTGAAACTCTGTGCAGTCAGTTGAAAACAAGCCTTCAGTGCCTTGTTTCCAAGCCAGTCTTGGAAACATGTCTAACTTCACAGTTGACCTGTGTGGCAGCGAGGTTCTCGTAGGCTACCGTGGCTGCAGCACACTCATGGACTAGGCATTTATTCGTGTGTAGACAGGTAACAGGTTCTACTTACTGCTCTCTTCTGTAGCTGCAGGTTGGAGAGTTTTCTGTGGAGTTCACTGTAGAAACTAAACAAGCCGCTTTGAAGCAGAAGCAAATTACTTTTAGCACTGTGAGCAGAAAAATTGATTGCTGCTCATCTGGGTCATCATTTTATGTATGTGCCAATTCAGTGCTGTATGTTGACAGCTGTTTTTCATGCCCCTTCTTCAGCCTATCATTTAGCCTTGCTGCCATGATCTCTCTCACCCAGCTTCAAGGGGGTTACAGTGCAGTTTCCTTAGCATCATTTCAACTGACCACTTAAGAAAAATTGCTGCTCTGCAAGCTTCTGAGCAGCTTCTGTGGGCAGAACCTGACAGGACTCTCCAACTTGTAGCCCTGCTGGTTCCCATCTCGCCTTTCCTAGCTTGAAGAAGTTATTTCTAAGCTGTTTTTCTATTCCTGCTATTCAGAAATAAGGCAACCAAGTGATACGGACACCATGGGGATGAAAAATGCCACAGCCCCCTTCAAGGACAACTGAGATGAATCTAGAGCACATTTTTAAAAGTAGAGATAAGGATGACATGTCACGTGCTCCAAATTGCAAATAAACCATCTAGGCTCATGTTTTAATGACATTTCAGATAGTGCCTGTCTAGCTACTTGAAAAATCTGTAAATTTGGGGCACAGGATTTTGAAGTTATTTATTCTTCTGATAGGAGCTAAACAGCACTTATTTCAAGCAAGGTTTCTCAAGGGAAATAATAGATAAGAAAATGCAGCTCAACTCATTTTTTTGTTGAGAACGGTAGCAAACATGCTTGAAATGTACTGCCTTTTTGTAATGTCACTTTTAAAAAATAAAGATTTTTGCCATTTAAGTATTATTTTTTTTGCTCAGAATAGAAATAAATCCCATTTTTCTTCGGTCACAACATGCTTTCTTGTTTTTTTGTTATTTTTTTTCTTTTTTTTTTTAAGATGTCAATTAGTCATGCAAAGTTTTATAAGTGCATTAACATTCGAGTTTGTACAGAATATTTTTAACCAGACACACTCCCCCCAGTTCATACCTATAGCTTCTGAAAAACTACATGCCACAGTGATGGTTGAGTTCCTTTTGGAAAAAAAAGATTGGCTACCGCATGAGCCAGCTCTTGGAGTAGGACCCACACGATTCTAGCTTCTGTCTTACGGTCTGTAAAATTTCTCCTTGATTTCCACTGTGATGAATCCAATAATAGTGACAGGAAAACATCTTCTAGGAGAAAAAAAACCTGTCTCTGGCCAGCGACTGGTAGATTTGGGAATGAATGTAGCTTCCCTGAACAGCGTTCTTAATAAAGCCACGAGCAGCTTCTTTGAAAGTCTAAAACTGGTACCACTTTTTGTCCTTGTATTTCAGCATCACCTACAGAAATGAGAAATAAATGGATATAAACCACTGCTCTGCACATGAGCTATCACACATGACCCAGGCCCGTTAACTGTCACAAACATCATAAGTAAAAAGGAAGAGCAATGCAGCACTTCACTAACAATGTTATCAGGTCTTCAGTCCACTGAGACTTTGTGGTAGTTTCATAATTGTTACATTTAAATAATAATAATAATAATAATAATAATAATAATTTACCTGCTATTGCCGTCCCTTAAAATATTTTTCCTGAGGAGCTTGAACTACTTTTCTTCTACAAAAAGTACAGAGGTATGGAAATAACAAGGAACTTGGTTTTTTACTCCTAAAGAAAGAAGCTTGTCTATGGAGCATAGTATATATTCCCTGAATATATAAACTTTTTTTGCATTTCAGGGCCACATTCTTTCTGCATATTTGTGCCTCACACTTAAAACAGCCAATAAAAAAGTAAAGGTCTTGTCTAGACACGTGATGCACGTTAAACAAAAAACAGCCATTTTGGAAAATATTCTTTAATGTTGTTTTATCTTCAAGAAAAAAGACTTTACTTGATTCCCAGCCTTAACAGTACGGGATGGAAGAGCTTTCCATTTCCAGCTCTAGACACAGAAGCTGTCAGTTCCGAGCAAGCCCTTTTCTGTAGAACTGTACCACAGCAGTGTACTAGAAATGTTTTCTTCTTCTTCCCAAGAATAGCTTTAAAAGGTTCCTATATACACATCCACCTACCTGTTTTCTGCCCTACTGCATAGATGTGCTGCTCTAAGTGGCTTAAAAAAAAATTCATAATGCATTAGTGAGAAAGGGGAGAGATGAGAAGTGCCATGTTCTGCAAGTGGATGCTGACAGTGGCTGCTTATTTATGAAAACATGAAAGGAAGGGGTGTGCAAGGAAAGTTTATTTTTAGCATTCCTATTGTTTGGGAGCAGGAAAAAAGGGTGTGTCAGTTAACATGAGTACACCTAAACCAACACAACTGAGGGAATGGGAAGAGCTACACTTGACTGTCCTGAAGGGAAGCCATGGCTCAGGTGCAGGTTTGGTGGTTCCTAGTTCTGGATGGGTGGTGTCATAGCCCCTACCTCGTGTGCATGTTTGGAAAATGCCTCTGCGCTGGCCATCATGCTCGCAGTCCTTTCATCCAGCTCTCCCAGTTTCTGTCCTCTCTCATCAAGGGCAATGCGGGCACGAGTCAAGTCCCCAATGACTCCTCCTGCTGCGCCTCTCACGCCTTCAATTCCACCGGATCCAGGAATGTGCTGGGCGAGACTGCGCGAGGCTTTTCCTGCCGTGGCCTCGCCAACTGCAAAGGAGAAATGGACAAACAGACGGGAATGAGTTCCTGACCACGGCTCTGTCAGTGCTTCTCGTCCTCACGCTGCAGCCTTGCAGTAGTGATGCCGTTTGAGGTGCATACAGCACGTGTGGCACACTTTGCTCTGTGCACTGGCACATCTACACTGCAGTTGTGCCCCTGCCTGGCCCCTAAGTGCTCAAAAGAAGCTGCCAAGGTGAAAGAATCATGTAAGGAAGAGCAACAGAAGACCCTCCTCCTCCTTTTTTTCTTTTGCAATGTCATCTATTTTTTCATCGATAATCTAACGCTTGTGTTCCACTCCATTCCTAGATGATGAGGGCAGGTGATCCAATGACTTAATTTAAAAAAAAAAACACAAACCCGAAGCAAGCCCAGTGAATTACTTACAAAGTTCCTCTCTGTCAAAAGCTTGTCCACTTCCTCCAAAAAGTCCTTTGAGAAAGCCTCTGTTTTGGGCTTCTGGTGTTTCCACAGGAGTAAACAAATCCCCAAGCATGTCCTAGTGACGACAGACAGAAGACCATGTGAAAAATTAGTGAGGTGAAAGCAGTCCTAGGTGTTTTATTTGTGTTAATTAGCCACATGCTTTGGATCTAATCAACTAGATTTGTTGTGTGAATAGTACCAAGTACTTAACAGCTATGTTTCATGGCAGGCAAATACTTGAGCTAAGTAGATTCGCTCATGCATTCAAAGGGTCTTGGTTTGTCATTGCCCGGTCATTATATTCATTACCACAGAGAAATAAATTTATGAGAAATACAGAGTGAAAATACCAGTGATGAGACCATATTTTGCTGAGAAACAGCAGAGGTGCCGCTATAATTGAATATATAATTTGTTGTGAATTATGTGTTTTGCTTTACTGCTTAAAACAAAGCCCCAAGTATATCCTAGTGAAGTCAGACAAAAGTCCGTATGAAAACTTAGAGGTGAAATTGAATAAACAATTTGTTGTGAAATATGTGGTTTGCTTTAGTGTTTATCCAGCCAAGCAGGGTAGCCACTATCTGCTCTCACTTTATTAGTGCATCTGAGTTCAGCCCTTGCTAGCAGTTCAAGAGAGTTTGGTGGTTTGTTGTTTGTTTGGGTTTTGTGGTTGGTTTTGTTTTTTTTAAAACAAAATCCCATTGCCTTCCGTACAACCTCCCCTCCCGTTGGCAGTGCCATCGGTAACGCTAAATCAGTGTGTTTGCTGGAGGCCCTGTCATGGTGCCAGCCAGATCTTAGAGCAGTTGACTCAAATTGTAGACTCGGATTTATTTGCAGCAGCACTAGGAAAAAGTGGGGTCTCCAGCACAAACCTGATAAAGCGTGCAGTGAGAGTAGCGCTGGAAACAGGTGAGGCTGTGCACGCTGAGAATAGCTGCTGAGCACTATGTTTGCTCACCCAGGCCTCAACAGGCAGAGGCAGCTGTTGTGCTGCGTGAAGCACTGGGCTCCGGGGAGGCCAAGTGCTAGGACAGCGCTGTGGCTCCTGCTCGCTCCTCCTCTGCACGGGCACCTGCTTTGCTCTGGGGAGAAAAATTACTGCAGCCCTTCCAGCCTAAGTGGACGCTCTCACGCAGCCTGACTTTGTTTTCCTAGGTAGCAGGTGATACTGGGTCATCTGTTTTGTGTACATGTGTAATGGCTGTGTAAACCTTTTACCGTCCTCTCTGTATAAAAGCCAAGCTAGAAGCAGCCACTCTCCGGCAGTTCAGAGATGCAAGGGCCGTGTTTTCCTCTGGTTGGTTGTCATATGATGCTATTAAGGTTAATGAAAGAAATCTAGCTTGTAACAGCCTCTCGCTATAAGTCTGTATTCTAAGATACATTGATCGAACGTTTTGATCATTTTAAAATTGGTTCCCTGCAAACCAATCTCTTCTCGGATGCGCAAAAGGCTTGTGCGCAGGGCTCACTCCTGACAGTGCTTTTTCAGACTTGAGGCAGACAGCGCTGTGATGTGAGTTGAGCTGCTCAGCACATGTTATTCCCTAGGGCATAATGAGTGCTGGCAGGACCATTTCTTTTATATTTCCATCCTAGTTCACTGCTAATTATATAACCTAGAACTTATTCCTCCTCTTTTTTTCCCCTTTCATTACTCATCTTTCTCCTTGTAACCTCTCTGAATTCCTCCTCTTCAGCAAATGACATTTTAATTTGCATTTTCTTTGTAAAAAGAACAACCAACCCAAATCCAACATTGTAAAGACCTTTGGCTCAAAATAAATTATTTTAATTAGACCATTTCTATAGCTACTGTATTTTAATGTGCAATGGAAAATGCTTTCCTCATGTGAAAGAAGGGGAGTACCAATTATCAGAGTAAAAACAATAGTAAATAATTTTAAAATATATCAAAACAGAGCACAGTTTTGGATACTAACCACATTGGTTTGTCTCGTGCTCCCACCTATCTACTAAAAAAGCTGTGGGTATGAAGATATTTTTAGAGTAAAAATTTAAAAATTATAAAAAGATGGGAAAGACGCAATATTTTCACTGAGGCGGCTGCTGTGTTGTAGGACACGTGCCGGTACCAGCTGCTGCGTAGCTGGTCTCCATTTGTAGTTTCCCCTTGTTTTCCTTCAGTCATATTTAATGATTAGTCTTTCCTATGGTAGGACTTTAAGAGAAGCAGGCTGTGAAAAGTCCCGTTTGGGCACAGACCTGCCTCTGCTCAGAGCCAGCAGAGACTGCGATTACGTGCTGGCAGGCTGTAGGCTTGGGCCAGCTGTTAGGGCACAGGAGCAAGGTGACAGTCTCATGAAAAATTCCATCCAGCAGCACAGCTTCCAGCCTCTTTGCTGCTTTGGCATCATTCAGCCAGGACAAGTGGATCGGAATACATCTGTCGTGCTCCTGCAGCGCAGCCTTCACTTCAAATGCTAAAATCTAGCCATAAACCTGTGGCAATTTACACCTGACGAAGCCTGTCCCCACAAGCCCAAAGGCACCGAAGTAAGAGTTTGAGCCCTACCTGCAGATTGTCACACATCTCCTGGCTGTACGTCAGGCGCTGGATCTCTGTGGGAGAGCTGAGATACAAAGCTTGGCCTTCGTTAGTGAAACAAAAGGTCCGCGCTATCCTCATGTCTGTCACAGGCAAATAGTTGAGGTCCAGCAGCGGGCGAAGGCTGGGCAAGCTAAAGAGAAGCAGGTACCTGGGTTAGTCACCAGTTGCCACACGAGGTACACCTCCTCTGTGGCTGCATTTTAAACCATCATTTAAGTTTATGCTTTTCATAATATTTAAAGTGTAGCTCCAAGCTGGAAAATTCTGCCATAAACATATGCTGCCTTCCCCTCACACTTCGTTTCCTTGCATGAAGTGCCAGCTGCCTGGCCTCAATGACCTGGCCGGATCTGGGACACTATGTGGCACAGGATGGCCTGTGCCATGTGGCTGGGCAGTCTGCAGGGAAAGGTCTACCCCCAGCTATTGCAAGGGCACGGCAAGTCCTTGCTTGCAGCCTGCAAAGGCTCCAGCATCGCCTTTGCTGCCCTCCAGCTTCTCCTGGTTTGCCATTTTGGATGGCGCTTTCCCAAATAATTTCCCCAGGCTGCGGAAGGTGAGTGCGGCAATCTGAGGGTACGACTATGGGGCGACTGCACGGCCAGCTCACTGGTGGAGGTGACAAGGGAGGGAAGCCAGGGGCTCTGAGAGGAAAAATCTTCCAAAATGGCAAGAATGGGACTTGCTATTTCACTCTGGGTAAACAGAATCCTTTCTATGCCTGAGTTTCTCTACGGTCCTCTATATCTGACTGACTATAACTAAGGAAAATTACCAGGGTTTTCTTTTACGATAGTTAAAAATCATCAGCCATCAATTGTCATGAGTAGGGAATTAGTATCAAATAAAGGAGTTTGCTTCGCTCTGCAGCTGCCTTAACCCCCCACCTGGAGAGAGGCCAAGGAACGGGTATGGCAGTGGGCAAGGCAAGGCATTACATGCACCCACCAGGGAGTCAATGCAGAGCACTGGGCATTCTGGAGCAAACACAACATTCTGGAATGTGACGGCACTGTGCCACCTCTTTGCTTAGTTTTGCCACGAGATTAGTTGGATAAGTACCTCAGTGTCATGATGTGCCCATTGGCACAAAAGCACGCCAGACAGACGCTGTTACAGAGGGTGACCACATCTGCTCGCAATAAAAAGGACGTTTCGGTGATGTTGTGGACATAAAGACATGTTTGGGAAGGCAATGAGAAGACTTTGGCTTGTTTTTCTGAACAAATGACTGCAAATTGATGATCACCCATATCCTGGGAGGAGGAAGGGGAATGCATGACAAGTTTCCTTTTTCTTGTTTTTTCACCGTCATCAGCACTGTGTGGGTCCCTCCAGACTTCATATGGTGGATGTGTCAATGTCCCCATGCAGTCCAAACACGCAAAGGTCAGCACGGCTCCTTTCAGTGTCAGAACTGTGCCTGCAAAATATAATTTCCTCTCACTGGCAGTGGCATCACAGTTACACGGGTTGTCAGTACGGTGAACGCGTGCAGCGCAGCTGACGTTCAGCTTTTGTAAATGGAGCAAACAGATTGATCTGGCTAAGGTGGTAATTCTCCCTCGCTCAGTTCTTCCTGACCACAAAAGAAAGTGAACCAACAGGCTGTAGGTACTGACAAGGTCTCATGCAGCCTGTATCAAACAATCCATAAAATACGTGCTATTGAATACCATAAAGACAGGCTGTTGTTTATGTTATACTAGTAGGGTATTTATTCCCCAGCGGTACCATTGTCCTCCTTAGTCTGGTGACCTTCCAGCATTGTTTTTCTGAACAAACTGGAGTAGGAAACTTCTATTCCTGTGCATACTATGATTTTTGTCTTTATTTTAATGTCAACATACTAAACGCATACTGCTTCTCCTCAGACCTGACCTCTCTCGGCCCTCTGTTCTCCATGCTATGCCATCTGTCACTCAGTCAGCCAAGGATCTCTCCTGGTACATCAACATGCCAACATTTTTGTTGCCTTTCCTGAACTCCCTTCTGCCTCTCTGCAGCTTTCTGATAGTGTCAAACTGTTCGCAGCATCCCAGATAGGATTGCATCAGAGCTGTACACAGGACTGCAATTTCACAATATGAAGGAACTCGGCTAATTTCCCTTTCCTCACAGGAAACGTGTAACTTTGCCGACCACACGAGGTGATTTTCAGAAACAGCACAACCAAAGCGACTCAGCTCATGAAGCTGCATGTCTCTCACAGGCATCTTCATTTACCCGTGTGCCCTTTACGTAGCGAGTGACCATGGCTTGGTACACGGCATTGAGAAACTTCTGCCCCCAAAGGCCGTACAGAATCATGCAGTTATTCCCGCTGTTGTGCCAAGACAGACAATAAACAAGAAAAGAGCTGCACTCTTACCACTTGGCGATACCATGACTGGCTCTGACTGCCGTAAGTCGTCACTAGCCGGCAGATTAAGGGAGAGGATTAAGACCATACCGAGGCCTGTTCCAACCCAGAGACAGGGGGAGACAGCGGAGTCATTCTTCCGGGCAAAGGACTCCATGAAGTACAAAGCAGTAATTGCCTCCTTTGAGTCTCTGTCGATACTGGACACGCTGGAGCTTCGGGAACGGCTGAAGGAGTTTTCCCTGTTTTCTGCATAAATAAATACAAGCAAACAGGCATAAGCCGGCAATTCTAGAAAAGGTACAGGCCTGCAGCAAATACAAATACCCTGCAGAGTACAGAAAATAGAGGGTTTTGTAACCTGAGCGAACATTCTGACACTCGCACGATACCAGCTTGATGCCAGTGTATGGATAAGTGTGGAAAATGCTGTCAGACCTCATCAGTTAGATCTGCATTAGAAATAGCTGCTTATTATGGAGATTAGCATAGACTAATTAGAATTTACAACAGTCTTAGCTCAAAGGACTTGTTCTAAATAGCATGAAATAATTTTAGACCCACATGTTACCAATGCATATAAAATTAATTCATGTATCTCATCGCTGCAGGACATGATGGGAGACCATTACCAATTTCAGAGCACAAGTCCTTTGCCCTGTTCTTGTTTCCATCGCTAGGACGTTCCAGCACTGCGCTCGCAGCCATCGTTCATTGTCAAACTCTTAATAGCTGCTCTCCGGGGAAAAGACACCTACAGCTAAACTGTTCCCAGCATCCCAAACGTCGCAGGGTACGCATCAACTCTGGCTTCCCAGTGGGTGAAGTGAGAAACCTGCTCTGTGCCCTTGGCAACAACCGCACAGTGAGCCAGCACTGACTGGGTCATCTTTCTGCCTAAATTTCAGCCGGCAACAGTGAGAGCCAGCTGGAGACAGAGCCGTATTGTCTTTACTGCAAATACACAGGTACAGAGACACCCTCCGAACTTTTCGGAGAAGAAATAACAATGGATAGGGTCTGAGGGTTACAGGGCTTTGCTGTGTCTGGCGCCAGGCAGGAAGCACAAAGCTGTGTGAGGGAGCTCCTGTTATTAGCAGGAACTGTCAGTGGCAACACACTGGAGACTAAGAAGTTCCTAAAGAGTAAGAGAGCCAGAGGGAAAAAGAGAGTAGGGCTGGCTGATAGCACAGTCTTTGCAAAACAATTGGTGTCAGTGCTGCTGTCTACCAACCTGTAGTCAAAAATAGGGCTAGATCATTAGAAACCTCACATGCTCAGAACAGAACCTCACGTGCTCATCTCCAGAACAGGAGGTTCTGGAGCTGGAGAAATAGTTGAAGCTATTAGACCTGAGATAAAAGGCTCATTTCTGTACCTATCATTATGAAGTAGATCTGTGTCTGGTAGGAAATTATCCTTCTTATAGCTCAGAAGAGAGATCTGTCTCTTCAGAGCCTGTAGACGTGTCTAAAAAGAGGAATACTTTCTGCCATGGTTGAAGAATAAAATTAGAAAAGGACTTTTTCATGCATCCCAACCTTAAACTGGGCTAAGTGTCGTATTGAGTGTATGGTTCTTGCTCTCCACCAGAAGCAGCAGTTTCGCTGGTGAATCTCATCCTCAGACAATGTCCTGCAGTATTGCATTGCCCTACCCAGGTAACTCAATGTTAACTGCTGAAATTATCATTTTCACAGCAACTACTTGGGAAAGACTGGAAAGAACCACAGCAAAGCACTACTGGAACCACACTGTTATTACTTATACTGTCTTAAAAGCTGGCATGTAGGGATGGGGACAGATTCTCTTTCACACTTGAGTCAGCTTCTGTTCTTTGAGGGCATCCGTAACTTGTCAAACAGGAGCTTCACAGGATAGCTGTCCCTGGCACTTCAGTCCCACTCTCATGGAAGAGAAACTTACGTCTACTTGAGCTTCCAAGCAGTGCCCTCATCCCATTTCACCTTCATGTAGACATTATTGTAGCTCTCTAGCACAGCTAAATATATCTGCATAAAACTGGGATTGTTTATTCATGTGCAAACACAGCTTCTGATACCTTCAGAATTAGTGTCTCCTATAACCCCAAGCACTTTGTACTTCTCCTGCAGTGGACTGGTTGGCCCAGCTCCTTCCTAAGCACAGTGACAGCTGCCAGGTAAAGAAGGGGAAGACAGTAATTTCAAGGCAGAGATCATCAGGGCTCCACACACACATATATATATTTAATTTTTTCCCCCAAAGGTTACCTAATTTTAAGAAAGTGTTATTATGTAATTCATTTTCTCTTTAACAGATGTATTAATACCACAGTCACATAAAATTCAAATATGGTGGTGCTCAAACTGAGAAAGATGTTGAAAGGACAAATGCAGATAGTGTAGGCGACATATACGGAACTTAAAATATATGATGTGGCATTTGCATGTGTCATAAAGCTTTCTCCCTCCCTAAATTAACAAGAAATGTTCTTCTCTCCTGTGCAGTACAGTTAACTAATATATTTTTGCAGAACTGACACTAACAGATAGAAGCTTTAGGACACTTTTGGGAACATACTGTGTCATTTGCTGTTAAATACACTACTTAAACTGAAATTCTGAAGACCAGCATGACATATGTCAAAATTTGACACCATTAAACATATCTGGACCACAAAACAAAACTTACGAAAGACTGCAATCACTGTGTGACTTTATTGGCTAGCTCTAAAGCAATAAAATTTAGCTTAAGCCTATTCCCTGAGACTGTTTTCTCAAAGAGATTATGCCCCAAATTCTCTATTTAGAAACCGCTTCTTTGTATCCTAGCAAAATATACAAGCATTTAGGGGGGAGGAATTTTAAAAGTAAAAGCATTATTATCTGCAGTCAGTGCATTTCAAAAAGCTGCATTCCATGGGTCAAGACCACATAATGTAAACACCACTACTCTTCTAACAGTAGTCTCGCTTTCTTCAAAGTGTATTCATTCAGCCCTATCCTATGCACAGTTTGGGTTAGTGAGGTGCAGATGGAAACTCAGAAACCAACACCCTTCATAACACTGGGCTGCTTATTAAATCCCAGCTATGAGCAGCAGCCTACATATAGAAGGCTCCTGATATAAAAGCAACTGCTAAACCTCTAACGTGCTGCCCACCTCACTGACAGAGACACACAGGACACTTCAACTCACATGCTAGGATGAAAACGAAGCTGGCGTTCTCGAGTCTTACCTTTGTTCATCCATGTGTGAGTAGTATAGTGACGCTCGTCGTGTGAGAATGTACTGACTCCATGTAATTGCTGAAGCATTGCCCGTCTGGAAATGTAACCTACTGCCACAAAACCGCATGCATTGCAAAAGGACAAGAACAATTGAGCCAACCATCATCATGACATTTATACGAAAGCAGCCCTGAGCAGTTATTGTCCTAGCTCTTTCCTTGCACAACAGAGCTGTCTTGTGGCACTGCACTGGTGTCAAGGAGAAGATTTAATTTAGGGTTTGGGGGGTTTCTGGGAATCAAGAACGTAATTTGAGTAAATGATTCCATGTATTTCAGCTGTCACCTTTACAGATCAGAGATGGCAGAGGTGATTTTTTTTGTTCACTTCCTTTTGTTTAGTGAAAGTAAAACTGGAATTTCTTCACTTTTCCATGGAAGTAAAAAAAAAGTTAGGATATTAATGAAAATATGTATGCCATCTGCAGGGGAATGTTCTGACTTCTCTATTCTCAGCTGCAGCAAAGGGGAGTACATCCCCATCTACCATCTCTTCCAAGAAATTGTCATTGTGGGTATTCTAAACTAGTGGAGTTAGCACTAACACAGAAGCATAAAGAAATTTTCTTCTTGAAGTCAGGAATCATGAAAGTAAAAGTATCACTGGTTATGAGGAATGAAAAAAACAAACCCAACCTACCAGTGACAAAGATCAACATTTTCACTGCAAATGTTTACAATCATTACTGAAGAGTTTTGCAATTGACTGTCAGTGTCTTGGATGCTATAGGTCCTTTCCTGGTTTTAACATACTGAGTAATTGATCTGCTTATAAAAGATACAGAAAAATTAACCTTTTTTTTTGTTATGGAAACTGATATAGTTTGGAAACAAAGTTAAATATTTTCTGTTCTCCTCACCTGAAGATTTCTAGAAGTTTTAATCCCAAATATCAGACCTAACAGAACCTCATGAAACTATTACAACATTTGCCAGTTTAAGGATCATTATCTTAAGAGAAATCTGTCACTTAAAAAAATTATATAGTCAGGAAAGCATGCAAAGCTCTGAGTGCCAGTGTAAGCATACAGTAAAGGAATTATACTTCAGTCATGGGTTTGCACACAGTAACATCGTAGAGACACAGAGACCGAACCATACGACTGATGGCAATGCTTCAGCAACACACAGGAGAAAGGGGCAGGAAGTAATGCTGCAGGGTTTTCACACATTTCAGAACACTGCACGTTAGCTTGGCTAAAACCACCTTCAAACACACTCTAATAGCACCACTTTAAAGCTACATTCCACATACAGCAATACACTAGAAAGCAGCAGCTGTCTTAAGCACAAAATGCAAGAATCATCTGGAATTCTGCTGCGAATGATTTCC
The DNA here is from genome assembly GCA_013396935.1 of Baryphthengus martii. Lineage (NCBI taxonomy): Eukaryota > Metazoa > Chordata > Aves > Coraciiformes > Momotidae > Baryphthengus > Baryphthengus martii. Next base: position 105,774 of record VWZK01008098.1, read on the forward strand.
TACAGCACCAACTCAAATAAGTTTCTCTAAAGCTATGTTGAAAAAGACTTGTGAACATACTGCTTGGAGAGAGGTCAAACCAAGGTGGCTACCCCTGTGCTTACGCAGAGTTCACAGCCGCGGGATGCTTGACCCTCCCCGTCACAAGTTCTCCAATGTATTGCCCTGAAGGTGCTACAGTTACAGCAGTGTAACCTGAATGGCTTCCTGGAACCGTACTGGTACAAGACTGATGTAAATGATGGCAAATAAATATCTGAAAGGGAAAAATATTCAAGTCTGATGACTTGAATCTGTATTTTTGATATTTCCAGAATATGGTAAAATTCAGGCTTAGGTTTTAGTTCAGCATGTTTTACATACAGAAGGGGACTGTTAGGGAAGAACTTTTCTTCACATTGAAACTGAAGTAGAAATAAGCATTTGTATAGAAAGATAATGTGAGAGATCTTTACAGTAAGTAATCTATCACCCTTCCATATTCAATTGCATGAATCACTTCCCTTGACTTACACAAGCAAACTGTCTTCACATTCAGATCACTAAAAGGTCAATTTGGAGTTAGGTTGTAAGTTTGGACATACATTTTTTAATCAAAGACATCACAATTCTCTAGAACTTAAATCTCTACCTAAAATACTCATTCCGCTGAAGTGTCTTTTGTGACATTGATGGCTTGGGAAAGAATAGTATGTTGTATAACTTTTTTGTGTGGAAGTAGCCAAGAATAAGGTGGAGACAAAAGGCATTTTAGAAGAAAAACCTGAGGGTCATTAAATAACAACGTAAAAATAGCTTATGTTGTAATGAAGCAAGAGAAAGTATTTTAAAGGACTCTCTTTTCTTCCCTCTGATAGATCCTCTGCTTGTGTAACTGAAGTGTAGTTAGAAAAGCTTTGCTTAAAAAAAAAAACTTTAGGAACAGCTATTATCGCATAACTTGAACAATCTCAGAATATTCTAATACCCTTCCCTGGTTCTCTACACACAGCAGCCCATCACCTATTCCATTCTGCCACAGAAGTACCAGGAAACACCCAACGGTGTGTGTTCCGCTTCAAAAATGTTAATAATTTTTTTCAGATGTAGAAAAATGGTTTATGTTGATTTGAAGAGATTGCTAGCAAGCAGAAAAGTGCTAATGTGAAGCATGCAGTGCAACACACACCCTCGAAATTCAACATGCTTAAAGCACAGTGTGAAATTAGCTTAATTTGGAATGAAACCATCACTTAAATTAAAACTGACTAGGCATTCAGTGAACGTAAGAAGAACAAAAATTTAATTTAGTTGGTTGTTTTAAAAACAAGGAAAGTTTGCAGATTCCTGTAAGGAAACAAGTGTGTCCTAACATCCTAGTAGAACCTGACAGAAAACATACTCCAAGGAAAAAACCAAACATGAACTCTACATAGCCCAACAGAATTGGAATTTAGGCAACAGAAGCACACATGCATCCATACAAAGCTCATCTCTATTTCTTACCACGCCTTCCGTGGCCATTAGACATGCTTTTTTGGAAGGCACCCCAGTCTTTAGACAACCTCCCCCCACTGCTTCTTCCAGTGACGTAGGGCATTGCAAGCTCTGTTGTGACCAGATTAATTGAGACACACACTTAAACTCCACTTAAACCTCTGAGGGAAAACAGTGTTTAGATTTAATAAAGATTATGACTCAGTCTAAATGACAACAGCTCCACTAGCTTTTTGCAGTCTAGCAATTGTAGCACTCAGCAGAAAACTGAGGGCCGTGAGCTGCGGGCACAAATCACTCTAAGATGACCGACTCCATCCATTCATGCCTTCTGCATCTGTGGCCACAAGGTATAATGAGCAACAGCATTCTTCAAGTCTTGCCTGGAAGCTGTACCCCTCATGGATACAATGCTCATTTGAGAGGTGAAGCCTAAGGTTTCTGTCCCCTACGGTCCTATTTTTGTTTCCTGTGAACATAATACAAAATACGAAAGTACTCTGGGGAACTTGAACACCATTTCTAGAGAATGGGCTTCCTCTTTTCCATAACAATCTAATTTTTATGCACGTCCTATAGCAGACTTCCTGGGTGAGTGGCATGCCCCATCTATTTGGTTAGGGCATCCACTCTCAGAAGCACTCTCTCTCAGACTTCATCCTCAAGGGATGGATTGATGCAGATGGGCTGAATTGTCTCCTTACCTCCAGGATGAGTTACCATTATTTTGCATGTGCCTGTGTCACAGGCAAACCAGGCTTCGCTCCTTGCTCACCTTACAAAAAAACAGCAAAAAACAACAAACAAAAACCTCTCTACATCTCCTTTTTAAAAGAAAGCAGAAAAAGAGGAATCTTTTACTATACTTCAGTGGAAAACAAACACATACACTTTCATCTCCTTTATAACTGAAAAAGATGTTGACGCTGTGCTTTCTGTGTTTCCAGAAGAGTCGCTTCTGGAAACATTTGTATTCCCCCAAGAATAATCTATGGATCTTATAGCTCACTATTCAAACTGAATGCTTTGAAAACCTTACAGAAGATACTGGAATATCCTTCATTGGAACACTTGCTTTTTTGGTGCCAAGGATTTTATCACAGCCATGCAGAATCTGCTGTTTGGAAATCCCTGAGTTTGCAGTGCCCGTTAGACCAGAAGTGCTGTGATTTTGCTAATTACAGCAAAAAAATAATTACAACTTTCTAATAATTTCTTTTTATTTGAATAAAGCTATCTGCAGTAAGGAACATATTTCTAGATATAGAACAAGTCCTCTATGCAACATTTTTATCTGCTTCTCTGCACAGACAAGTAATGTGGTGACAAACTGAGCAGTTACTGGAGACTGTGGCTTACCATAGTGTTTCGAAGTAATTCTCTATTACATTATTGTTACTGTTACTAGTTACAATGATGTGAAGTAACTAAACAAAATTGAAATTGTTTACAAGCATAACCAACACCATACTTTCCTCACTGTGAAATAAAAGAAAAAATTCAAGCCAAGGGCTTTTCTATCATCTGCTATGAAAGCCTTGCAGAGAAAGCCATGACACTTAAGGGCCACATGAAGTGTGGTCCCATGACTGCTGCCCAGTGGATCAGCTAAGTGTCAGTTTTGTTCGCTGCTTGATCAAGGAAGTTTACCGAGAATCATCCACTCTTGCAATATGGAGAGGCACGGCAAAGGGAATGCAGTGGAGAGTATGTGCTGTTCCGAAAACCTGCCAGAGATGCAATAATCTCCTCAGAGAATCCATTTCTGTGGTTAACTACCCTTGTGATCAAAACGAATCTTCTGTCTCCCTGAAGTAAAACCTCTGCCTTAGCAATTTATGTCCATTTTTTATCCTGCCCTTTCCTCAGCAGACATGGACAGCAGATTACACCCTCCCCCTCTGCTGTACCCTGCCATGCATTTGAATAATTTTGTACTTTTCTTCAATATTTTATCTAGATCGAGAATTCTATCTAGATCTTTCCTTGAAGCCTAGGAACCATTACCTTTGAAAACTGCAGTGATCATCTTCTAGGCCATCATCACTTAGTCCACATGTGGGCTGCAGACCCAGCAGGCCCAAGAAAAAGAGAGGCAATGATAAATCCAGAAACCTCCCTCTTCTTCCCCTATCTTGCCACATGGAAAGGAAACCTAACAGTCACATAGTTTTACTCATCCAGTACAACAAAATCCAATGTGCCGTGCATTGGATAGCACTGCTGCGAACGGCTTAACAGGATAGCCATAGCTGATGAGAGAAAAAATGATATACATTGTATAGAACTTCCATAGGAAATACTGCAACACACAGCACAACATCAGCCAAGCCTGGTTCTTCAGACTGCGGACTTGTTATAAGATAACCACTCCATACTGTATTTCCAAGGCATTGACTACAGCAGACTGGATTTATGAGAGAAAATATTAGCCCTTCTCTGTGGCTTCACACACATATTTACGGACTAATACTGATTAAGATACAGATCAATCCTAAGACTTCACAAAGCTCATTATAGCAACAATAGACATAGACAGACAGGTTGACATAGATACACAGAAAATTATTATAAAATATGCTAAATCTAAAAACCAAACCAAAAGCCTTAAAAAACTCAGCGTAAACCAAAATCCAGCAGGAAAAAACAAACAACTGGGAAGCCTCTGCCAGACTGTCCGCAAGACTTATTATGGTGATCCTCACAAATACTTCTGAATAATAAAAGGTTTAAAGTATATAGTATATAACAAATACTACCCATTTTGAGATATAAGGAAGAAATTATTTACTGTGAAGGTGGTGAGACACTGGAACAGGTTGCCCAGGGAAATTGTGAAAGCTCCATCCCTAGAACTGTCCAAGGCCAGGTTGGATCAGGCTCTGAGCAACATGGTCTAGTGGGAAGTGTCCCTGCCCATGGCAAGGGGGTTGGAATTAGATGATCTTTAAGGTCCCTTTCAAGTCAAACAATTCTGTGATTCTGTGATTCCCCAATCAGTTTTAGTCCTTCTATGTGCAGATGCATAAGAAAATCTTCAAGTATAAAAGTATACAGGATTTATTAAAATGGAAATTTTACTGTACTTGCCATAGAAGTTTTGGTAAGTTTTTTAAAGATAATGAATAATATTCTTGAGCGATTCGTTTTGCCTGCTCGTGGTGACATTTTAATTCAGTACTAAAGTTTAACTATGTATAATCAAAGAGTTAATCCAAAAGTTGAGGTATATGCTGAAACTGAATTATTTTAAAGAAAAGCTAAGGCAAATGCAAAGACTCTGCTCTTAGCATTCCTAGGCAATTACAATGTACAGCAAATCTTTGTTAAGATTGCTTGTTCAGCGACAAGTTTGTAGCATTAAATTCAAAATGGTCTTTCTAGTCAAGGGTGATTAAGCTGGACTAGTTAAAAACTGTATCATGGGAAATAAAAATAATAATGAAAAGGAAAAACCATTTTCTATCACTGCTTGTGGTAGAAAATAGTTTCCAAACACAGCATTTCAAAGGAAAAGCACTCTGCCTTTACATTCATCCTAAGTCATATGATATAACCACATATGGACACACATATACAGAGTGCTCCAATTTCTGTGTGAATGCAGGCAAGGAGGAAAAAAAATGGAAGAGTCTGCCAGCAGAAGCTCTTGATGGCAAGTATAAAGTCATGGCAGAGAGAATCTTTTGGAGAATGCAAACTGCCTTAAAAAAGCAGAATGTTTGAAAAAAGCAATAACCATGTCGTATGAAAACTGAAAGACTTCTCCGAATTATAACTTATTAAAGCAAAGAGCAAATCTATCTGTGCACACACATCCATAAACCCACCAGCTATACAAGTATTACAGCACTGAGTTCCCTCCCACAACAATTTTATTTTTGTTCTTTAACGTCACTGTTTTCTTTAATTCAGCGGGGTTTTTTTCAATATAAAATGACAATTTATAATTTGACTGACGTACAGATTCTGTTTTCCTACGCAGAAAAAGAGCAGATGTTTTGGGCCTATTCATCTACATTGAAATTCTCGCTCAGGCTGGGATCTCTGCTGTTATAGGTGGATTTATATACGTGGATTTAACAGGTTTAAACAACTGTGCAGTATTAGGGGTGAGACAGAGATGGGCTGTTTTGGATCTGTGTGACAGGACAGAAGGCAAGCCAGGTACGGGTACACATTTTCCTCAAAGAAACTGAACAAAAGGTTAATATAATCACTTTTTCAGTGTTTCTGCAAGGATACCTGCAGACAAAACAGGGTGCTAGCTGGAGCCCAGAGCTGCAACAGATGGAGGCATGATCAGGGCAAACAGCTACAGCCTGCAAGAAAATCCACTAAGCTTGGAGACAAAACACATTCTGTTTCTACAGAATGTTATCAGGGGACAGAATCTCTGTAAGGATTTTCTTCACTAAGAACAATCTGCATTCATGCACATTTTTCATGATTGCTGTCAATATTTAAAAGCACAACGTTAACTTGAAAATCAAAGTAGTAATTTATACTCTGTACAAGAAAGCCTTATCAAAGAAATACAATCACTAACTACTAAAATCTCAAAAAATTCTGGACAAAAAGGACTAGAAGTTTACAATTTAGATGTTCAGCAGTGGAATTTCCTGTATATGTGGGTTTGTTTACAATGCAAATAAATTATTGCATATTACTGCAAGGAAGAAACAACCTAAAAGTACGTGAAAACAAGATTGTTTAGAATCAAGAATATGCTATTAAGAACTTGTGAAGTTCCAATTTCTTGCTAAAATTAGATCCAGAATATTGAGCAGCTACAGAATTATTTAGTATAGCTTTCAGAATACTGCATTTTTAAAACCAGAAGATGCTAGAGAACATATAACATTTTAAATAGCATAAATAGTATTGAAGAAGTGTTGCACTAAATGTCTGGATAATTATTGACAAAAATATAAACCTAAGAAGCTATTTGATATAGATACTAGTGGGTTTGGGGGAAAAAAATCCCAGTCTTTTAAATGGAAACACCAGTAATCTTTAAGTTTGGAAGAAATCTACTTGAGTTTGAAAAGTTTTAATGCTTTTCAAGTTTTTCCATGTTAGATGAGAATACTGGGAAAGACATAGGCTTAAGCAGTAACACTAATCACGCACACATAGACACCATCCCTCTGCTACTGTTACTTGATTTTTGAATCATTCTTCTGTAAGTGTGGAAGAAATATCAGCATTTTATGAAACTGAACAGTTTGCAATATTTTGACCAGCAGAAAACAAGACATCTCCCTCCCTCCATTTTCTTCCTATGATTCATCATTTCAAAGACATCCTTCAAAAATGCTTTTCTATATCAGGAATCCTTCTGCACGTGTAAAGAGGTAAGAGTCATCAAAATCTTGACGATCAGCTAACAGGAATGAAGTCAGAAGAATTTACTATGCGAAAGCTGCTTGAAAACACACTTGATGAAAATGATGGAAAGTTCCTATTTTACCAAAAGATTAGGTTTAAAGAAGTGGATTTTGAAATCCAATGCAAGACTAGAAGACTGATTTATTATTCTAATAGATACCTTATGATTAGTCACCAAGATGTATTATCTTTTTAATCAAATCAAATTAGAAAAGGTTGTAAAGAGCAGGAACTGGAGGCATTATTAAAAAGTCTCCAAGTGTTATCAGTACCTCAGAGGCAGGCTTAAGAAAATTAAGAATCAGCTACCCACACAAAGGTGCCTTTTTTTTTTTTTTTTTATGTATAAGAAGTGCTTAACACCACTGAGATAGCAATATCTAATCAAAATTCTACTTAGGTATGATAATAAAATCCTACCAAATACTAACCTGAAATACTACCTCTCTGGTGAGGTCATAAAATCTTGATTCAGCACATGAGAATATATTTTAAAAAAAAAATCTTGTCAATGCATCTATTGTCTATTGCAGTATATAGCAAATAATTTCTTAGCACGGAGAGGATTTTTTTCTTTTATTTTTGGAACAGCCCAACAAGAAGGTTTTGATCAAAGCCAGTTCCACATTTTGGAGAGAATGCCTATTCTCAGTATATTCTTTCTTCCTTTTAAACTTCTCACCTTTCTTCTCCCTCGCCCTCCTTCCTACCCCCAGCCTAAGAATCTTCTAAGGTTTATACCACCTTCCACCATATCATTTAGCTTGAAAACTTTCTTAGAAATAAATTAGGCCACTTGCCAAAATAACACATCTAGAAATTCAAGATGCATGAAGGATGTCAGAACGTCAGTCATTCCAGACAGATCAGTTTGTAGAGCAAGAAGTCAAAAGACTAATACCACAGGTATCCAAAAAAAAAAAAAAAAAAGAGTTTAACAAGCTGGATAGATGGCTTTGTTTTAATGAGAGAATATAAAAAAATCAGAAAATCATTTTAGTCATAGAGCTGCTGAAAGGTGAGTTGTACACAAACTCATGCCCAAGGACAAACCCAACCCACGCTCCATAATACTACATGCTAATATAAATTGCTCTAAAGGCTGGCTGGCTCCTTCTTGCAACAGTCATTTCACTGACGATACTGAGAGTTGTACTACCATATAGGTTACACCATCAAACAGGGATTTTCTTGTGTCATTTACTTTCATTTCACATCCCTGAAAGGAACTTATATTACTACCTCTTGAAAGAGATACACTCTAATATTAAACTTGGTAAGTCAGTACTATAATTACTGATAACACTAGAAAGCGAATCTTTCATGGTACGAATATTCAGAAAGCATCATCATACCATCAAAAGTATCATTATATTACTAAATATTTTGCACACAAGGGTCAGTGGAACCTTAGAGGGCTGTAGGTTCTGCCTGCCAATGACACCACTTACTCTGGGAAAACGGGAGAGAAAAAGAAAAGCAGCAGTAAAAAAGAATTAGTGTGTACTCTGTCCCGATTATGTACAAATAGTGCTGATACTGCAGAAGTATCTGCATACAAGAATTCCAGAGCAGTTTGGAACTACTTAGGATGAAGAAGAACACACAGCAATAAAAACTACTGTGGCAGTGATGTATTTTCCACAATGAGCTATTGTATGACAACAGTACTTACCATATTTGTGTGGCACATAAAGAGAGGTAGATGAAAAGGTTGTGTTAAGTTCATCATCAATAACTAACATGGAGGAAAAACTAGTGATTATATGGATGAAAGCTGCCCAGGAATTTATAAAAACCTCAGAGCTCTGTAAATCTGCTTTAGTACAATGTTCACACAGAGACATTAATTAATCCAAGTTACAATTGAAATTTATAGTAGGTTTAGTATTTAAACAGGATTACTTCTTACAGCTGATTGCTGAGGATTACACTTTGTCGTATGCTATATGAAGCCTGCAATGCGATTTATCATTTTTTGCTATTCAGCCCATGACTTGATCTTCAAAGAGTCCATGATATTGTAATATTCTCCGAAAGAAAAGATGGTTGGATGGTCAATGAAGAATCAGCAGTCACTTGAAATGTCACTGCTCCCTGAGTCTTTCACCCTGTTCCTCTGCCAAAGGTTAATACTTGTCTAGTAAAGTCAGAAAAGTAGATCATATGGGCACTTCTCATTTGCTTTAATGGAAAGAGAGTTGGATAATGTCATCCAATATAGAAAGCTGTTTAAGCTAAATGTTTCTGCACTGAAGCAGAAATTAACAACTCTCTTCGGGATCTCTCTTCCATCACTATCTGTTCTGGTGCGAGAGTCTCTGGTAATGGGAGATGACTCCTACCAGAGACTTGATGACACAGCTGGAAGATGGTAACACCTTCAGTGGGTGCAGCCATTTTGCAGAGAGCTCCTGACCATGTTTTTTTCTGTGTCCCCTGAATGAATGTAGGTAAATTCTGTTCTTAAATCAAATGAAAGGAGCTGCTAGAGGACACTGCAACAGATTTTGGGATGTCGACTCCATTCCAGTCAAGAACATAATCTTGGAATCCTCTGTGCCAAATGACAATGTTTTCTTACAGAGTTTCACACGTGTAGACAATACTTCTCTGTTGTGTGATTCCCACGGTAGTCAGAAGAACAGGTCGAAAAAAAATTTGCTATTTCATGTTATCACAAAGAAAAAATAAATCAAAGGTTCTATAATTTGCCACTAGTAACAAAGGTGTCTGCAAAAATTTGCATTTAAAAATATTAGACATTCTGCTGTAATTCTCCTCGCTTCGTCTCCATAAACAATCAGCAAAAAATAGGGAGTATTGGTTCCAGCTGCAAAGAACTTCTGTGGTGCAGACACCTTCATGGGTGGGCAGGTTAGGATACAAATACTCCTTGCAAGACAGAGAGCTAGGGTTGCAGTGTGGTCAACCGCCTATCACTTAGAACATCACAGCCATGCTACAGCCCAGACAACAGCTACAGGAGATTGTTATCTCTTAAGCACATAGGAAATCATTCTGCAACTTGGTTAAAATTAAAACCTGGATTTTAAAAAGGCTTAGTTGTTGAAATTAATTATTTTATTACTAAAATATTAAACTCTATCGTTTCTGTTGTTTAAATATCATGAGATTTTTTCCTGTTACTAAAACTGAATACACTCAACACTACAGTCCTACACCATTTATTTTGATGCTATGATTTTATTCAGTTCCTGATAGGGGTGAACCTTTTCTGCACAGACCATGCATTGTTCTATTGCAAGTATGTGGGGGAGCTAAAAGCATGGGAGGTGAGGGCCAAGGACACCAATGGCAGAGTGGGAACGCTATCAAGATTGAAGAAAAACATGTCAGTTGAATGCTTCTGCTTAAATGACCTGCAGTGACATAGCTGGCACTGCTGAAAATGGTCTTACTCAAGTTTTAAGCACAATGCATTGCCATGAGTGGCCCACTTTGTATCTCTCAGTTTCGTTGAGGCTCTGCACTCAGGTAGATCAAGAGCCGATGACTGGTTTTTTCAAGCATCAAAGCAAGAAACTTATTATAAATACAAAAAACCTGATTAGATTATTATGGTCTATAATTTTACTATAAATGGTGGCCAGGGATCGTGGAATTTTACAGAGTCTTCAGTGCAAATAAATAAACAAACATATATGTGCAAAGCCTGAACTCACATCTAAAAATATCTTACTCATTTTCAGACTCCATTACCAGAGACAATGAGAGTTTAGAATGTTAGTCCTGCTTGCTGGCACAGTAACTGTACACAAGCTGCTAGGAGCAATCGCTTTTCTGGAATGAAGCACTCGATCCATACAGGTAAGGGGACGGTTGTAGGCGTTCGGTGAGGTTCAGCGTTCCACATCCCTAGGCAGCACAGAGCTCAGGAGCAGGCTTGTTAGTAACAACACTAACACGCAGGGGTTATTCTGATTGTAAACAGTCAGATGAAGACAGCAGTTCAGGGCAACAACTAGGACAAGGATCATGCTAAACCTATTTACTTTTATACCTGGTGAAAAAGTCACAAGTACCTAGCAAAATATTCATTGCCACCCACCTTCTGCGGTGACTGGGAGAGAAATCTCCATACAGGCAGCAGACTGCGCTTTTCTGAAGGGGGGCCTCCCAGGCCCTCGGCGGTTTGCTTTTGAGACGTCTGCACTGGAAAGTCGTTTTCCTGAACTGCAGCTCTGGGACGTTGGACTTGTACAGTGACCGTTCACGTGATCTGGAAAGTGAATGTAAGAAGTTCTAGGTATAAGTGTCAGCTCCCAAAATTCAAATGGAGGAGAGATGTACGCTCTGATATTTAAGAACGGATTAAATCATATCTTCTGAGAACAACTACTTATTTGGTTTACCAACCCAGCGTGTGTATGTAAGAATAACTCACCATATCTTTAAGGGGTAATATGAAAAAATAGCAAGGGTCATAGAACTGGTACATGTTCTTACAGCTGCAGATCACACAGCATTTTGTTGACCTATGTGTACTGGCAATTTATCAAGATACTGCTGGTAACACCGTCATCCCTGATGTGTCTCCTGACAGATACCAAATAATTTTGAACAGTATCTTTCCTTTTAGTCATCACAAAGAACTGCTAGTATAATTTACTACAGGATAGAAATTAGAGCTCAATATCCTCCCTACCTGACTCAAAGCTGCATCTAACTGCTGTTACTTGGGATAATTATAAAACTAGCCATAATATTTCTAATTATTTTATTCTTCATACACCACATAAATTTATTTTATTGCTAAGGAAACTGACTGCTGAACAATTCATTTGACTACTACAGATCTAAAGATATGAGGCTAAGTCTCTGGACTGTGACCTGCTAGAAGTCACGGTCAATCAGCACAGCACATGCTGCTGTCTGATTTGGTGAGAAACAAACCATGTCCGTTTTAAACTCTACCTACATTCGTAGGTATAATTGAATTATTTTGGTCAGCAGGTAATTCATACTTACCAATTTAAGTAAAGAGCAGGTAATAAGCAGAACAAAAATTCAGGCTTATGCAAGCATATGGAATATTTCTATTCAAAACAATGGAAAGTCAATACTAAAGGTAAAGATAAGGTTGGAGTTTCTGCCTTCAGTTTAAATGTCAGGTTATTTATATCTGAGAATTAGATCAATCTTTAAGCTTCTACATTTAATTACTATATTCAGTTACCCGTCTTTGATTTGTATTGTATCCAAGGAAAATATGAGCTCCACCATGCATGATGAAAAGATATTTCTATGTTCAGATAATAAAACAGGTTCTATATTGAATATAGCATATAGTATGCTATTATATGTAGTCTTCCAATGTGTAAGTCATATCCTTTCCATGTGAAAACAGCTCAGTCTTAATGAAAAGAATTGGAAAGTATTGTTCAGAATTACAGTTTAGAAAGGAATTTAGTATCTGTACTGCATAATGAGACTGCTCTGTAGGAGACACAACTTTGATGATTCCTGTTTCTTAATATATAGCTATTATACTGAGCTAGCAGGAGATATAAAACCGATATGGATGATTCATTCAGCTTCGAGTTACAGAATTTTCCAAAATATGCTGGAACTATTCATATATTTCAGTAGAAAGTCCTCTGAGATCAAGGCCTTTGTTCAAGGGCACAGGCTGACTGCTCAACCTCAGCAACAGACACATCCTCATCCAGCTGCTTCCTTTCTTCCAAATTCAGTTTGGGTGAGGGATTTTCAGCATGATATCTAATTATCTCCAGGGGTATCCTAGGAAGTGGTGAGGAACATAACAGAGTAAAAAAGAATCATATTCTGCAGAAACAGTAACAACATTTGTGAGTCCCTTTCCCTAACACTGACCAGAATGGGCACAATTCGTCTAAACCCCTATGCCCTATGTCAAATTTTAAGAGAAATGCTACTCTGTTTTTCTTAGTATGCTTGCTTGTCTCTGTTACCTTCAGAGCCTCAAGTTAAATGGAGTCATTAGGATCTGGGCACATAAACCTCTTCAGTTGTTTTGACAACACCTTTCTAAAGAAGCAAAGCCTGTTCCTGTGTAGAAGAAAACTCAGGCCTCTTCCTAGAAACTACAGGGATATCCTTCAAGTACTGAAGCTGGTGAAATGTTAGTGAGTGCTATAACAATGAGCCTTTTCTCCTGTATATGGATAGCAAACTGAATAGCCAAGGCTTGCTTTGTAGCTATTCTATTCATCAATTTAAAAATGTAAGGCCTGTGCAAGGCATTGGAAATAATCATAGATTACCCCACGCTGCAGTACATTAGTCCTGTTTATATTGATTTAACTCCACTGAATTAAAAAAGCAGTTAGTAACACATTGTATCTAAGATGTATTAAAATATATAAAAGAGAAGTTCATAACACACAATTCTCAAATATTCTCCATGTGATGTTTCTACAGTGCAGGTCATAGTTGTTTGCCCTTGATTTCTGTTTACACACAGTAATATCTATATATTACACATCCCGCCTTGTCATACAACTGTCTTAAATACTCGGTGACCTCTGCAAAAAGGAACCAACGATTTACCAGGGAAAAGCTGAAGCCTTGTTAAAAACAAATGTTTTAAAAATGCCAGCAGGAAAGAAGAAACATGCATTTGCAGTTGCTGTCTAGCAAGTTGCGTTATGTTAGACATAACAAATAAAAAAAAAAAAAAGACTAACCATTTTTTTCCAGTTCTAACAAAGGGATAAATTTATACAGAAAAAAACTAGCTGAAAACCAGTTCTGCCTGGTCTGAAAGCAGTTGAGAACAAAATAATTTAAATGTGACTAATTAGAAGCATTGCAATATTACCCTAAGTTGTAAGGAAGTAATTAATAAAAGGGCAGGCAAGAAGACTAGAGAGATATGTGTTAATGCGGAGCAGAAAGAACCTGAAAAATGAGTCCCAGAGAATCTCCTCAACAAATGCTGAGGAATACAATCTCTGCTGTTAAAAGGAAGATAAGTCCGTATGTTTCCACTGGTAGATATTTGTGTATTACCAGCAAATTAGATTCAGGGGTAATAATTATGGGTGTGAGTAACCTTTTTTTCTTCACACATTTAAATCAAGAAAAAATAGAAATCTCGTAACTGTACAAATGACCCGAAGAACAGTCTCAGGTTTGCGTGTATATTAACCAAAATTTTGTAAAAGCAGTATGGTGATTCATTAGTGAAAATATAGACTGACACCTTAAAATATTAACAAATTATTCTTAAAAGAAAATCCATTACAAAGTCAGAATTACAATTTTCTCTTGGTGCAGTTGTCAACCAGGCAGGAGATGTTAGTAGATGTACTGCCAGTAAAAGCGTACATTTACCATCACGTCCTCAGCAGTTTGAAGAGGAAGGATTAATTGCCCTATTGACACACTGCTAGTACCTTTAGGACCACACTAAGAGTATAATGTCCTGTCACTGTTATATACTGCATGTGTAACTTAATCGTATTTTTATTATGATAATGAACTTCTATTATGTGCTTGATCCTTGACATAATTTTTTTTAAAAACAGGGTGAACAGATTTATCTTTCAGAGAAATAAAATACTGTGAAGTGATTAAAAATGTTAGATATGTTGTCACTGACAGACACTTTTAAAACCAGTATTTTTGCCTGTGATTATGAACAATGAAACCAAAATACAAACCAAACACCATCCAAATGACACTAAGAATAAACGATCCAAATGATACTAAGAATGACAGTAAGAATATATTACTGCATGTCATAACATCACGTCTATATTATCATATTTGAAAAACCAAACCCGGCAGTGCAAATCTAAAAATAAATCTAGCTTTGCTCCCTGAGAACAGTGGGAGAATTTTGGACTACTTGGTTCTAACTCTGCTACTCAAATTCCTCTGTTGAATTTCTAGTGATACACCACCACACTAGTGGATAGTCTCAAAAAGCACACAGCAGTCAGCGTGCCTCAGCAGAATCACGTAACAGAAACTGTTGCTATGCTTTGTGCAATAAACAGGAAAACACAGTTGGAAAACTTGATTTAATTTTGAAACATAAGCACGAAACATATTCTTCTGCTTGTTGCTTGTGTACACAGGTCAGTTGCTAAGACTTGGGATGAATCCAAAGAAGGTGAGAAGCTATCTATCTCATGCCCGAGTCTCTGCCTATAGGTGACAGTCTGTCTGAGAGTTCAATCCCAGTCCAAGTCACTTACTACAGAGGACCTCTGGGCAGATCTGGTAGTTGTAAGTGTAGTCCCAGATGTTGACTGCTGGAGAGTATTACAACCTCAGAAGCATACAGAGGTGACAGGATGGAAGAACACTACATACGTGTTTGTGTTGCTGGAAAGGAGTGGAAAATGACTTACCTTTGAGAGTCCTCAGTAAGGAACTCTTCTTCATGTGAAAACAGAGAACTTAGAAACAGTGAATATCTATTACATTGTGAGCCTAACAGTTGCCTATCATTTTGCTATTATCAGCTCTTAAGTATATGATAATCTTTACTGCTTGCTTTGCTGTTTCAGTTAAATTTTACTGCTTTTCCTCCCTGACTGCACTGCATCAGCTATAAACATTTTAGTTAGGGTATCATTTTGATAATTTTAAGCACTTACCTTTCCTTTAAACTACTTGATTGTTAAATCTCCCATATAGATCAGTGGTGGTTATTGGGGTGTTTTTGGTCTTTGTGGGGTTTTTTTTGTTTCTTTTGGTTTTTGTTTTGGTTTTGTTTTGGCTTTTTTTTCTAAATCTGGAAGCATTAGAAGTCAGAACACAGCCTCCTTTTTGCATTTGAAAATATAACCATAGAAAGCATCCTTTTCCTCTATAAGAGTTGACAGAATTAACCTGCTGATCAGTTCTTGTTTGTTATTTTCTTTTCTTAACTCTGGTTATTTGGACTGGTAGAGTACTAATATCATCCATTAATGTATGTTCTCTTTTAATAATGTTTGACCATAAACCTACTCGTATTTAACTAAGGAAGAAAATGGTGTTGTCATACATCTGACCTTCAGCAGATGAAAGAGACTTCTGTCTAGTAGGGTCCTAGCTACAGAATATCAAAATCCAAACCTGTTTAAAACCATTTCTGTAACAGTGAAAGTCTTTAGTCCAACTCACAATGTTTTTCATCTTAGTAGTGATCAATCTTGCAGCAAAAATGGCAAACCACATTACTGAGTCAGTGAGAGCACAGCCAGCAGCTTGAAGGATTTAATCCTTCCCTCTATTTGGCACTTGTCAGACTGCATCTCAAGTCCTGTGCCCAGTTTTGGCACAAATGTATAAAATGTTGACACACAGGCATGAGTTCTGCAGGAACTCCCTAAGCTGGTGCAGGAGTTGGGACACATGGTGTACGAGGAGAGGCCGAGAACTGCTTCTTTTCTTTTTTTTTTTTTTTTTTTTCCAGCCTTAAGAAAAGACTGAGGGAGAGATCTAACTGCTGTCCGCAACTACCTGATCAGCGTATACGGAGAAGATAGAACCAGACACTTCTCAGACATGCACAGTGATCAGATGAGAGGCAAAGGGCACATCTTGGAACACAGGAAATTCTGACCAATTATTAGGATTTTGTTTTTTCCCTGTGAGGATGATGAAATACTGGAAGATATCGCCCAGAGACGTTGTGGATCCCCTGTCCTTGGAGGCATTTGAGATTCAACAGGGCACTGTCTTGACCTGCCTGGCCTAACTAGATCTGCTTTGAGCAGGGTGATGGCCTAGACAACCTTCAAAGGTCCATTCCAACCTTAATTATGCTATGATTCTAACTACAAGCAGACTTCAGATGATTCGTCAGCTCAGCTGGCATTTTCAGACTGAAAAGTGAAGAGAAATTACTCTGCCCTTCTTGAAGGAGACACACATTGGACAGCCTGTAAAATACTTTGCATGTAAAAATACAAATAATTTTCAATGTATATTGCGAGGTAATAAAGACAAGCATTGTTACAGATGGGTGTCTGAATTGCTTTTTCTAAAAATCTCAGACCATGGAGGAAAGCATCTCATATGATTTCAAAAGTTCTGAAATCATCTTTAGTATTTTAAACAGAACTACAGATCCAGAGAAATTAGTACAGAATGATTCACTTAAAATCTACCAGTTTGTCCAATGCAGCACTAAGCAAAACCAGATTAAAAGTGTCAGAATTTTGCCAATGTCTAAGGTCTGCTATAAACTATTTTGAAAGGTTAAAGCAAGAATTGCTGCAATCCCATTGCTCATCCTGAAAATAAAAATTAGGTCATCTTTACAACATCTTGGGTGTCATTTCACAGGTTTGGGAACACCCAGGAAGTGACACTTCCCTTTCAATGAAATACAAAGGCATCAAATAGTGGTGAGATATTAAGAAAAGTCAGATTCCACAAACCTTGTACAAAATGGAATACAGAGTTAAAATCAAGCTTCCTTGTCTGACCCCCACAATTGTGTTTTATGAAGCCATGTTTTGTAATTACAGTTTCTGTGCCTCTGCATGAGAAGACATTTCTCAAATCCTTGAAAAAATGAGTGTATTTGGAACTTTGTCTAATTTTTCACTGCTGAGTAAAATGGGAGACAAACTCTGACTTGGTAATTAATTCATTTATTGCTCATAAATATTTGCAGAAAGCATAGAAAATTATATTCATCTTTTGAAGATCACATTTCAGCAAGAGAAGATAAAAGATGTCTGTCTCTATTTGCATTTTATCTTGTTCTTTGGCTAATAAATTATAGGTAATGGCATAAATTCTTACAGTGAAACCATCTATTCATAGGAATTAAATAAAAATTGTCAGTTACTGAGTATCTCCATTTTCAGTTGGGACTTCTGTCTAGCTCCCTGTGATCACCTGAAAACTTTGACAGCTTTTGATGAAATGAGCAGAACTGCTTGCTGAAAGAAAAATACAAGCTGAAGCTTAATGTGGCTGGTGAAGCAAAGTTAGAAAACTCTCATATAAAAGCAGTTGTGTATGTCTGAATATATCCCAGATTCTTCACTTGATTAAATTAGATTAGGATTATACCTATAATTCATTTCACTTCAACAGTGCATGGAACTTTTTCTGAAAAGATGATCTTTTCAGAAAAATCTGGGAAACAGTATTAGGTTCAAAAATAAAGATGTTGTCATTCAGAGCTGCCTCTGAAGGATATTAGGGAAACTGTATGTTATATGCAACAGCAATGGGGTATCTTCCTTCCGGCCAACTCAAATAAACATCGGGTTACCATGATCTACAGTAGCTAAAACAATCAAGTGAGTTTCAATATAACCCCATGTATGGCATATTCTCACTTGTCTGTGTGGGGATACGGCATTCACTGGCGGCAAGTTCTTAAGTAAGGACAGATGAAAATCACTGCAAAACTACAGCAAAATAAAAAGAGGCTGAGGTCAACTTTATCAGTCATGTAATAGTCAAAATGGAGTCCCAAAGCACCTCTAAGTCCTGAAAATCCTGGCAAGGTTTAACTAGAACACCTTGAGTCATCAGATCACACATTATCATTCCCTTACATGTTAGCAAACTACTCCCCAAGCAATTCTCAGTACTGGCAGCACTTCCACCCGAGGTAAGTTTAACTTCTACTTAACCTCTACTCTTACAATTCAAAGCAAAGTGAACATAAGGACATGACATGAGCCAGATCCTAAGAAGGGAGCAGAACTCTAAGCTGCCAAGTGCTAATGTGTTTCCCAATTAGCTGCGGGCATTGCTGAGAATAGGCGACGCATCAGCACTCTGTAAAAAGCTGTATGAACCAGGGCCAACTGCAGCAATGTACACTATCTTATCATTTGAAAGTGGTGACCGGAATATCTTTACAAGACACATGGGCCAGAAAGTATTGTTATCCCCTGAATATTCAGAATATGGGTACAACCTCAGGCAACAGCCAGACTGTGGATAAATAATCTCCAAGAGCTCTGCCAGTGTAGCCAGGGCATTTTGGAGCAGAAGTAAATGAAATGCAGAGATTATTTATCACCTTTTCTAGGAACTCTCTTTTAGTTTAGCTCCTCACATTGAGAAAGAGGCTTTTTCTAGCCTGTTGAGAACTAAACAATCTATAATTCAGCACAGTTTTAACGGCTAGAATAATTAACAGGAATCTTCTGCTCTTCCAAGGCAGTGATTAAGGAGAACTGAAACAAGCTTTTTGTTTTCTTTCAGATTGTTGGGTTTTTTTGTTTTATTTTTTAAAAAATCCTTTCTTTGCAGTTGATTATCCATGAGCTTCTGCCATCTTATACAGTAAATGCTGCTTCCACAAGTTTCATCCTTAGCAAACCACTGAGCTTCTTGGTACCCTATAGCTGTGGCAGTAACAACCAACAGAATGCTTAAGTGACAATTTGATAATACCTGTCGGGGTGTGTGAAGCTTTTGAAATTAATGGAGTTCCAGTAATTTTCACAAGATTTTGAAACAGATCTTCTTAGACTTACTTTAAGTATAAACTTGTTCCAGATTATTATAAATAATGAGTACAAGTAAATAGAGGAATGGTACTGAAATCAAAATGACAGAGAAGATGGTTAATCCCATTGATCTTCAAGTTCCCCTACACGTCATACATTTAAGATGAATCATCATGCTTCCTACACTCTTAGGCTGAATTTGTTTAACTTCTTTTCTTTTGATGTTATTGGTTTTTTTTTTAAACATAAATCTACCTTCAATTTATCAATATGTTCTAGGCAATGCTTACAGTATTGTCCAGCTTCTAGCATGATTACAGGAAAGCTGATGGCTAGGCAGTTTTTTTCTCTGATATGTAAATTTTCTGTTATACAATAAAGCCCTCACCACTTCTAGTTACATAGATTTGTTTCTTGCTTTTCTAAAA
Source organism: Baryphthengus martii (assembly GCA_013396935.1). Taxonomy (NCBI): domain Eukaryota; kingdom Metazoa; phylum Chordata; class Aves; order Coraciiformes; family Momotidae; genus Baryphthengus; species Baryphthengus martii. The sequence goes on from VWZK01008098.1 coordinate 125,500, forward strand.
ACCTATAAATCCAGTCATTTACATAGGAAATTTATCTTTTTCCTGCGCTATGATTCAGGATCTAAATCTAATTCATGCTATATTTTCTTCAATATTATATATTTTTAATAATGCTGACAAAAAGAAGTCTGAGCTGGGTTTAGCCTTAGGTCCTACCTAACAGCTATTTTGATACTCTTAAGTATTCACCTTCCATCTTAATAGCTGCCCATTTAATTAGTGATAAATATTCATTGTACAGGTCTATATCTGCCTACATCACTCCTTTTACCTGTTTGGAGCATTATGAGTACTACAATTTCCCACTCTAAATATTTTGGGTATATTCCTACATTCTTAGTTCCTCAAATGTCACTGTTAATGACAGAGTAAGTTATTTCAGCTAAATCACTTTGTACACTGAAATCTGCACAATCTGGATTGAATTTTCCAACAATTTTTCAACATTTATTTACTTAATCTTTATGAGGAGCCATTAGCAGTTTTCAAAATTCCTCAGTCATTTAAAATGTGGAAGATATATTTACTCCTCTGACTTTTGCTTTAGGGAACAGTGCTACACTGGTTAATACATGTGCATGATTCCTAGTGACAGAAATTAACTTCATCTGCATTATGCAAGGATGTGATCCAACTTTAATTTCTGTCTCTAAAAAGACACTCAAAGTAATGAGACATGGCTACACGGCATTTTCTGTCGTCTTACAGAAGAAACTTCCCGTGAGAGCCAAACTCAAAAGGACTCCCTCAGACTGAGAGTATTCAAGAAGGATAAAAATCTTTGTGTGAACCACACATTTCAACCCATTATGAGACTATTTAAGAGAGTATGATCTGCCTCAAACATTTTTAGGTTACAGATGATGTTGAATTTTCGTTTTAGGTTTTTTGAGGTGAAATTTCTGCCCTCACTATGCATTTCCACTGAAACACTGAAGAAGAATTGATAAAAAGGTTACAAACTGTGTACTTAACAGTTGGCTGAGGTAAGGAGAGGACTGAGACACAAATGATGGATTTCTGATTTGAATTCTTACAAGTTCAAAGACAGTATAAAGTATAGATGCTCAACCACCTTATCACTGTCGTGGCATGGAATTTGTACATCAAATAAAGAAAATAGACTAGCGCATGCACTGAGTGTTATAGGCAGAGATAAACATCACTGACAACCAGTTATAATGGCTCAGGTGTGTAAAAAGTTCTGGAGCCTTTTCATAACCAAATATTACACACGCAGTGTGTAATGACTGGCAAAATATATCTACATGAAATAAATGAATATTAAGTAAGCAAAATGCTGAGAGCTGCCAACAGAACTGTATGGGTTAATAGGTGGGTTTTGGAAAGCCTTTTCAGACAAAGCCTCCAAGGTTATTGTGTTATCTCATGAATCAGTTGGTAAAATGTTTTGCCAATGAATGTAAGGAAGTTTAAAGCTGTTGGCTTTCGCCTACCGTACCAAGATCAGTCTTAAGATCTGTTGGCAGACTTAACTTTCTTGATCCTTTAACTGAAACAACAGAAAAAGGAGAAAGGCAGTTGTTAATAAGTAAGAAAGAAAAAGGAGCGAGGGAAAACAACATGCCATCTTCTGGTCAACACCATGTTGCATATTTGTAGCACCTTTTTTTTTTTTTTTTTTTTAAAATCAGCATATAAAGGCAGAACTATGGTTTAAATATTTTCATGTCACCATTCAGCAAAATAAATGTAACTGAACAAAGAAGCACTGGAAAAAACATTACTCCAGCTCTCAAGAAGTGAATGGTGCTTTACACAGCTTTGGCTGCGTGCTGCAGTATCTTACCTTGTGATGACAGGAATGATTAAAAAAAAAACACAAATGAGATTAAGGCAAATATTGCAAACGCTGGTTCTGCAGCATATCACAAATATTTAAACACCTGGAAACCAATTTAATAACAGAGTGCAATGGAATGATGAGCTCTGATGACATCATACCTCAAGATACCATTTGAAAAAGAGAGGGCATATCGTACATGTAATGGAGACAACACATTGCTGCAGTAGTATGGAAAGGAAGACAGATTGCACAGAAACGAAATACAGCAGCTTCAGGATTTAATGTTTTCTAGATATCAAAATATTGCACTCAATTTACTGGAGACTTAATGATCTGTTGTGTTCCAATTATGCAACAAAACTAAGATTTTGCTTCTGTTCAAAAATGTTTTCATTTCGTTACACATGAGCACTTTTGTAAACAATGAACACCAAAGAACTGAAATGAAGCATGTCTTGTAGCAGTCAAAATGGCATTAAATTTATTAAAAGAACGTCTTAATTTTTTTTTTATGAATTATTCAGAAGACTTAATTGCCAATATGGTTCTTTCATATTTTTTTTTGCAATCATTCTGTACTTTTCCATATTGTTTTCTAGTTTTAACCCCTTACCCATACCTGTTACTGGAAGTGAACAATGAAGTATTTGTCAACTAACTATTATACTTCTAAAGGAAGTCCCCTATGGTAAGTATTACAGTGACAGGAACTCTAGGACATACAAATGTAAGGAACAAGTCCTTTGTAATTTGTATTTAATAAGCTTTTAGGTCAGAAGGATGCCCAGAACAACCACTTACCATTTCAAGTCACGGAGTCCCTAAAAAGAAATTCTGTTGCATTCTTTTCCAGTATCATATACTACAAAGCCTGTGACATGGCAGACGAAAATGTCAGCTGGCACCTGCGTTAGATGTTTTTCCTTCTTTCTTCAGGGAAGAGCAGTGGAGTCCCTTCGGGTTCTTGAGTAAAGTTTTGGTATCAGTAGAACCAGCATAACCCTCCCACTAACCCCTTTCTAGCTGTCACTTTAACTAGATGATTTGGGACATGGTGAAGAGATCTCTTCAGATCTACCCAACATCAAAATATACATCACTAATGCTATTACCTGAAAATTCTCTAATTGGGGTACCAAGGGTGAGGCTTCTACATCAATTTTAGACACTCACACAAAGAGCAGCTTGATTTTCAGAACAACCTTTAAAAAACATTCCATTTATCTGAGCAGCTGTCATACGCTCTTTCAGACTGTGAATGGAGGATACTGCTTCAGAAAAACAGTGCTTTGCTATAGAGCAAGGAAAAGAAGCATCACTTGTGGTATAATCTCCTTTAAAACAAATGACATCTGGCCCAAACAGGCCTCTGAAAAAGGATTACCAATTCATAAGGAAGACTGTAGGACACTTTACTAACAGCCTGGGATCTAGATTAGGATATTTCAGAACTGTAAAATCTAGCTGCATTTAACACCAAGGAGCTTCACTAGAGTTGTTATTATGGAGGCTTTGAGCTTTGCAAATTAGTGGTTTAACCTCTTCTATTTCTATGTTACAGGTGTTTCTGTACAACAAGAATTACTTGTCTTGTGTTGTATGCCACAGCTGTTCTCAAATTGTGGTATAGAAGTCTGAACTGCAAGACTGCAGAAATAGCTCCCAACTATTTGTGTGCAGGCTCATACAGCACATGCAAAGTACGCACTTTCTGATTCCTCTGAAGGACTCTAAACAGGCTTGATTGGGAGCTGCCACAGCTGCACGCAGATAAAATAGGCATCCCTTACAGAAGGACACAATCTGACATAGTCTCAGGATGCTGAAGGGACTGAGGATTGGAAAGAAGAGGAATATACAGTTGATTCATTGGTTTATGAGTACAAGGATAGAGTAGAGGACGTGGTGAGTAGGGGACTAAAGGACAAAGGAGACACACAGGGTGAGAAAATGAAGGAAGTGCAGTTGAGTAAGCCAGAAGTTACTCCTACCACCACCTCTGCTACCAAATTTGAAAAATTTTGGTGTAGGACACGATTGTAATAGGATATAGTGCGGACCACTGTTAATAGACCATATCTTTGAGGGTAAAAACAAAAGACGGAGCTGGTTGCTTTCATGCTTTGCTGTGTTTAAAGCCGTGCATATTACTTTTTTGGAGGGCAAAACTAACTTTTTGTTATTAAATTGATCTGAATGTTATAATATTATATAAAGGTTATTACGTATCCTATTTTTAGAACTTAAATCACATATATTTTACTAACCCTACATTCATTCTGAAGGAGGATCATGCACGTAAACCTATCGGGCTCAGAAAGAGCTTTTGAAAGCCGCTTTAATTTAAAAATGAAATAGAGTATAATGGTTGAAGACACAAGCAGAGTTGTTTGTTACCATTACTTGTTTGCATTCATGCTGGAGTCCAGCAGCAGAAACTGATGCCACAGTGCAAGGCAAGACAGTCCCTGCTCAAAAGAGTTTAATGTGTAAACAGTTATCCAACCGTGTGATAAGAGGCACAGACAGAGTTAACAGGTATAGTCAGGCAGCTAGCTAAGCTGAGCACCCAGGGCTCTTGACCTAACAACAAACATCTTATCTCGTAGCCATATGGTTCCTATCAATCTTTCAATGAAAACACCGAGGCACAACCAACAATCCAATGTGCACTCACAGCTGTGATGTTCATTGGTGTGTTCCTCTCAGCTTTTACAGCAGGACTGTATTCAGAGAAATAAATATTATTCAAAATGAAGGTGACTTCATACAGCTCTTTTTCTGTTAAGGAGCTTCTGCCTGCACAACACTTTGGAACATCAGTCCCAAGGCCTGGGACTTGGGACTTTCAGAGGCTGCTGAAACACGGATTTAAGAGGGTAATAGGATTACCTAATTGGACAAGGTCCACCATAAGGTCCTGAATGTTTGGCTGCTGGGGCTCTGAGCCAAAGTAGAGATAACCCTTTCTCTTCAGTGGCTTCAGTCAGAGCGCCCCAGACAGCACTTTCCCTTGGGAGCTACTTTCAATTTGAACCTAACTCTCACTCTGCCTTGAGCTACCATGAGCTCAGGCCCCCTTGAATCCTGAGCCATGCCCAATGGGCTGCACAGGGGCTACCCCAGCTGCTCCTTCTGAGACAAACTCCATGGCCCAAACCCAGGTCCACATTTCCTCCTCTCTGTCAGCTCATACTGCTCCCTGTTCCTTGTTAATCCCTATATACAGATCCCTTCTCTAGATCTTAAGCAAGCATGAATTCACTCGGTCAGAAACACCCTCACATACTGGAAAAAAACTATAAAATGCACCTTGTATTCACAGTGCAGGAGCTGACCTCCCTTTAATGATTAATTTGCCTTCTAACTAGTAAACATTCTTTTTAATTTAATATAAACAAGCAGAAATAGTTATGTTGACAGTGTCATTGATAATCATGTTTCAAAGTAAATTACATCTTCCCCCCACACAAAATATTTTGATACATTTCTTTTCTTCCATAAGAATATAATTTCCAAACTGAGTCAAATCTCTTCAGCTACTTTGAAGTTACACAGGAGTTAAAAAAAGAGCGACTGTTTGAAACTTAATAATATTCTTCTTGAAACAAAGCTATTTAAAAACATTTCATGTAGGAAAGTGTGAGCTTGGCATGGCATGGGCCTAATCCCAGAAGATTTAACTAGTGAAATGAATCAGGATAGCAGCACTTGAAAATCACAGTACGTATAAAAACTCGTGCTCTTGCCATTAGGGACCTGTTCCAAAGCTCATGGGAAGCGATTGCAGAAATCTTTACATAGCCTTCTCTAAGCTCTGTACTCTTAAAAGCATTTTGGATGTGAGCCTCCAATATGAAGGTGATTTCTTAAGAAAAACCACAAATGCACTTTCATTTTAGAACACATATTTGAAAAGTCACTCTCCTATACATAGACTGATGAAATTCTTTCCTTCTGCTATTTGAAAGAAGTCCAAACTGTCCATTGCATCTTACACAACAAAGTTAAGCTACCTCTCAAAGATGCATTTTCTTGTGCTCACAGTGTATTCTCAGCTATATCCTTCAATATGAAATGGCAAAGAAATGTCTAAAGCAGTAAGAGACATAAGTATTATGCAATTATGTATATTATATATGTATTATATTCCTAAGTGTCCCTGAATACATTTTTCTAATGAGACGATAAAAATTAAGTTAAACTTTACTGGAATGAGTCCTGTTCTGTAATACATTATACAGTAATTAACTCCAGCATTGGATGTAGCACCACGTACATTATCAGTGGTTATGAGGTCTTGGAGTTTTTTATTTTGTTTTAGAGTTACTGAGCTCTCACATGCCATTGTAGAGTGGATATAGTACAAAGGTCTGACTTTTAACCTCCAAATCACAAACAGCAATCAAAATGGAGTTTGACTTTCTCTGTTGAAAGAACATGGCATGCATGAACAAGAATGAGATATTCTGATGGCATTGAAAAATCCTGATCTTCACTGTTCTTTGTATGACAGGAGGGTTTTTTTAAAGCCAAATACCATTATATGGCATGCCATGCTGCATCATTGTTCTCTTGAAACATGCTTTATATAGATGAGTGGTTTGATTTTTTATTTTTAAAGTTTATTTTTTTTGTTCCATAATTTTTACCAATGTTATTCCATATGTATTGCTATATCTAGAATACATTTTGTTTACACTGGAAACCGCCCCCACTCAGATACTCACAAATAAACATATTCTTTGAAATGGCTTTATCAACTTTTTCTCCTAGATTTAAAACTGCTTGTGTCTACATTGGCAATTAGTATGCTGGAGGGGCTCTTCCTAGGCATTGTCTTGAAGCCTCAAAGTATGCACTTAAACACATCAATGCTCCTCAAATCACTCCTTGCCTGACAGAACTGAGGATGAAGTGGCTCACCAGAGTGCCATTATGTGGGTAGTGTCTGTCCTGTAGACTAGTGTCCTACAGCAGTTTGTGCTTTGTGTATGCACTGGGTGTACTCAGGGCAACTGGCATGAACTTCACTAGTAGGTGAAGAGCTGGTGTTGATATGGTCTGGTAACCATAAAGAATCACAACAAATCAAACTTCATTTCTTCTGTAGTTGCAACCTCATCAATTGGTAACACAGTCATACCCAGTAGGGCCTTCACTGGGCAGAAGTTTGAATCAGTTGATTCAGCAGCCAACTGCTTTTTCTAAAGTCAAGTGTTTCTGCTAAATTTCTGAAGGATAAAATCTTGGCCTGTCTTCAGCAGAGGAATGTGGTCACTGCTTTTACAAGCACAGATTATTAAGAGACTCTACAGAGTACAGCACACATCCACTATGAAGCTTGTGTGCCATGAACTTTCAACAGATCAAAGGAAGAATGGAAGAATCTGTAGCTGTGATAAATCTGTAACTATGCACATCAATCAGTTGGGTTCTAGAAGATAGAAATGTTAGCCAGTGCAAAGGCTGGTGCAGCTGTGAGGCTGTGCCGAGAAGTGCAAGGTAATTCTTGGAGGTCACAATTTTGAGGTCAGTTACTCTAGGTAGACTAAATTTGTCTAGTTTTATGCCAAAGTAAAATTATTTTGATTTGGCATTAATTAAAATAAATATTAATATCAGTCACAGTAAAAGTAGCTTCTATTTTAAAAAGCAGTTAATTCTAATAATAGTAACTGCCTACAAAATTGCACCTGATTTCACATTTTAAAGATTCAAATACAGCTTGGAAAATATGGAAGGGCTAAAATAAGAATCATTCATAAATATGCCATGTTTTCCTTGCTGAATGATCTCCAAAACAGAAAAGCAGAATAAATTTTGGAGTAAATGATCTTAAATTTATCTAAAATAGATATTTTTGGTCAAGAGTAGAATGAAAAATTGAAGTTAACTACAGAAAAAGTAAGGTGCTACAGGAGTAACTACTCATTATAAACAATAATATGCAAATATGTTTTCCAAGTCAGTCATCTCCTGGTTTTGAGTAAAAGGAAAAAGAGTTTGTATCTCATTTCTGGAGATAAGACTGAAAAGATGAATCCCAGTGAGCTACACAGTCAATTATTGTCTAATACTACTGAGTTACCAAAGGTTTTGATTTAAAGTCCATATTTCTGAAGTGTCTGAGGCCCAGCTCAAAAGTTTGAGCTCCTACTGTTACTCCAATATTGTTAAAGCCTATTTCATTTTGATATTCCCATGGTTACAGGATTTGGTTTGTAAGTAGAACAAGGAGATACATATTTCAAACCAGCTTTTGTTTCATTTCTTGATGTGTTAGGAAATACTTTTGTTAATTTCAGCTTTTTGTAAATTACTAGTTAGCAGCATCCATTCAAGATTTATGTGTCCTGTTCTAATAAATGAAAATCCGTGAAATAATAACAGAGGATTTGAATATTCTGTTTGTGGGAATTTGTTACCATAACTAAGAAAAAAAAAATAAATCTCCCAATACTTACCGAACTACAAAGAAAAGAAGCATGATATGCATACCTACAAGTAAAACGAATATATCACAGCTACTCCTCCTTATTTTTTATCACATTTAAAAGTCAGCTACTAGAAAGCAGCTCTAAGTAGTGATCTTTGAGACAGTAAACTCACGTTAAAGAGATCAATGCAGACTAGGCACTTGAAGAAAAAGTCTCTAGGAACAAGATGAACTCCACCTTCTGAAGGACTATGGTTAAAATGTGAAACGTATAAATTTTTTAAACAGCCAGTATTTCACTGCTGGGTCAAAATGGTTGATAGATGAATATGTTTATTCGAGGTTATGCTTCCATTATAAATTACGTAACTTAGGCACTGGTGGGTTCTAATGTTTAAAATTTACCATCTTCATATTGCTGTTTTTCAAGTAATTTCTCTACATGCACACATGTATATGCATATTCTATATACAAAATTATAAGGACCTCTACTAAAAAAGACCCTCAGAAAGCCTTTTAAGAAAACAGAGAAACAAGCTTCTAATAGGACGATATAGGAATATACCTGCGTGATGTTAATTCAAATGTTTTCACGGTCTTCACCTCAAGATGCACCACGGACATTTAATTTTTCCGTAAGTAAACAGACTTAGGGCTTTATTGTGCTATGCAATCAGCACTTCTCCAATAATTTCTTCTCTTTGAAACTGTAACTATGCACTTCACGTCTTAGGGATTAATGAAACACAGTGATGCATGACATGAGTGGCTTATACAGACTGCAGGAAGAGAAGCCAATCACCTTTACCTGAAGTGGGAGACTTGCAACGCTCTAGCTCCAGGGAAACTGGGCTGTCACTGAGTTCAGTCAGGCCTGAAAAAATGGAGTCAAAAAGTTAAGTTACAATCTAACAGGGTATGCTTCAACTTTCTCGGTTGATGATACTCTGCGCTTTGAAGTTGATTCGGAAAAAAGAACGGTACGAAATGTGAAGGAAATACCTACTTCGGATAACTGCAGTTATCAGGCTGACACTGCAGAAATTTAGGTCTGGTTTAAAAAATAAAATCACACCTCTTGTTAACTCAGCTTTGATTTCTATGTGCCTCAGGGTAGACAAAGAGTGACTGCACCTAACAAGAGAATATGAATAAATATAATTTAAAATTTAAATGTCTGTGATATGATCAAACTCATTCATCCCTGTCAAACTAATGAGGAAACAACTTTATGCTTTCAAATGCTGCAGAATGCAGGGAAGAAATCTTGAAAGAGGGGAAGAAGAGGGGAAAAAAATAGTGCTGGTGGAAAAAGATAGCCAATACAAAAATATCACCACTACTATGCCATATTAAGAACTTTTATAAGAAATCACACAAGATATCTCATTTTAAAGGACACAGAGGCTGTCTAAATGCTGTCTAAACATAACACAGAAGTTTCGGACAAGATAACCTTATACATTGTTTATAAATATTTGAGAGGAACTCTTTTGTAGCAGTCTTCCATAGATGACAGCAACAAGTAAAGCAACCTCAGTTTATACCATTAAGCTCAGGCTTGTTTCTGTGATCAAACTAAGATCTATCTTTAGCACAGGTTGCATGTACAAGCTCAAACAAGCCTTTTGGCATGCTAGGGAGGGGAAGTCTGTGCCAAAATGATTTGCTCTCCTTTATCACGGGCTCACTGTTGAGTGGGTGAACTGGTCGTGGCCATAACTATTCAAATGTAACCTTCCTATGTATCCTAAGGTGCCCTATATCAGGTGTTTTGCACTTGTTCTATGGAGCTCTGACACTTCATGACATAGGCTACTTGGGACTGGCAGACAACCCAGCACCAGACATCCACCTGCTAGCAATGTGGACTCACAGCCCTCAGGTCATAGAGCCTAGTGACCATTAGCTCACATTCAGATGTGCAGTACTGTCATACTGATACTGTGCTTACACACAGTCTGTGTATAGTGTATCCTGGAAGTCAAACATCCTTCCACAACCTTTCAATACGCTTTAGTCTGGCACCATGCCTCCTGCAGTGTGACATGTTTCAGGTTTTTTGTGGCTTCTGAACCCACAGGCTCAGAGACTTTTATCTCTATAATTCAAATAGACTCTTGTTTTAAAAAATTCCTGCTACCGTTTGGTCACCAGTGCTGTTCTCTTTGTATTAATATTGATATTAATATTAAAAAAATATTAAACTACTGATATTTTTATTACAATGTGATTTTGAACAGTTCTAAGAAAGCTTATTGAGGCCCAACAAGCTAAATAAAAAGCTCCTACTGCTAACGAAGGTGCATGAGTGGTAGAACAACTCTGAGCGCGCTTTGGAAAAACAGCAGTATTGATTTGGCCTTTTAAGTCAGTAGCAATGAGGTGTTTGCTCCTGACTTTTAAACATCAAAAGATCACAATCTAGATACTAATACTGAAAATCAAATATGTTTTATTTTGAGAAGCCTACTTGATTTTTTCTGATTCAACTTAGAATCTGTGAGAGAGTTTTATATTCCAATCAATTGTGAGTCCAGTCACTTTTAATGTTATGACAGAATTCATGAACTGAAACCATTTAGGGAGCCACTCTATGTATAGGTTGCTTACAGCAAATCTTACAAAAAACCCAGAGTCAGGTAGAAGTATGTACCTAGAGATCTGGGACATAATTTTTTTTGCTGCAGAACCGTATGTGAAGTACAGCAGAAGTGAGTTTGGAACATTCATATAGCATCAGAGACCTTAGATAAGTAAAGCTAAATATTAAACTGTTTCTTTTGCAAATGCTGTATTGGAGATATTAAAATTTTAACACTATGGTTATGATGTTTTGATTAATTAAATTCTTCTAAACCTTGTATAGTTACTATTGTTGATAGCTACAATGTCAAATGCCCGGTCACATTTTACTTCTAAACAGAGTTTCTTTTTTTTGGTGAGTTCACAGAAACAATATTATAACTCAAGATAAGTAACGGTTCCAGTAATTTAAGTAGGAAAGGCAACAAACCACATCACTGTTTTGAAAAACCAAGAGCAACCACCCTGATAATACCACAAGCTCTTTATTTCTGGGAACAGTTTTACAACCTACAACATTAAAGATACCTTCCCTGCTACGGTATTTGAAAATGGTGAACGTGTGAAGTTCTCTGCATATCTGGACTTGTTGTCAAGCCACTATCACCTCTGACAATGACTACCAACAGATGCTTTTAAAAAAAGTGCAATAAGTCCTCATGTTAAGCACAAGTCATACTATGTGCCCTGCACAAGGGCATTTTCTTAATCTTCGACACTTAGATTTGTTTAAGCACTGCCACTTGCAGATTTTCTCCTGTCATAAATCTTTCTTGCTTAGAAATATTACAATGAGTTTCTCATTATCCCTCCACGTATCCAAAGTCTCTTTTAACCTTCCTAAATTCTAAATCATGAAGATGTTATATGGCAATGAACCGCACAATCATCGTTCACTGAAAGGAATAAAGATACATTTGATTGCATTAAATGTTGTCTTTTGTTTCCCTTTGAGATAAGAAAGAGAGCTCTCAAGCTTTTGTTTGTACTTCTACTTATTTTCTACTGTCATTTCCTTTTAAAGAGAACCGAGCTAAGTCTTCTCAGTAATTTATCGTGTAACTATTTCCATGCAACTCAGCTTCCCTTGAATGTTTGAGTGACTGCAATAGCTACTGAAGTCAGATTACAAAAATATTTTCACTTTTCATTTTGAAGTTCTGAGATATTTTAGTTATTTTTATCAAAAAAATAAAAAAAAAAAATAAAAAAAAATCCATGCCAGCAAATTTTGAGTCCAGCTAGAGCAAGAAGAACATAGCAGCAAAACTAAAGGCAAACATCTGAGACTGGCAATGTAAACAACCATCTGTAAGAAGTACCACCCATTGACACTATAAAGAAATTGGCTTTGATTTGAAGAAATTATAAACAGATGAAAATAGTGCAAGATGTAAGTATATCACATAAGGCATAAAAGCACTTTTAAAGTTACGTCCCACTGATACTTTTCAAAGTTTAACATGATTCCCGTTTCTTCTTTATTAAAGGATCAAAAAAATATACTACCTAGTATGGAGTAACAACCTTTACTAACTCAGAATTTAATTAAAAATTATTTTTTAATTGTTATATTTTGATCTCTGATTAAATGATTCAGAATGATCATTTACTTAGAAGTACTCAAAGGCATCACATCTTTGCTTATAAATGAATGAATTACAAATAAATTATCATAAATATTCACAAGCCAATAAGTAAGCCCAATGCTATCTTAATCTATCATCCTCACACTGAATTACCATACTAAGCTTTCTATATGTTTAAATATGATGAATCGTTTGGAAATGACAGTTCAGAATATAGCTGTTGACTTTAAAACTCAACCTGTACTAGCCTATACTGGGTTGTCAGGTGTGACTTAAAGTGTCGATTACTGATATGTAATGACTCGTAACACAGTTTTCTGTGTCCTCCTGTCAAACCAAGGTTACTTCTGCTCACATCCTTTCAAGGGACTGGCCTGAAGGAGGTACAAAGAGTTCTTATTGAAAAGTCTTCTTTCTGAAAATTAATTTCCAATGGATCAACATCCTGTGAACTTGCCAACTTTTTGGATGCTTCATAAAGACTATTTTCTTGTTTTACCAACAGATGGTTTGAATATCTGGTAGGAGATGCAAATTGCTTTTGCAAGTTGGTATTTTTATATTCTGCTGCAAACACTGTCTCTCTAGATGCGGTAAATGTACTTGTTTTAGTATTTGAATATATGTTATCTACCACATGTACAACTTGATTTCAATTAAAGAAAAAAAAGCCCAGAAAGCCAACAAAACAACAACACAGTTCTGCACTCCTGCACACAGAGCTTATTTTATTTGACTTGGCACATATTCTTGTAACAATGGAAGGTGGCTGCCAGCAGATGTTACAGTAAATGGAACAGGTCATCAACATCAGAAAGCTACCTCCAGCTCTGCACTTACCCTCATCTTAGCCTCTTATTTTCCTCAAATTACCTCCCCTGAAAGAACAATTATGTTTCAGTGTCTCTCATTATGTATGTCTAGCACTGATTACATATCTCCTTCTAATTTCTTCCCTTCTTGCTTCTCTCTTCCTACTTTCACCTGTGCTGTCTTAAAGCTCTAAGTTCACTCTAGATGCTTTTGAGTATAACCACACATGTATACATTACTCATCAAGATTTCTATACATTTACAGGCTAAAATTCCAAACAATTATTCCACCACTGTACTTTGTTTGTACATTGTTAATTATGTCTTCCCTTTGGAAAACCTCTCTTCTCTAACATAATCCTTCTATTCCCTGTGTGATGGTTTGTTTTGTTTTTTTTTCTCTTTGCCTCTTTGGTTGCGAGCATCCCAGACTGAAGCATCAACACTTTATCTGTCTCAGCTTTTGAGAAGGCTATCTCCTATAAACAGGGCAATAAATACTTTTTTTCCCTTACCTTAATGATTCGTAAATATGCATCTCTAACTTGGATTCCTTTCATCCAACTTAGAGTAGTAACCCTGTCTTTCTAAAATTTACTCACAAGAGTCCATACAGGAACGGAACATTGCCAAGATGAACTCTATATATTTCTGCTGAAGTCTTCTGTTTGCTACTTCAACACCCCTGACAGCACCACTGCCTTCCATGATACTCTAATCGATAATATTGGTTTCATCCTTGGAACATCACACTTTAGTAACCAGCCTGCATCTGAGAGTTAAACTAGACTGTTTCTTCCTGCAAGTCATCTCCCAAATGACTGACAGAAGTCTAAGTATCTTGCTTGTGGATAACCTCTTCTTTGGCTTCAATGCCTGCAAGTCTTATTCTCTGATCCCCATGAAATTATCTTCCTGGTTCAGTGCTTAATTGAATCAACTCCTGATATGTCTTCCCATTAGCTTCCATCTTCATTTATATAACCCTCAAAACTTTAGACCTAATGCTTATGTTATCACATGATTTCTCCCGCTTTTGCCTTAATGTATCAGCTTCAACTGCAATTTCCAAAAATAATTTACTTTTCTCTTCCAGTCATCATCCCTTATGAGAAGAGATAAACTTGTAAGCAAAGTCCTAAATCCATTCTCAATACCCTCCTTAAAACTCTTGTCTCAGATAAGATATATAACAAAGTGTATCTTGAGAATGACTTAGCAAGATATTTTACTGTCCATGACATTCTTGCCCTGTTCTTTACCTTGTTGCCTGGTACATCCTTAGGGGCATACAGTACATAGTCCTGTATGGGTGTCAATGGGAAAAACAACAACCAAATAATTTTTGAGGAAAAAAAAGAAGCACAAGAGCCAGACTCATACTCTTCAGTTATGATGTATATAGAAAGAATTTGCAGATTTTTCCTAATTTTGAAAACAAAATAAGACACTTTCAGCTATTAAAAACTCTATGATCTCTGTTTGTAATATTTAATAGAAATGTTGGTCATTTTTGGTCATAAAATTTATTGAGGTTTTATCAGAGGAAAAACCCCAAATCTTTGACTGCTGCCTGTCTCTCAGGTTCTCTGTTGTGGACTTGAAATTAGCAAGACCAGAATAACAAACTTGAGGACATTCTACACCAAATCTTCTTATGGACTGCTGGAATTGTAACTGGACTAATTTTCTAACTAAACAGGCCACCTTCTATGAAGTATTATGAAATAAAATCATATCAAACAGTTGTTGAGTAATCACTCTAGAGATGGAATAGAATTTCTTGTGTGAGTGTATAAATGCATTTCAATAGCTACACAACATAGTATTTCTGGGACATGATAAAAACAGGCACCCCTTTATCTTGCTTATATTGAGTATTTAATATAAAATTGTCTATCCTGTTGTGTGAAAACTACTTTAAAAAAAGAAGAATAAGAGGCATCCTGGAGACCTAATTATATATAAGCACTGCTGTTAATTAATATACATACAGCCCATCTGTTGAACAGTCCTTTTTGCAAAATTAATTATAGCTTTGTTCATTGCATTCTGCAGTGATGAATACTAATATTTAAATTGCATATCAGTATAATTCAAAATTTAAAGATATTAAAAACATTAATTTCTCCTAGACGTCTTTGATGTATGTATTTTTATACCCACTTTACATTCCCCATTAAAGATCAGAGGCATGGGATGGTTCCCCAAAGCCAAATATTCAAGTACCAAGCTAACATTAAAATTGTAAATTTCACAGCACTCAATCCAATCGATACTCTTTTAAGCCATTTTGCTCTTCTGAAAATAGGGAAGAAATAACTTCAACCAGGCAGTGCCATTGCAAAACAAGAAATGCTTCATATAAGTGAATGTACACTGAAATGAATATAAACCCAATGAAAGATACTATCATCAAGAACATAACATTGCTGAAAAATCATTCTAAGGCCCAATCCACCCCATGTAAGTCACTGAGGTTTTCCCATTGACTCTTTTGGAAGAAGAAAACATATTTGAAATATCAGTATAGTAAAGATAATCGTCAAAATTAAGCATGGTTGACATCACAAAATGTAATAAGTTTGCATGCATGCTGAATGTGTTTTAAAAAAAAAAAACACATTACAAAGCACAAACACATGGGTTTAATTCAGGCATAGTCCAATCATGATAAAGCTACTTGCCTAACCTTTATAGAACTTACTCTGATAGGAAGTACGGATCCGTTTCGTTAAATCTGGGTAAAAGTTAGACAGGCCACGCATGCAAAAGTTGTCTTTGGAACATGCCAGTACACCAGCATCAGCAGCAGGCAGAGGAAAGAGAGAAAAAACAGTCTAAAGTGAAAGGGAGTGGTATCATAACCAGCATCTAGAACAGCCAAGCTGAAGAAATTTCAGCAGATGCTTACCTTCCAATTGGGAGATATAACAAGAAAAATAATCAAAGTAGAGGGTGTGGGATGGATGGTGAGAAAGCAGCTGAGGCTTTTTTTAGATGCCTAGTTTCAATGAGCAATCTAGAAGCGTATGCTCCTTCTTAGCAGTCACTTAATCCCCAGTGGGCTCCATTCTAGCAGAGCTGCAGAGCTGAGCTGTTGCCTTAAAGGATTGGCCAAGAATCTCACTGACACGGAGAAATCCTACGTACAGTGCTGATAATAGCTATTTCTACAGCAGCTACCCTCCACCTTTTGTACAGGGCTCTACAGAATGTTGCTTGTGCCTAGCTGCTCAAATGACTTCAGGAGTTGCTGGGAGGCTGGCTGAACCAGGCAGAGAAGCTGAAGGTAGCTTAAAGCTTCTTTCCTCTTCTCTTCTCTCCTCAGGTGTGCCAAATTTAACAGTTGGCACAGATGAGAACTAAGCTTGCCATGATTAAATGCCTAGAAAAGGAGATAAATGGTCTTTCAGGAACAGAAGTAGGCCTGATGACTTACATTTTATTCTCTGAATTTTACTTTCTGTTTAAAGTATAAACATCCTACTTTAAAAAAGTTTCCATTGACTCTATGTAGAAATGAGATTTGATGATTTAGTGCAGGGTCTGCTGATGAAAATGCTGATGTCATAAACCCACTCTAATCTGCTGCTTTTATAATTTGATGGTTAGATTTAAAACTCCATATTTGCATATCATTTTAAAAATCTGATTCTAAAACTTCACAGTTATGTAAAACACATTTCATAACAGTGTCTGACTCCAGTTAATGTTACTATGGAATGCGTAGAATGAAAAGACTTGAAACACAGAAGATCTGACTTTTTTTCTCATACAAGTAAATTTTTTATATAACCAAAAGCGCATGGTAAAATTTAGCTGCATCGATGGACTAGTATTTCTAACACACAAAGCCTAATAATAGCTATGACTTAAAAATATGATCCTTTTGGCATCAAATTTTAAAATGGGGTACAACTGGATTTAGTAAGTTTGTATTCACTAAAGAAGTGGCTAATTTGAGCTACCTGTACTAACAGGTCTCAGGTGTAACACTTCTCCAAACACAACTACCTATTCAAATACCAATGAATAGCACTTGGCAGGAGATACAGTTAAGTTTAAATTGAAGTCTTATCTATTGCTATGAAATTCTTGAAATGAGAAGGAAAACAGCATACAGACTACCCTTCAAGTGACTGCCAGAGAAACAATTTACTGCTCTGCTCATGACGACTTTTTACAGACTCAGCTGAGGGGATTACTTGCTGACCTCCATCCCAACAGAATAAAGTTCACAAAACATTTTGTTTCTCATCTGAGAAAGCGTCTGTACCTAAAGGATGTCAGGCTTCTTTTGTCAAGTTACAGAAACTCCATTGGCCGGCACATAGTCATGCATTTCAAAAGCGCTATAAAAAGCGACAGGCAAAAAAACCAAAGAACATATCAGGCTCATAATCACGATAATTTATTTCCTACCTGCAGCAAACTGCCTGCTTTTGCGAGGTGAACGGGGTTGACGCTGGTATGGATCACTTGATCCATATAGGTCAAGGGTTCCCATGCTCAGCAGTACTGTCTTCTGCATAAAGTCCACGACGGCCAAACCATTGCAGTTTCCAAATGCCACTCTGAGAAAAGAAATGTTCCTCAAAGGTATTAGTAAGAGGTAATGAAGTGGTGCAAACAATAATTATATGATGTAAATTAAAGCTAAAAAAATCGGACATAGGTCTTAAAATGTGGTTATACATACATATAAAATCTAAACAGAAGTTAAAATATAAATACAAATACATGTATAAAGAATTATTTTGATCTTAATAGAAACAACAAATGAAATATTAATCTGTATTGTGGAGATACACAAATCTGAAAGGTATTTATAGCATTTCCTTCCACCTCTGTCAGCTTGGCTACAGCACAGATACCTGCTAAAACAGTCTCGATTGCTCTGAAATGCTTCTGTGAATGGCATTTTGCTGGTGATTTGATTAAGGGGCAAGATCTCTTGACTGGCTGAGTTCTGGGCTGCAGTTTTGTTATACGGAAAAGGGATAGAACAACTAATTTTTTTTGGCTGCCTAGAAAGTCCCTTTTGAAGCATTCTGCCTTGATCCTTCTCTATTGCTTCTACTGATACCCTTCTGACACCAGTTTCAGAAAGAGGGAAGAAGTTTTACTGAATAGCAGCATTTTCCCCTCCTCTCCCATAAAAATGCTTTCTGTTCTTGCTTTTTCCCCAGCTTGGAAGAGGTTGAGTTTGAGCGGGAGGAGGGAAGAAAACAAGAAATCTAGCTAACAAGAAATCTAACAAGAAAAGGAGGAAAACAAAAAGGCTCTAAACAGGCCTGTATGTAAGACCTGTGAGAAAGTCTGAAATTAACCACAGCAAATAGAAAGTCATACAACTCAGCAGACAACATTTTTGCTTCATATTCTCACCAAAGCATTAAACCTATTTAAGGTGTGATATTAAAATTGACAAGCAAAACTGACTCATTCATTTCTGATTTAAATAACGGCAAATAAATTCACAGGGCATGACTACAGAAAGGATGCATATGCCAAACTCTTGACACTGCGTTGTTGGAGATTTGATTTTAAAAAGTCTATTATATACTGGCAATTATTTTACAGGAGTCTCTCCTTGTCTATTAGACTGCAATTTTAAGTTCTAGATAGAAAGGATTGCAGGTACAGCCACAAGGAAAATCAAAATATCCTTTAACATGGCACATGCTCAAAAAAATTAGCAATCACTTGTGATCAAGTTCCATCATTTTATGTAAAAATTAATTAAGGTGGTCAGTTGAAAGCCCTGAAAAATATTTCAGCACTCAGTTCGCACTAAAAGTGCAGTGTGCGCTCACGTCCACCTGACTCTTCTTAATATAGCTCCAAAATGTATTAAAGGAGATATATAAATTTGTGTGTGGCAAAACAGTAAGAAAGAATTAATGAGATGATGGAAGAGGAGGTAGGGTAGATAAAACATTTTCCTCTGCTGTACCTTTTCTTCCTCTTCTTCCACTATATAAAAAAAGAGTTCCCTATAGCAAGTAGAAAAGGAAAAGGGTGAAAATGAGGTGAGTTTTTCTTGTCAAACAAGCAAATTAAGGCACCATCTACAACAATGGCTCAAATTCTCCTGTTTGTTACTATACCATGTTTTCTACCTTTGACTTAACAGTGATGTTAGTACAGCAGCTTTGGAAATAATACAAATATACACTTTTTTCCCCATTGACTCCTCATTAATCTGTAGCTTAAGTATCTACTAATATACATCAGCTTCAAGTGTGCACAAATACACCTTCATTTGGCAATATTTTGTGCTTATGTGGAAGAATCGTAAGGTGCACTGAGGAATAAACTCCATGTTTTATGAACGTAGAGTAATACCTATTGCAGAAATTACTAAAGCCTATTTTGCGTAATAGAAGAAGAAAATAATTTTTAGCAAGTTTCTGAGGGACAAAGAGGAACTCTGTCACATTTGTCAGAAAAACATTCTGTGCAGTTTTATATGTCTTCATGCTTCTTGACACAATTTGACTGATAAAGAATAGTATAAAAATATTTTGCTATTTGTATTTGGCATTATTTGCTTTAAACCATATGTGAAGAAGAAGCATTGTAAGAAGATATTGAAGTAAAAAAGATTACTAGCGTGAAGTGTGACAGCAATTTCTGTGTTCGTTAAGTCCCTGTGTTCTAGGTGGAGAAATAAAATAAAGGAATAAAAATGACTTGTGTCAGCCTCATCTGTTAATACTTTAGGGAACAAAAATTATAGCCATCTGCATTTTGAAAATTATTAACCTGAGATTTATTAATTTTGTAAAACATGAGTCACAAGAAAAGCTAGTGGTCATTAACTCTGTGGTCAGCAAACTAACAAAATGGATCATCCCTTTCTAGTCTGCATTTTTCTAAACCTTTTCTAAGTTTACACAGCAACATGGATACAATACTTGTTAGATCCCAAAAAAATACTTTAACAGGAAAAATAAAAAATTGCTTATGAATATTATAAAACTTCTGAGGAATGATAAGAAAATCTAGACAGACATTACTATTAACAAGACTTAAGATTAATTGCTAACATCCAAGTCTTTATGAAATCAAATATAAAATAAGCATAATGAATTTCTCAATTCTGACCTGCAAACAAGCAAAATAGGCAAACCCCAATGTTTTGCACAAATGACAAATGCATCTAGATATGATAAAACAAAATACACAAGTTCTAGAGTTCCTGGATAAGAAATTCTCTGGAATTTCAGGCCAGATAATTGACAAAAGAGCTTTCCTATGTAATTTTTACACAAATATAAAGACTGCATAAAATTTCTGAAGAATCTGAAGATAGTCAAGTGACTTGCTGGAAGTCAGTAGGAGTCAGACACCTAACACCCATTACAGACTATATTTTTTATTGCAGTAACACCTTCTACAGTGAAAACCAAGTAAAGTACCTGGACGACTCTCAGTGCAAGAAAACATTAAAACTGGCAAATAAATTAAAGCTGAGGGGGAAAAAAAAAACCACACACAGATATGCTCACTTGCATTTGCATAAGGAATTTAGCATTTGAATGTTCCTTATTCTGTTTTCAATTTCAAGCCATCGCGTGTCTTGCAAACAGAGATTAGCACAGACATAAAAATGCTGTTCTCGAAAGACAATTTCCAACTCAGATATGTCATCAGAAATGGCATTTAACATTTAATCACACCACCGTTTCCTATGAAATGTATTTCACCTTGGTGACCCCTTCAAAATAACTTTAAAATTTATAGATTTGAAAGCTAATAAGATTTTATTTGAAAGGATGAACAAAATAATGTAAAATACTCCATCTTTTAAATAGAAATAGTAAAAATAATGGCAAGAATGGCAGTTTAATAGCTCGCATTACAATCCTTATGTGAGTTCACGTAATTTTCCCCCAAGAATCTGTGTTACAGCTCCTTTTGATTATTTTACCCTGACTTTAATCGTCTGCAAGAAACTTCAATGTATAATTGGAAAATAACATGATTTAGTGCAATAAACAATAAATCAATGCAACCTTAATTTTGAGTTACTTACAGTCCATAAGCAGAGTTTACAGCAAGACTGGTAATCTGTTGTGGAGGCTCACCATCCACCCACACCAACTGAATAACAAGATCTGCTTGGTATCCAGGAGGCATTCGCACAGGTCGAGTCTTAACGCTAAGAAGAGGTACAAAATAAGAAAAAGCAAACAAACAAACAGACTGGGCCATGCATAACAACTGCCTCTCTTGAGAAAACACTGGTGAAACACAAACCCTTTATAAAACCAGAGCAGCACCAGCTCTTTCAGCATATTGTGCATACACCTGTACATTGAGTCTAAGCATTCCAACCAGAAAGAGGGTATTTTGGATGAATTCCAGGTTTTGACTTTCCTTACTGTTGTAGAAGCAAATCTGAAAACTTCAACATTCCCTACAAGAGAAACTCTGGAGAAGATGTAGGTGGGGGTAAATAAAAATAATTTCTGCTTAATCATTTTGCTTTGATTTTCCTTTTTCAGGATTTTTTCTTATGCTATATAATGCACACTTTAAAAATCATCATGAGTATTCATTTTGAATGGAAAAAACCAAAATACTTTCTTCTGAAACTTTGAAACAGGACACTTTTGTATTTTTGGAACTTTCTTGCTCTGAAGTAAGGCATCATAGAAAAATGCAAAGAGGCAAGAGAAGATGAGATGTATCTTTCTGTAGTGGTCCTCATCATTGCATATTTAAAACTAAGAACTTGACAATTCTATTTGTCCATCTAGTGCAGACACGTCCTGTTTTCTTCTTTGGTGTATAATATGTAGCCTGGTGTTAATGAATGAATGCTTCCTATATAAAATCTGATAGAATTATTAACACCTTGTCATATTCTCTTATGGCAAGTTCGGTGAATTACAAAGCAGGTAATGAAGCTGTACATATTAAGGTGGAGTGCAAGAACTGAACCCTTCCATGTGACAGCTTTATATGTGCTCTTGACTGGTAGAACTTAATGTGATGATACACTGAAAGAAGATCTTACACAGTAACAGCAACACTTTGACATATTGATGTTATTCATTAATATATTCAAACAGCAGGTAGAAACTTGTATGTTAATAAGACATTAGTATCTGTGATGGATTGACCTTGGCTGACTGCCAGTTGCCCACCCAGCTGTTCTCTCGCTCCCTCTTCTCAACAGGACAGGGGAAGAAAATAAGATGAAAAAATTCATGGGTTGAGATAGGACAGGGAAATTGCTTACCAATTATAGTCACAGGCAAACCAGACTCAACTTGGGGAAAATTAATTTATTGCCAATTAAAAGTAAAGTAGGAGAGTGAAAAATTCTTTGAAAAGACAAAGCTAAAAATACCCTCTCTCCACACTTCCCTTATTTCAAGGCTCAGTTTCCCTGGGCCACACAGGGACAACCTGCATCACCACGATCTCCTCCACAGGCTGCAGGAGAATCTCTGCTCCAGCATCTGGAGCACTTCCTCACTCTCCTCCTTCTATCACCTTGGTGCCTGCAGGGCTGTTTCTTGTACTTCTCACTCCTCTCTCCTGCAGCTGCTGTGCAGCATTTTTTTGCTTTTCTTAAATTGATTTTCCAGAGGCGCCACCACCCTTGGAGCAGTCTGGAGCCTGTTGTGTCCAGCATATGGCAACCCCAGCCACTCCTCATAGAAGCTGTCCTGCAGAATCCCCCTGTCAGCACATGGGTGCCTGCACCTCATTTGACATCTTTGATAACTCCCTTTTCAAAACACATTCATACCCTGTCTCAAATTGTTTAGCCATTTTAGTGATACAGTTTATGCTGTGCTGTTCATATTTTTATTGTAGAGGGCTCACTAACCTTGCCAAATCTTTCCCTTATTTACTATTTAATGAAAAAAGGCATTCCTCATCTACCTTTCTAAATGCATTTCCTTAACAGTGGCTTGGTACGCTCTTTCTTTTGCCTGTCATACTGTTCATACCTTACATATCTATTTATCTGGATCAGTTATCAGCCACTTGACTCAGATTGTGTCATAGGAAGGGCATGACAGCACAGTTCAGCAAGCAGGATGCTTTTTCCCATCCTTCTCTTCCTCTCTCCTGATTGTCCAAGATCAGTTGTGTAGCAGAGTTGCACAAGACAGCCTGTTGGAACTAATATAAGGCTGTGTTAAGCCTGAAAAGAGGAAGCAGCAGAAACAGGAGCTGATGCACAAGAAGCACCAGCTGGTGCAGCTGGTGAAATTGCTAAACAGTTTATTGTTAAATGTGTGATGTCTTTCACAACCACTTGCAACTTTTGCAGGTCCTGCAGCTTCCTCAAATTCCATAGCCTTGTCAGAGTATACCTATTATACCCTAAGGATATGGGATCACATCTTTGGATCTCAGATCTGGATATCCCAGCAGAAAGTATGCATCATTTTAGGATGAGGAATGAGACCTTCACTTGGATTTCCAAGACATAAACATCTCTTCTTCATGAGGAAGACCTGCTCCTACCTTTAACCTGCTCTGACTGCAGACGTAAGTTGTGTGGCAAGGTTTTGGCAGTGGGTGGGTGGGGACTGCAGGGGCGGCCTCTGTGAAGAGCATCCAGGGGCTGCCCTGTGCTGGACAAGCCTCATTCTAGCTGGTTCCAGCTGTCTCTGCCACAGATCCATTGCAGGACACAGCTGAGCCTCTTAGCCAAGCTGGTGGCAGCTCTGTGAAAACAAATTTAAGAAAGGGCAGATAATGCTCCCCCAGAGCAAGAAGTGAGGAAAACTAATGTGAGAAACAGCCCTCCAAGTACCAAGATGGGAGAAGAAGGAGGAGAGGAGGTGCTCCAGGTGCAGGAGCACAAATTCTCCTGCAGTCCATGGTGAAGCAAATATCCACAATTCAGTCCTTGAGGACCTTATGGTGGAGCGAGTGGATATCTCCTGAAGGAACTGTGGTTTGTAGAGAGCTCACATTGGAGCAGGTTTATCCTGAAGGACTGTACTCCGTGGGAGGGACCCCACACCAGAGCACGGAAAAGTGTGAGGAGGAAGGAGTGGCAGAGAGAAACTGTTATGAACTGACTGCAACACCATTCCCCATCACCCATGCACTGCTCAGGGTGTAGGAAGTAGAGCGGTTGGGAATGAAGAAATGAAGTGGGGAAAAAAGGGTGCATGGGAGACAGGCGTTTCTCACCATCCAACTTTATTTGAATTGGCAATAAATTAAATCACTTTTCCTCAAGTTAAGTCTGTTTTGCCTTTGACAGTAATTGGTAAGTGCTGTCCCTGTCTTTACCTCGACCTACGCGCTTTTTCGTCTTATTTTCTTCCCCTTCTCCTGTTGAGGAGAGGCAGTGACAGAGTGGCTGGGTGAGCCCCTGGCAGCTGGCCAAGGTCAACCCACCATGACTGGCAACTTTTTTGGAAGTGTTTATACTATAAGCCTAAACAGACTGCAGGAGTATGGGTAGAAGGGACATAGACATTTCAGTGATTTCCTGGACATGTACTCCCGTTGCTGCAAAGTTTTGAGTTTCAGATTTCTTCATGAGATAATCACAGTTCTCTATCATTTTGGAGTTACTTGGAGCTACTGTCAAAACCCTTGAATGACTTAATGTTAGGACAATAGTAAAAGTCTGGGAACAAAGACTTACATTCTGGGTACAGCTTTTTGATTACAGTATTTACATCAAAAAATATTTATCTGTATAAGCACAAATACATCAGTTTCTTATGTTATTATAGTTGCATATTTCATTATAAGATCTTCTGAAATAAGACTGAACAATATTTATTCCACGCTTTTGCTTGCCTCTCTTGGTAACATTTACTTTGATTTCAGAGAAGTGCCAAGTTCTCACTACTTCTTTCTAGCACCTATTCAAAGATGGAAACACATTCAGTCATTCCGAATTCTGATTAGCAAAAATTACGTCGTGCCACCCATTTACTGTAACAAGATTGAGAAGCAGATATGAAAATAAAAACAATGGAGTCAAGATTAAAAGCTAGACTGTATATAAAATTTTATGTGGATTACCAATATAGTACAAATTGTGCGCTCACCCTCAGTGTGTAGGTGGCTGCAGCTTTGTGTTACTATCCCTATATCTTAGATTCTGTGCTGCTGTGCACCAGAATGACTTGCATATAAAGTCAACAGCATTATCCAGGTCTCTACTAGCCTTTCTGTGTTTCCAGCACTACTTTCATTTTATCATTATAATTCTGTTCAGAATAGAAGTTTTTTGACAGACAAGGAATATGAACCCAGTTAGGATTTTGGGGGAAAGTGTGGCTATTTATATGCTTTTCCCTTCTGAAAAGGCTGTGAGTATACACACCATGCTTTTATATAAATGTAAGAAGGAGTATGCCAACAGTTCTAGCACTGTAATTACTTTGACTTTGAAAAATCGCTTCCCTGTCAAAGTAAGTTTACATTTACTTTGTGTAAAACGGGACAAAAATCAGTTGGCTGGCTCAGTGTGAGATTATATGGAGTAAGTAAACTTCTAAAATTAACCAGCAGAACCTCTACCGGTTTGTTACAGCTGTTCTGTCTCCAAGATCAACAATTCATCTCCTTCCCAGATCAAATCAAGAAAGAATCCCTTAAGGGAAAATCTTACCCACTGAAATAATCAATTCCATTCTCGTCTATTTCAGTGTCATAAATAGACTTCACATGGGGATTTTTTTTAATAACTTCTCTCTGTCTCTTCTATTGATTTTCGTGGTTTACATTAATGATTAAACTGAGGTCTGAGGTTCAACTGCCTGACTAAATGAGATGGACAAATGAACAGGATGCCAAACAATACTGTTAATTTTACAAGAACAATATCACTATACTGTTTTTAAATACTAATGCTATTTTCAGGAGCTCAACAGCCCAAAGGATCTGCAAGGTCAGGCAACATTCATTTAAATTGCTTTTGAAATAATTGAGGAATTTAAAATATTTAATAATAATTAGACTGAAACAATAATAAAACCTCTAAAATGAAAGCAGTTATCAGCAGTGCACTATAATTGCTGGAAAATTACAGTTTATGGAGATTTGCATGGAGTTCTGTTTTGAAACTATTAAACCCCATAATTTATCTGCCTTATTCGTAAGAACATATTAATCTACTCCAAACAGTGGCAATGTGTACTCTAGCAAACAACAATTTGCTTCTTTCTAAAGATTAAACATATATACACTTCCACACAGTGCAACTGTTGCATAATTGTATATTTTAAATATTTTTTTCAAGAATATGAACACAGTTTTTATTCCTTTCACACCATAAGATGCAGATACTTCTTTCACAAAGAAAGATTGTAGCGTGATAGTAATTAATCAAGGCTTTGCACGTGTCTGCTTTATAGAAGCCTCTTTGTGAACTCAAAGAAAAAGTTTCTCAGAAATTCCTTGGTTCAGTCTATAGTGCTTGTATTCCATTCAAACTTCTGGTCATGAGATATAAATTTACTGGATCATATTGGAAAATTACAGTTAAACCTTTACTATAACAATTTATCTTTCCCATAATTACTTCTAGCCTTTTAAAATCCCTTGTTAATTATTTTACCTTAATTATTTTGCTTGTTCCATATTCTGGTTTCTTCTCTTTTTGTGCCACATACATGTGACCAACCTCTTTTTCTTGATAGTTGATGGATTGTTAATACCACAGATAGGAATGGTTTTTAGAAAATAGATCTTTGATCAATGGCATAGACTTACCAAAGACAAGGGATACTATCCTTCATCGTTCCTTCACATGCTACAGTGTTGGTACTGCCTGAAAGGCTCTTTAAAGAAGGAAGCTGGGAGGAGGCATCTGGAAATGGGGGGATTATTTCCGGTTCAGGAGTAATGATATCTTCTACTTCACACTGAAGTCGTACCTCTAATGACTGAAATAAATAAAAAGCTAAGTTATAATTTAATAAAGAAAGCTTCTAAAAGTTCTGTTACTGTCAAATATATGTCAGTAAGCCTTTTTTAAAAAAGTATCCTCCCACATTTATCATTATCACTTGCAGGCTAGGAATAATGTAATTTATTATTTATACAGCCTAACAGCTACACCAGATAGGAACTATTCATCTGCCCTACACTGGTGGAGAAATACATAGGTATACTCTTCCAGTGCTGACTTTGATTCAAGTCTTTTGTTGTAAGTGAAAGGCAAAAATACAACTTTCCAGAATTCATTATGAAAAGAGAAGTTATTCACTCATCCGAAAATAAATAATATTTCGGCATCAGAAGACATCATTCAGCATGAATGTCACAAATTTTTTTCTACCTATTGGTTGTTATCTTTTTCCTAAGCAAGTTTATTAAAAAAATGATCATCTACTCTGCCTACTTATTGTTAGTACAACAGTCTCTACAAGACAGGTTTTAGCCAGTATGCAGAAGCTTGGCAGCACGGGCAGTACGGATGAATGAATTTCATTTGTCCATAGGTGGGGGTGAGGAAGTCAGAGATAACATCACAGAGAGTTTGCGTATTCCTTAGACTGAACATGAGTTTGGCAGATACTAGACAGCAAAGTTCAAACCAGTTACCATTTGCTTTCCTTTTGGACTCTCTAGATAGGGAAAAGGAGATCAACCACACCCAATTATCCTTCAATTCTTTCCCCTAATTCAGGAAACCCTAATCGAAGGGCTCCAAAACACTGAGAAACTGGACAGGGAGCTGAAATCTGTATAAGTAATAATCTCAAAGAATCACAGTAAATCTTGGGCAATTCTTTCTACCTCATGAATTGTCCATGGAGATCCTCATTTTGAAAGGAATAAAAATCAAGTTACAGCCCTCAAAGACATAAAGTCTTTGAATTACTGGTTGAATAGTAATTTCGCTGCTGGTACCTCAAAGTGATCAGAAGCAATTGTTCCATCTTAATTAGTGACCTCTCACTGAGACATCATCTATACCAGAATGGAGATTAAAAAAACTGCAAGGTTTTATAAGAATCAGGAGATAAAGATCAATACCGAAGGCTCTCCTGTTTCTCAACCATTGTGTGAAAATGCACAGGTTGTCAGAAAGATGTGATTCTTCTAAATCAGAAGAGAAAGGGTCCTCTCTCCAAGTATCACTTTTGTTTTGTTCTTGCAAAATCCATGGATATTTTTTGCCCGAGTCAGCTAAAGAAATCTATAGACAACATTTGCCTTCAAAGACTAATGAGTGAAATACTGAGTTCAGGAAAATCTAATCTCCTGGAAGTAATTGTTGCTGACCAAAACAATTTATAATGCTGTTTAATCTTCATGCAGGACTGGAGTAAATGTTGAAGAGTATTTTTCTCTGCTTGCTGTGTTAGAAGTGCAACATTCTTCTTGGGATCTTTTTCTGTCTTCCTTTTTGTACTAAAATTAATTTTGTTAACTTCTAGCTTTTGTCCATTTGCAAAGAGAAGGGAAAATTTAGGCTAATAACATGACTGATTTTTTTTGCCTTTTGGTCCCTGCTTTGACTACACCTTGGAAGGGGTACAGATCTATTGTGCCAATTTATTTTGACACATGGTAAAGACCTCAAGATGTGTTCAGACTGGCTGCTGGAGAAGGGGGGACACAAAGTGCTAGAACTTGGGGCTCACCTCAGGCAGGAAAGAAATTCTGAGACTGACCAACTCAGTCTCAGTATAGACAAAGCCAGACAGCCTAAACTCAGGTACATATTCCCAAAAAGACTCCTGCATTTTTAATTTAAACCCCCCCCTCATTTAAGAATTAAAACTTGAATGCCTGCAGCTAAAATGCAGAAACCAAGAGATGAGGCCCATCTTAGGGGATGCACAAAACCCAGGGGAACTCAGTGAACAATGCCACCAAGATTAGATAACATTAAAGCAACTCTTAAGAGGACAATTCCTCATATAAAAGCTTCATAATAACAGATGAAATCTGAAAAACTGCTAAATCGCACTTGTTATAACACTTTAGGAAAACACCAGTTCTGATGCAATTCAGCCACAAAAGCAGAAGACAGGAAAATAAAGAAATTAATTTAGAAGTAATAAAAGATAAGGTGTGTTTGCTATGGACCAATGTAAGAATACTGAAATGTGTTAACTTTACTAGCTTTATACACGAGCCGGTCAGTAAAGTGAAATTTCTGGTTATTAGTTTTAAAACTTTCCTGAAAGAATATATTCAGCTAGCTTTATAATTGCCTCGGGGGAAATGAGAGGAAAACAACAGAACAGCTATAGGTAATGAATTTCCTATGAATTTCCATTTCCAGATGGCACATGGCTACAGGCCAAAAATGACACATGTTTTTGCCAGGCTAGAACTATAGACTTTCTAAAGTATATTAAAATACTGTCAAAAGGAAAAGACCTGTAATTGGGAAAGGCAGAAAATGAAAGGAAAATTCTGGTTCAGCCCCTGGGGTTTGTTGAGAGATGGAAGATGCAAAGAAATACTTTCTGTCATGAAAGTGTCTGAAGTTGCAAACTCTTCCCCAGCACCAGAAAATGGGAAGCCTGAAGGAAAGGCAGTCATGTTTAGTTTGACTAAATAAACATCATAAAAGCTGTTAAGTAACACTTAGCAGTGGTTGTGGCTCTTGTGCAAAATCGCAAGGTTTAAAGCAAAGTCAGACTTGCTGTATAACAATGAGAAGTACAAGATCAACACAATGCAAGCTAAAAGAACATGAACTGTATGATTCTACCTGAAATAAGGTGTCTACTTAGGACATGAAGACAGAAAAAGGAATATTGAACAGGCAAAAGCAACAGAAAGCTTAGGAAAATATCATGTGCTTATCCTGGCATTTTATAGAGTGCTCATTTTTAGGGATACAAAGTCAACATAAGTCAGAAAAAAAATCAACTCTTTTTTTTTTTTTGTTAAAGCCAGTGATAATTTTGAGTCCCCTTGTGGTACAAATGCTATGAACATAAATTAAAGAGATTAAATATGAGTTAAAAAGAGCACTGTTATCTATGTACACAAGGTATATTATCTGACAAAAACATACAGCAGCCAATATTTTCTGAGCAGGGAAGTACAACAGAGATCTACTGTATCACAAAGCCTTAAAAGCAAACTATGTCTGAAATCTGTACTGTATGTTGCTATCAAAGCAAAAAAGTGGGGAATTAGCTCCCAAAAACTGAGTTAGATTTTTGACACTTACTTAAGTAGGATCAAGATTTGACTCAAAAGGTTTAAAACGGAATGTCCCTACACCTATATTTATACATCCTGATGTTGATTTTATTCAAGCAGATGAGGACATACATAGCAAGGCAATTTGATTTAGAAATTATGTTCTTTCATAGGAGAGTAAAATTCTGAAGGACTTACTGCAATTTCAGTATTTACTTCATGTTTGCTGAACCTGTAAACAATCACATATGCAGAAACTCCTGCCACACAGAAAATCCGACTTTCAGGACACCAGTACATCATCTGAACAGCAAAAGGATCTTCTTCCACAATCTCAGCTGTTGCTTTTCCTTCTCCCGGTTTCTGTTTTTCAAAGACCTTTGATGTTTTTAATTTGTACAACATCTGTAGAGTAACTGGAATATATCAAAACATATAAAAAAATTACTAACACAAAGCAAATCAGTTACAAAATTCCTCAGTTCCCATTTTCTTTTTAATTGTGGCATAATCAAGAATCTTATGAAGGCCTAAGAGGAGGAGAAAATGAGTATTGTACAACACAGATATAATTCTGGTCCACAGCAAGAGTAGGATATGTATTTTATATTTCCAGAACGGATATTTGTCTGTGAAATACTTTTTAGTACTTTCTGGGAAAGGATGTCAAAGGTATTTGTTAACCATTGTGTACGTAATTAGGTTTATACTGAGTGTTACAGAGAGGCTCTGATAATGCTGCTGTTTTCCTAATGAGTGTGAAACTACGATTTCATTTGTCTGAAAGTACTGTCCTGCTAGAAGGCAAAGACTGCATGCCACTCCAAGAGAAAACATTCTGGTGGCCTCGGCAACACAAAGACTTTCTGAGCAACTGAGAGTTCTAAAGTGTTTTGACTTTCTTGACTAGTAAGTGTATGTGTATCTATACTTGTATATAAAATCTTAATATCCCAAAGCCTTTGTCAAGACTAGAACTCTACTGCAGTGAATTCTGGAGTTAAAGTAGGAATTATAATTAACCTCATTTCATTTTATTGACATTCCTCACATTTTTTTTAC
Organism: Baryphthengus martii; assembly: GCA_013396935.1. Lineage (NCBI taxonomy): Eukaryota > Metazoa > Chordata > Aves > Coraciiformes > Momotidae > Baryphthengus > Baryphthengus martii. The sequence continues at coordinate 156,921 of VWZK01008098.1, forward strand.
TGCTTTTACATTGTTTTATCAGTGGCATTAATTAAAAATTGCATAAAGTCACAAAAAGTAGGCACTTAAAAAGGTATGTATATATATAAAAGGCAAAGCTGTTATGTATGTTAGTGTAATTGTGCTAGGTCAGTGTAGGCTTGTGTAACAAGAGCAACAAAAAGATGAAAGAACGGTGTTTTAGTTATGTAACCAGATGATGAATACAGCAAAATTACGTTTTCATTTTGCAGTGCAATATATTTCAGGAGTTTTAAGCATTTTTTAAAATACCTTTTTGAAAGTTTTAGAGTATGAAAAACTACTAAATTTTCACAAATGACAACAAGTGCTTCTGTAATGAATACACAATTCTTCCTGCCTTCTGTGACAGTAGAAGAGACCTCAGGATGCTTTCAGTCCCAGTGGCAAATCTAGAGCGGCACTTTAAATCACACATCGTATGTTCATTCATGCTAGGATTAGAAGACTTACAGAGTCATAGGGTGCAAGCACAAGGAGAGACTCTATGCTTCTGTGAATTACTAGGTGCCATCTGCACACGGGCAAATAAGAAACAGCAATAGCTCTTGAGCAAAGATACATTTGGCAAACTGCTTCAGTAGCTTAGCAGTTCCCTGTCTCCCACAAATTTGTGCTTCCAGATACAAAATTCCAGTTACAACACATCTAAAAGCGAAGTATTTTGTGCCTTCAAATACTAATAGGATACTATGCTTGTTACAAAATCTCAAGTGAAATTTGAAGTCTATTATGAAGTTAAGACTTTGTAAATAACATAACTGTGATAATTAAAATCTTGTAAATAAAAAGTACCAAGTACAGTACCAGTAACACATGCCCTGAAAAGTAAGACTAAAAGCAGGACATCAGAGCTTGAAGGTACCTTTACTGTTTAAGGGATTGTGAATGTTCATGATGATCGAAACTTTTACCCTTAAGAAAAATTCCTATTGCAGAACATACATCCTGATTAGTGGGTTATATTTATATTCCCTATGGGAAGACTTTCCCTTTCCCCATTCCCACCAGAATTATAGAAGAAATGACCAACACATTGGTTCCTGTGCAGTGTGTACACTAAATGCTTTGAGGTCTTGCAACATTCTGTGTTGTCTAATGCCTCACCCTAGTCCAAATAAGTATCCTATTTTGTTCATATTAAGCCGCTTTCAAACTTCTGTCTTCGCAGATAAACTCCTATTAATGTTATTAGAATTTTTTTTCTTTGTGGAGGTTGCTGTAGCTTGAAAATACTGGAAGTTATAAACTCTAAGTAGTATATATCTGGTTTTCCTCCATTTCCAAACAGACAAATTATATCATGGAAACCAAACTCTTAGTCGTGTTCAGTTGGCATGCCTATGTACAATTTCTTTGTGAAATGAGGCTTTGGAAATCTTTGTTTTCTTCTTGTCCATCCTGATGAGTGAAAATACTTGGTGCTAGGCAAAAAGTACCTGACAAAGTCATCAGGTTTAGCTGACATTAAAATCTTGTAAACATTCCCAATGTTTGGCTGGAAATGGTAGCAGCAGTAATCATTATACCTCTGTGGCACTACGTGGACCTAGCAGGTAGTTTAAGGATTGCATACTCCGTGTTCTTGGTGACCGTTACTGACTGGTTATTAGGGTCAAATTAAATCTCTCTGTGACTAACAATTCATACAGAATTTTCTTTCACACACTCTTTTCTTTAACAGACTGATACCTCATAAAAGAGAGACTCTACACAGAGATCCTTGTACCACAGAAGAAGCAGAGTACAAGGTAACTTTATTGACGTTTCTGTGAGCCATGGTCACATTATTTGAATCAGAATATTTTAGCTTTCAACCAAAATGAATGCATATTTTTAATAAATATATTTCACTAATAATTATTGTATGTATTTTCTATAGGGGAAAATACTTGGTTTTGATATACGTAATTATAGCTAGAATGCACAGAAATTTTTCCTGCTAGGATGAATGGAAATGCTTCCCAATTATTTCCTGGAACTTGAGACTGAACAAGGAAAGCTTTAGGTCTTCTCCCTCACCAGATTAGGCATGTATTCAGATGTATTATTGTATTTTAATATTTTAACTTAGCTGTAAAAAAGACTTTATAGAACTCAGAATAGAAGACACCTGTCAAACGGAACCAAATATTAGATCTAATTGAGCCCACTCTTTCATACACACAAGAAGATTATGTTCCTGGGATGTTTCACCAATAGTTTGCCCTTCATAGGTTTTGGTATGTTGGATCTAGAGTTTTAAATTCCTTCTAAAGACGTGCACAGTTTTCTGTCTAATACATCTCATTAGCAGTGTTTCTTTCCCTAATTTAATAAAAAATTACATAATTTCATCTCATTATTCCTAATTATATCATCCTAGGTATTACTACTTATAGTCTTAAACATGTTACATAAATATGTGTGTATGTAGGATTTGTCAGCATTATAAAAAAAGTGAACTTTAGAAACTTACTGGCAGAAGCATCCCAAAACTTTACTGATCCATCTGCATGGCTTAAAAAAAATATAAAAATTAAGTGTGTTAAAACAAGATGAAATTTTAAAACATCTACTTTCAGTGAGTGATAAACTTAAGCAGAAAAACTGCATTTTCTCATGTGGTAACTCTCCATACCTTACTGATGATATATAATGAGATATATATATATCTACTAAAAGCAAATATTTTGTCATTAGTTTGATTAGGTTAATAAAACACTTTTTCGTGCATTTCCTACAGAGAACTTATCCCCCGGTAAATTTTAAGATCATAACAGCAAGAAATTAATTCCCATACTTACGACAAGTTTAGGTTACAGCACTTCTGGCTTTGCAATGGGTCAGCAACAAGGCTATGCACTCTAAAAATGCCACATATAACAAACTTTGAAAGTACAGAGGGTAACTTCACTTTGCTCAATACCTTTCAAGCTGTATTCTTTTTATAACACAAACTCAGCCCTGATGTAAAGCTGGAGAAAGGAGACATTTCTATTTTAAATTAGAATAATCTCTTCATTACTTTATTGGCACTATTGCACACATCATAATCTTATTTTTAAAAACAGGTGTTAAGTGGCTTTGATAATAACAATTTATCAAATACATTAGCATGGCTGAGACCAGAGGGAAACCCAGAGTGCACCGTAGCTGAAGAGCTTCTGTTCTATAGCATGACCCCTTGGACATCCATCAGGCATTGCTCATGGGGCATCTACTGCAATCTGAGCCTTTTTATGCATTTTTGCTATGGGGTTCTCTCTCCACTCACAAGGTGAAATTTATCCCAGTGCACCACAGCTTCACTGATGTTGGAGTATTAAAATGAATTCTGGAACTATCCTCAGATACAAAGTCCCCAGAAGGCCAAAGGACAACAGCTAAAGAAGAAGAGGAGCTCCCCTTTTAAAGCTATTCTCTATGCCCTTCAAGGCCAAAATACTCTTTTGCAAACAGATTCTCCTTTCCAAAGACCACACCTTAACAGGTCTATAGACTTGCTGTCTGATTCTGGGGCCTCAAATGGGAATTATTAATGGTAATTTCTCCTCAAATACAACGTTCTATTTTCTACAGCAAATGAGAATTTCTGTGGTGTCTCTGCACAAGGGAAAAAATGATGTACCTCAAATGAAGAGACCAGGATATGCATACTCTGTGAAGGGTCAACTCTTATTTATAGTTAACCCACAGTCAAAAGCTGTAGACACTAGCATTTTAAAAGTACCAATCCTTAGTTTCATTCTCACCCTGTAATAATGATTTCAGGATATGTCTGAGCTCCAAGGTTCCATGCTCCACCATTGATAGGCCACTCCTAAACAAACAACAAGAGTACAGAGATCACAACTAATTCTGATTAATCTTGCTTGGTTAATTTTTAAACTCAGTAGTACACAATATCTTCCTCCAAAAAGCAGCACAACATATAAAAGGAACAAAACCTTATAGCATTCGAGGCATTTAAAGCTTACTAAATATTTTACATTATCATTTAAGGCTTTTCAAACTTAATAACATTTTTTATACGATCAATTAAAGTTCTATGGTTTTAAAATATTTCTGCACAGCTAACAACAATGCAAAATAGGAACTAAAGGAAGGAGTAACAAACAATTCTGCTGCTCTTTTGAAATTGTTTGACTCTTGGAGATTCTGTAGGACTCTGAATAGACTGGGGAAGTATTTTGAAGATGAAGACTGCTGAAGATGCTGGCCCAGAAAAAAAAAAATCTGAGCATGGTGCCACAAGATATGAGATAAAGGAATGCAACTTTTACAGAACATAAGAAATTAACATCTCTTCTCTGTCTTTTACTTGTGGCAAGACTTCCATTCTCTCCCTTGCTCTAGGCTGGTAGAGTGAATGCTGATCTGTGTCTAAAGCTTGACCTGTACAGATACAGGACGTGAAGGATGACTTATGTGCAGAATGGGTGAGGATGTGCGCAGACTTCGAGTGGTAGAAAAAAAACTGAGAGCATAAACTGGTTATGTGGAACCATGGAATGGATGCTTTTGGGTACAGATATGGGTGGGTGGCAAGTGTGTGGCTACCTACATTCAAAGTGTGTATTTGTATAAATAATGCAAGAGGACAAGAGAATGTGCAGTGAACACAGGTAGGTGGTGAAAAGTTTGGAATACTATGTATATAAAGTAAGGATAGATAGACAGACAAATTCAAATAAAAGGAAAAAAAAAAATTTTCTGAAGTACTTTGCCAAATCAAAATCCAAAAGAAGTAGATAGGGCCCAGTTTCTCAGTTCATGGAAAATAAGACAGCTCCAAGGATAATACTTCTGTTAAGGTGAATAAAAGACTGATGATGTTTGTTTTGTTTATGTTTTTTGTTTTTTTTTAAATATTTATGATGATGGATTAGTTCCAGTCAAAACATAAACCAGACTACTGCTTGGAATTAATAAAAGAATTGTATTTCCCCTTTTTATTTCTGCAGCTTAACATAATGCTTTTAGATACAGGACAAGACTTTGGTACCTCAATAAAATAATTCGTAATAGTCTTATTCAGTAAAAATTTCACAGACACATTGTCAACCCTCAACTTCTATTGAAGTTGCTATCTTTCAGTGATAATGTTTTCACCCTTTCCTTTGATAGACATAACTTATCAATACAAATTTGAATTGCACACTGATGGTTTTCCTTTAACTCTAGTAGCCTAATAATTAAGTCCTATATAATAGTCATTAATAGTTGTGCTTAAGAGATGGTGTTTCTGAGGGACAAATACGAGGCTGTAATCATGCAGTTAAGCTGCCTGTTGGATCAACTTGAAAGTGATTATTGAATAAATAAAACTAAAATAGTTTGGAAAGCCGTTACAAAAACACAGGTTGTACATCTACTTTCTTTGTTGTTTGGTTTTTTTTTCAACTATTAGTTTTGTTTACCTTGTTGCTGTATCCTTGCTTTTTATGTTTTGCTCCTACAGAATAGAGTACAGGTATCAAATCTGGAGGACAGTCCGCAAAATATTCTGTGCAGGTAACAGGTGACTCATGAATGTCAATAGGATATGGATTTTCAAAGATTGGAAAACTAGTTAAGGAAGACAATTTATTAGAAGCACTGTGACACACTGAGCCATAGAAGAAAACATATTCTTATATCAAAACATATAACAGAATCTAAGTAAAACCATTCATAATAAAGCACATTTTCCAATGTTTATTCAAACACATGTATTATTTATAATGTCCATAATAATACATAGTTACTCAAATAAAGATATAAAAGTTCCACTGCTGTGACAAGAATCCTGTTGTAATACAGATACCCGTTCTTGTGAATAGGTCCTAAGGCTAATAGGTCTATATGTGTGAACAAGGTTTAGGAACTAATTTTTGCCAACATCTCAAAATCTTATTTATACAGAAGTTACACATTTTCTAGAAGCTTCAGGTTCATGGATATGATATATACCATGACCTAAGAACTACTTATACAACTGTGGATTTTATGTTGAGGAGCTTAGCTTATTGAGTTAGTAGACTACTGATTCTACAATGAACAACTGAAGTAATAAATCAGAACCATAGAATTATAGAATCATAGAATGGTAGGGGTTGAAAGGGACCTCTAGAGATCATCTAGTCCAATCCCCTGCCAAAGCAGGATCTCCTAGGGCAGGCCACACAGGAACGCATCCAGGCGGGTTTTGAAAATCTCCAGAGAAGGAGACTCCACAACCTCTCTGGGCAGCCTGTTCCAGTGCTCTGTCACCCTCACAGTAAAGAGATTTCTCCTCATGTTGAGGAATTAAGTAGATCACAGTTTATTTCTCACTTTCACCACAAAAGCCTCACTTCTGGCATATTACACAATCTTATTCACAATTCAGAAGTGTAGGAAATTTGGTTGTGGTTTCAGTTATATCCATTTTGTGTTGCTGAGATGATTTGAATTATTCTTGAAAGTGAGATCAGAATATGATTCACTTCAAATGTTTCAAGATATTAAGGGCAAAAACTGTTCCTAGTTATACCACTGTGAATGTGGATGTACACTACTGATAGTGTTGGAAGCAGAACAAAATAACAATTGGATTCTGCATTACATGATGTAGAGTACCTCTTTGATATGAGCATTGATTCTGATGTGAAAGAGCTACTTGTCATTTAAACCAGTAAGTGGATCATGAAATAATCCCATAGACCACTACAAATCAATGCTATTATTTATTAAGATACTTAAGCAAATACTTAAGTGGTAATCCCTGTGGAGTTTAGTGAAGTTAGGCATGCATGTGAGTATTAGTTGAAACTGATTTCCAAAACACATATTCCGGTCTTAACTCAGCGTGTGACCAAGTACTAACTTTGATGTGAATGTTTGAGGGCTCTGCTGTAAAGGACCACAGATTTAGAATTATTCACAAACTTAAGAACAAATATTATCATAAATTCCTGTTGATCGGCTGATCTTAGGTCTTAAGAAGGAGGTAAATATATGGAGTGAATCATTAGAAAGAGTGAATGATTTTTGAGAGTAAAATGACATTGCATGATAACATTTGGATTTCTATCGCTTGCTGGACAGTTAAGACATACAAGGAACTTCATACTTACTTGCTTTGTGTCAGGTCAACAACAATGAGATCTTTTTCCAAAAGCACAACTACAGCATAGGGTTCTTGAAATTCTATAAGCGAGGAATCAAGTATAAAAGATATGGAGTTCTCCTATTAGTCATTTGAAGCAAGCAATTTAAAACAGTGTTCTCTAAACATTCATAGGACACGAAACAAAAATTTTAGGGTACAAATTCTAGATATATCCACAAATTAGACATATCTGCAAACTGCAGCCAGACAGAAACTGAGAAATGACTTTGGACAGTATTGCTGATCGACATGCATAGAAATAGAATTGGCATATTATAAGATGCCAGCATGATGGCATATTGAATGTAAAGAAAAAGAATATGAATAAGTTGTGTGTATCACCGCATTGCTGAAGCCAATTATTACATAGAAAATCTATTTTTGCTGTCCAGTAGTAATACTCTTACTGTATACAACTGTTCTTCAAAAAACAGATTGTAAACAACTGGTCCACTACACAATACCCTCACTTCCAAAGCAATTCCAAAGAATCCTGTAAGTCTGCTGTGTTCAATTCAGATACTGACACATTCTTCCTCCAGTACACCCTTTAATATGTTATATAATTCATTTGGAGTTTTTTTAATTAAAAATAAATGCTTCCCATGATTCATAGGATTGCATTAGTTTACATAGGGTAAAAACAATTTAAAAAAATATAAATGTGAAATTATGACTCTCTTTTCAACAGCGGCAAACCAATCCAGTACATGCAAGCTCAGAGTACCATCTTCAGATGGCTAATGCCAAAAGGCTGAGTAAATTGACAGCAACTGATTTCTGTTTCTTCCGGGCCAGATACGAATGCACATTACTTGTGGCCTATTTTTATACAAGGCTTTGAATATCTTAGGTTAAACCAACGTTTTTAAACATTAGTGTGTAAGCAGGAGAAGGGCCTACAAAATCTTAGTACTGGGAACTGCCACTGTATTTGCCACTGTTCACTTAAGGTCCAAATAGCTTTGATTACTGAAATTTTTGAATATTTTAATTTGAATTTTGAATTACTGAATTTTTGCACGACATTGAAACAAAAACACCCTTTATCTTTACAAAGTGTTTTGAAAATTTATTTGATTCAGCTATGTATATAAGATTTCATTTACTCTTCTGCTTGATGGCTTAAAATGATAAACTTAGTTTCTTTTTAACTTAGCTTTTCTTAATTCACTTTCTGGAGTTATCTGTAGATGTACTTGAGAATTTTCAGCCCCACAATATGCAGCAAAATGCTTTTAACAGTTCAATTAAGGCTGAAATGTAAGAACTTTTTTGCAGGTAAGTCATAGTTTAATCTCCAATAATTTAACACTCTGCAGATTTTTCATCCTCATGAGAAACATCAGAAACATAAGTGCAAATGTTTGGGTAATAGCAATATTTCCTCACACTAGCCCATGTGTTTCAAGGTTATAGCTGGAGATTTATGTGTGCTTTATTGTCTGCTTCCTATATTGAGAATGCAAACAAGTTTCAGTTACTTTCAGTGATGTGGTTTTTTTGAGATGGAGACAACCGTAAGAATGGAAGTCCTTGGAACTGAATTAAGGTATGAGAGAAGGTCACTTAATTTATATTTTCCAAAACTGTGTTCTGCTTAATAAACTCACCATTTGGATACGGGGTTTCACAAAGAGTTAAAAAATCAACTATAGGGTGGTCCATTTCAAGAACTGTAATTGCTTTGCCATGCATGATTGTTAAACTTGGTCTTCGACAAGCTTTATCATATGACAGTCCACCAGAAAATATCACAAATGGTTCACTGCATGAAAAAAGTGAACAGAGTATTATAAGTTTATACAGTACATTGAAGTTTACATTATACATTTAGTACCTCTAAATAACAATAAATAGCTCTGCTAAAAGAAAGTGAGTAAGATTCTAAAGGACTTTTACCCAGGAATGGAACATTGAGTTAATTACAGAATGAAAAGAAATACCTATTTTTACACGTCTTGTACTCTACTTTAAGAATTGGTTTACAAGATTCAGGTTTTTTTCCATCTCTTTGAATTTTTCCTAAGGAAAGAAAGATGAAAACTGTATTAAAATATGATAATAGAAGTATCAAACTAAAATATACACATTGAAGCAACTGTATAAGTAGTAAAAGAATGAAAAGGTAAAGATGATGATGAGTATTAGCTCCCGTTTCCGTAAAATATGCATTTGTCTAAATTAATTACATTTATTGTGGCTTTATGTTTTTACTGCCACATACATCTAAAAGACCATAGACCACATTTCAAAGACATCTAAAAACCATGGAGTTTACCCAGAAGGATGACATTTATCTAATAATTAATTTGATTAAATGTATACCTTTTTTTCTGAACACATTATGACTATAAACAGCTTAAGTTTTTCATAAGTCATTCTTAGACTGATTCAATTCCTCTTGTTGACAAAATGCTACATGCTTTGAAGTCTAACTAGTTGAGTGATAAAATCAAATGAAGTGTACAGTTGAAATTCTTGGCTTCTTGGTTACTTATGCCTAAGTACTTTCTTTCAGTCAGTGAAAAATCACTTGTAAACCAAAAAAATAACAATTATGGCTTTATTACTTTGGAAAGCCTATACTTGTTTTTGACAAAAACTTGACTGAAGAATACAGTACAGATGGAGCCAGACAGTTCTCAGAGGTGCACAGTTGCAAGACAGGAGGCAAAGGACTCAAATTGTGACATTAGAAATTCTGTTTAGATAGTAGAAAAAAAAAATTGTACCACGAGGGTCATTAATTAAATACTGGAAGATGTTCCCCAGAGAGACTGGGAAATTTGTCATTGGAAGTGTTCAAAGTGTATCCAGTGTTAACTGGATACTGCCCCGAGCTAACTGATCTAATCAGGCCTGTTTTGAGCTAGGGGTTAGATTAAATGACCTCTGAGATGTCTCCACTGACATAAAGTACAATTCTATAACTAAAAACGGTAACATAAAAGAAATCGGGAAGTTTAAGAAAATGCCAGAACTTTTCTGGGCTACATAGATCTTGCTTTTGCCTTTTTCTTTCCTCTTCACTTCATCAGGTTTCCTGATAATGTGTTGATTTTCAATAGAGTCAATACGTTTTTACCTCATTTATAGAAATCAAGGACATATAAAGTGCCAGCCATAAAAGATACAACCATTTTTAATACGGCTCCTTCAACTCTTCATTGCAATGACTCAGGAAACCTTGCACCATCTCTAACAAGCAACACAGTGCCTTGTATAAAACATACTATTTCTTGGGAAAATTGCACATATGAGCACATACATTCAAAACACAAAAGAAAGAAATATGAAAATCCCATAGCCTGAGAGTTTCAAAGACTAGCAGTAGACTATTAAGATGAATTGGATAAAAGAAGACACAAGAGCAATGTTAACTAGCAAGAGGTATTTATGACACCAGCTTAAGAAAACGTTTGATCAAAATTGCTCTCTGATTTTTATATTTTGCAGCTACTTTGAAGATTAAAATAGTTATACAAGAAACAACTCTGGATGTGGGCTACGATAAAAAATTAAATAAACATAGGTATTAGCAAACAGCATTGAGAATGTTGCATTACTTCTTAGTTATACATTTTTAACTATCAAAATTACCATGTGGAATTGTGGTCTGGAATGGTCTGTTAGGACTTTTCAGATTCCATAGGGTCAAGCTGCCGTCGGAGTGACTGCACATGAACTGTTTCCCTTCATGATGCCAAGCAACAGAGTGAATAGCCTACAGAAATGAAAGAAGAATTTGAGACTGAAATGGAACACAGAGTTTCAGAGCAAATACACAGAAACCTGGGTGTTTAATATAAAAATAAAACCTCTAAAGAGATCAGGATTGTTTCACTGATAGATGAAATCATGTAAGAGAGTTTTGGAATAGATAGTGTTTCAGAAAAGAGGAATATTGCGCTCTTATGTACACAATGTAAGTACCACATGATGAATGTTATGTATGCTAAAAAGTAACACTTCAAAAATTTATAGACCATTCTTAGCATTTTATGCATAATTAGCGGAACTGACTGAAAATATCCATAATTACATCAAACTAGCTGAAAAGATAATGGTGTAAGTCCTTTATTTTCATTGGTATGCGCCGGAAACTAACAAAAGACTTTTTTTTTTTTTTCTGACAAAACAAAGTATTGATTCATTGTATACCACAATTTCTCACACACTCCCCTCAGACATACAAATTCACAGAATTTTCCCTTGAATCCATTTCCCTTCCAGAAATGTTAGCTGCCAAATAGTAAAAACCACAATATGTTTTTATGCAAATGTAAATAAGAGACCTATTTTTGAATACAGTTTAATACATTTCCATTTTTGCAGCCCAGGAACTACTAAGACCTTGCATGCACTTGCAATTGCATATGGCCATTTATCTCATTTATTGAAATCCCTTTAATGGCATGCCTGGGTATCCGTAAGTCAGCATTGACATTGTTCATATCAATTTTGTTTAAACTGACAAGAAATAAACCTAAGTGCTCCTGGTCACTACTCAAAACTCCCTGTTGGTATTCCTCTTTTAGTAAGTATATTGATTGTTATGGTTGGTAACGGCTCATGATCTGAAGGGAATATCAGAAGAAACCAATGAAAAGGCTGTGATTCTTTATCAAAACTTCACTCAACTCCTGAGGCTGGACAGCATAGGCATGAATGAGCCTTTGCATTAAGACAACCCAGATGTTTTAATAGGAATCTGGCATGCCTTGTATATGAATGTTTTGCAAACACACTAGTAAGCTAGTCATGCCAAAAAATGACTCGACAAACAGAGCAGAACAAAGTGAACTCTAGATACTCATCTCTGAGTGACGTAAAGGGGGTAACTCAAACTGCCACCTACCCGAGCGGGATTGGCACACAATTCCTCTTAAAGACCCGGAAGGTACCAAACGGTGAAGCAACAAAGAGAGCACAGAAAAATGGTTCATATAGTGTCCAATGCCACTGCCCTTAGGTAGTAAGAATCTTAGATCCATGCGGAATGATGCTTCATTTGTCTATCCTCGCAGAAATTAATTCCAACATGAGCTCATTCATGCCTGCTATCATGACAAATTTGAATCTGCTTTTGATGTGTTATCACACATAGAAACATTTCACATGGTTACAGTCACTGCGTCTGAGCTAGTAACTGGCAGCTGAAAATTGTACCAAGCTGCTTGTTAAACTGCCTCTTAGGTACTAGGTGCCACCTGCCAGCATAAATCTCCTGCTGAGTGATGCTAAAGTAGAATGGTCCCGTTACAGATAGCTGACAAAGCAGCAACTCAAACTCACCTGTTAGACCATGCCCCAAAACAGGCAAGAAACAGAATAGCTTTAGGAGGTCTCAGCTGGGAGTCATAACTAATACTGAAAGATAGTACTGAACAAGTCCCTAATTTTCTATCTGCTAGAATATGTCTAGCATTCTGATCCACTTCTTTAGCATCCATACAAAAAAGGAGCAGTTATTTGTTTAGAACAGGAGTTCATCATGGTGGATGACTCGTGAATGTTCACACAGTGTACGCACATAAAACATATCATTCTAGATTGGCTATTTCTCCTTTTGCAATAACCACAGTGGTTGCATATATATATATATATATTCCATTTTCAGTCATACTCAGCAGGTACTAAAATTAAGCATGCCCAACAACATTTCATTTCATTTCCAGTCACAAGTTTCCTCATATGAGAAGAATTCATGGGGACTCTAGGACCACTTTTATTTTAACCAAGCACCATATTAATCTCATCCCATTGCTCGAAACATAAGAATCCGTTGTGTTAGTAGTACTGTAGGACCACGATAGCAAGGGTCATGTCTGATTTAATACTTCCATAATGGCATAGTGCTCAAAAAAGATAAGGAGACATCATCTGGCAAATGTCTCTGTGAATTGTGCAGCTTCATGTTGGAGAGACGCTCTAATGAAAGATGATGACTATGTTTCAGGAAACTCCGAAGGTGTGTTGACAGAACTTGTAAGATTTTTAAATAGTCTGTGTACAAAGATGGCTGGATTTTCTGGGTCTACCAACTACCAATAATTTGAGAATCCTTTGAAGGATCTGTCTTGCTTATGTGCTCTTTTTTTATACCCATCAATGGAAATAAACTTTTGCAGGAATTTATAAAAGGTCTTGCAAAGAAAGCATTTTATAGAGGGCATCAAATAGGAATATTGATTGAAAGGTCCTGAATATCTCCTACATACCACCACTGAGAAGATGACAATAATCATTACACAAAGAAACAAATTTTCATCTGAGATCTTGAAGAGCAGACACAAGATTCTTTAGCAGCAGGTTCAAGCTCCACTCTGGGATGAACTGTTTCATAGCGAGCATGTTTAGTCTCTTAAGAAACTTTGACATAGTAGAGAAGGAAACATTAAAACGTCCTTATGTCAGGAGTTGATGAACCGAGGCAGCCTAGAAGCTGGTCATCAGCAGGGTTAGAAGAGAGATAGGACTAGTTTTAGCTCCAGTGAGTAAATCATAAGTATCAGTGACAAGCTTTAAATGGAAGATACAGCTTACAAGAACACCAAGGAGAGAAGTTCCAGATAATGCAGCTTGTACAGGCAGCTCTATCCTTGGTGAGAAGTTTTCTCATTTAAAATAAGCAGACATGCTTTATCTATGAAAGGTTCCCAGGCTCCAAGACATGAAGTACAGCATGACAAAGATGGAATAGGGAATGAAGCTGTAAATGCTGCAATTGTGGCCTTGTGAACAGGTGGCAGAGTCTTCAGCTCCATCACTTAAGCTATTGGGTTGTCTCAGTGAGCTGTTTATTCTAGGAGCAATGTGTCTGTGGTGTGAGTCTCGTATCTACTTCTGTAAGTCTCAGGTGATGTGAAGCATCACACTGGTATGACAATGCCATGAAGTATAGAAAGGATAGGCAAGATTTCACAGTGACAATGTCCTAGTAGATTGAGAACTGTTATCTCTTGGTGATCCTTTTGCTAGCCAACTGTTCAAGTATGCAAATAAAGAGGATCCATTCCATCTGAACTGTGACCACTATTTCTAAGACCTAAATTAAAAAAACAGCACTCAAAGTAGTGAAAAAATTGAATGGAAGAGAACTTTTAATAACGGTTCTCACTGACAATGAAATGAAATCATTTCTTGTGGCTGTATGAAAATAAATACCTTTAAAGTCATGAGACATGAAACTATTCCTCTCTATAACAATTGAATGTTAGCATATATAGTGTCCATCTCAAACTTAAAAAGGAAGAATATATAGATTTGTAGATAGACAATCAGTTACCAGCCTCCTTTCCTCTTCTATATCAAAACATACGTGCTGCTAACTTCTCGCTTCTGTGTTGCACAGTGACAGGTTCTACAGATCTGAGTAACAACAGAGAACCTCCCTCTCAACAGCTGGTCTGGGGAGACTGGAATTCAATGCTGTCAAGGGTAACACATTGGAGAAATCCATTTGAGGCTTGATCCTGTGAAAAGGATGAGTATTCAGATAGAGTCTTGAGCATGCTGACATTTATTTTGAGTGACATTACGAAGCTGGACAGCTATCTGAAGAAGATTACAGAGAAGAAAGAACTTGCCTTGGTGATGAACACTCAGAGTCCATCAAAGACAGAAAATAAACTGATTCTCACAGTACACACCAAGTGCTAATGGAGAAGCGTGCTGCCAGGGGAATTTTTGATACTAAACAGAAGTGTCTGCCCCACTGATAAACCAGAAAAGATCATGCCATCCGATGATCCTTAAAGACGCCAAAAAAGGAAGTGGTGATTTATATAAGATGTTCAGTTCTTTCACCATCAAATAGGGTGACTATATTAGCTTCAAAATTGGTGCTGAAGAAAGAGTAATGGTAGTAAGAAAAAAATAGGCTAGATTAATTTCGCTCAGATCTCATTCAAAGAAGCACTTCAGTGTTCAATGAAGATACAGAACATTTACAGTAATTTATCTGAGACTTCACAGATACCCTGCAATTGTAACTGGCTGGCTTAGCGCCAGAACAACGATACTGAAAGGTTGGTCAGACATCATGGGGCACAGAGGCCTTGCATCATCACCTAGAATGGTGAAGGGGAGCAGGAACAGTGCTTTCTGGACTGTGATGTTACGTGGCCAATCTGTAAGAAGAGATTCAGGTTTGAAAACTTGGGTTAGCGCCAGATACCAAGTGGCATATGCCGAACCGGTAACTTGTAATTCACAAAAGCTATAAACCCCAGGATTTAAAAAAGAACCCTTTTTAGGGGCTCCCTAGGGGAATCCTAGCAGATCTGAAACACTATCAATCTGGAGCCTGAAAGTCTGGAATAAAGTACAATGGCTAGTCATACAACCCTTTTAAAGACAAAATAAGAATCTTGCAACTATTTCAGAAGATGATGGCAGGCCATCACAAGTTGCACAAAGTGGAGTAATGATACAGCAAGTTACCACTGAGAAGGAAAGGACATGACTAAAACAAAGAGGTCAGAAAAGATTCCTCAGGACACTGCTGAAAAATGTGGAACAACTAAATTGTATGAGAAATTTTCGACACCCAACTACCCACTTGTTGTTTCAACAAGAAAAAAAACCCAACAACCCAAACTCCAAAACAGTATTGTGAAGATCCTGTTTTACATAGTCTCTTTCTGTGCATGAGAGGACAGCAAGTGAACAGAACCCTCACCAGGAGATCTGTAAAAGGAAAAAGTTGTCCTGCCTTAAGTAACAGGACAGGTGTGTCTTCACAAGTGTATGCACAGGTGGACTCTCACTTAAGAGACATGGGCATGTCTTGAGGCTTAAGTGCTGGCCTGTTTAAACTCTGAATTACCCTGTCCTTTGGAATATTTTTCTTTGTGGATGCTCAGAATCTTATCCTCGAAGCTCAGTGTAATGTTAATGTTTCTCTGAAAAAAGGCCTGAAATAGTGCATGATTCAGATATATTCAGATTACTTTTTTACTGTGAAAACAACTGTGTATACTCCTGACATGTAATAAGTGGCAAGATGAAGAAGGAAATAGAACTACAGGAAACCCATTACTGCCTGGATCACTTTAAAGAAAACATCTTTTTCTGTCTTTGATTGTAGTTGCGTTCACATTCACCCACTTTACAGGAGGGCTGGCAGAAAAATGGATGTTTTTTTCTAGGGTTAGTACTAAAATCATAACTAGGAGTATATTTAGATTTTAAACAGGTTGCTTATTGATACAAGAACTGTGTCTATGTTTGAGACAATCTGTTTACAGAGAAGGAGACAATTGTCTGATAAATCTATGAGAATACAATTTTGTAAACCTTTTAATCAGATCTTGAGTACTAGGTAATATCATTAGCTCCACAAAATTTCTTTCGTTCTAGTTAATGTTCTAGTAATACTCAGTAAAAATGATATAATTCCTAAGGTAGCTGTATTTCAGCATTATTACGCTCTGTTCAACTGAAGATCCCCACACAGAAGCTGATGAACTTGTCAGAGTCAAGGGGAAAAGGCTCTGTGTCACAGCACACTCCTAAGAGCCTAATGCATTAGAACTACAGATTTCAGGGTGTGATTTCTACTGTCAATAACTTGTTCAAAAGCATAGTACAAACAGTATTTCCAGAGCAAGCAATGCCTTAAGATAAATATCCATCTGCTTGATAAGACATACAAGAAACTGCTGAATAACAGGTTTTCTGAATTAATGGAAACTGCTTACCTCATCATAATAAGCTCTCAGATCAGCTCTTTTAGATCGTAAGTCCCAGAATACTATGGTCCCATTTTCATAGCCTATCAATAGCTAGAAGAGGAAAACAAACACAATTATATTTTCTGATTCAAAAGGTATAAACAAATAATAAAGAACTGCATGGTTTTAAGAGAGCTTTAAAAAATAAATAAGCACTGTAAAAAGAAATGCCAAACTGATGTGCAAGATTGTAGTTTTTACTACATGTAATACTCAGCTTTCAAATGATCTTTCAGTATAAACTAATTCTCATCACCGATAACTTAAGCTTTAATATGGAAAAAAAATGTGTGTTATATTCCTTTCTTTTCTAGTAAGATTATGTGCCTGGATAGTTTCCATAATCATGTACCTGCTTAGTAAATAAGACCGTAGCAAGTTCTTCTCAGCTCCTACTTTCCTTGCCCCTGGTTGGAGGCAAAACTGTTCAATACCTAAGAGATCATTCAAATAACTTCAGACCAAAGAGTCATCAGATTAAACTTTTATTCAGCTACATATATTCCTTTAATTTCTGCTTCTTACTGCTTTAAAATATTTTGAAGAATTACCCTTGCAGAGAATAAATTATTTGCTTTCCTAGAAATTGAAAATAAATTAACTAATATGCCAATTTTTACTTCTAGAATTAGCATGTCTTATCATCATGCACGCCTAAAAATACCAGCAAAGAAGATTTGTCAAAAGATGAAAGAGAAGAAAAATAATGTTCAGGGGAAAAATAAGAATGAACACAATCCTTTCTTCTTGTCTCTATTGAAAAGAACTGAATTATTGATTGGGCACTGTTTTGAGTACTCTTAATTTGAACATAATTAATTCCAGATCTTATGGAAGATGTGAAGTCTGGCTTACTTAAGTGTCCTGGAAATCGCTTACCATTGGGTCCATCTTCCTAGGAATCTGTCCTGCACAGGAAGCCTAGGAATGACCAGTTTGACAGACTCACATTTCTCCTATGGATTATTTTATACAACTGGCAGTGATAACTGCAGTTGTTCTTTGTCCATAAACACATGGATCACAAAAATGCAGACAAGGATTTACAGTTTCTATGGTAAGAATTTGAGCAGAAGAATGACAAGACAATCTCTTAGGCTGTGAAATTTTACCAGTATATTTGCCATCACTCAATTTAGCTTGCACGAGTCATAAAAATGAAACTCATCTGGGCTGCTAAATAAAACATTGCTTTGCTTCCAAGTTCAATATAATTGATACATCAATACTGCTATAAAAGTCTGGGAGTACTCTAAGTCCTACTAGATACAATTCTTTATACTGTGAGGAGAATATTCATTATGTGGAGATGTATTACCTAATCTAGGAAAGATCTATAGTTAGTATATTTAATACCTGAATAAGAACAATACCTGCTTACTTAAGAATTCTGCTCCTGAAAAAAATTCAAATTGTCCTGGAGTTATTCCAGAATATATATCATTTTTTCTCTGGACAGGTCCATATGGGATTCTGTGGCAGAATAAATGTGAAAAGACATCCTGTTCAGAAAGCACGCAGCTAACTGGGTAGTATTTGTGTCAAGGTACCATATGGTATTCTGCGATAATAGATTGCCATTGAGAGAGTGAATAAAGAAATGTCTTACTGCAACTGCTTTCACTGTTAGTGTAGTGATCCTAAATGGAAGACCGTTGTACATCTAGGAGTTACTGATCCACATAGCAGTTAACCTGAGGAGGTGCAGGCCTGTGCTGTGCTATGTTGTGCTGCAAACAGCACTTGGCTTTCAGGCCTGTGTTGAGCTGCACATAATCCTTGGCCATGAGATGAATTTTTGGTGCCTGTAGGCAGATCCCACTTGGTAAGGACAATTACAACATCTTTGTGACCTCGTCTTTATCTTAATGTAAGGCAGTATATCCTTTTGCTTGACAGTAAAAAAAAAGAAATCTTTTGAGATCTCTAAAGAACAAAATGCTGGCAAACCTTTTCACAGAGGGGACCGGCCTAGTGTGCTGTGCCTTTATTGGAGGCCTATCCAATGCTGCACAACTTGGGATTCCCAGTATGTGAAGGAATGTAAGATTATCTTCTTTTTCCTTTTTGTATTAACTCCAATAAATGGTATTCTCATCAATATATTATGGAGTCCAAGTGCCTTCCTTACTGTTATCATAACAAGCTCTTGAAATAGCGCATTACAGCTAGGTACCAAACCAGTTGAGTTCAGTTTGTATCTACCAATATCCTTTTCACTTCAGCTTTTGTACAAATATATTCAGGAAGCTGAAAGAATGGAAAAGCATTTAAAATGTGACCCTGTTTCAGAATAAGCCTTTCTTCCTGGTGGAGCAGGCTTGCCTTTTAATTTTTATCACACTCTTTTGCAAAGATGCCCCAGGTAATTCCTAAAAGGTTAAATATATCCTGATCTGTTGATGAAATGCTTAACGCACAGCAGCACTACAGAATTGCGAGATACAAAGTGCTGCGATTTTTGGGAAGAAGTTGAATGATAAACAGGTTTGCGGCATAGCTGGGAATCTTTCTCTGTCTTTGCTCAGATGGTAGTCATGCTGCTGAACTACTAGTACTATGGTATGACACTGAAGTCAGAATTCCAACTGGGTGAATGTGATTAGTCTCATTGCCAGTATGTTTATGATGCTCTGAATTCTGACCTGTCTGAACCATAGGAAGTTCAACTATTTGAATCCTCTTGGCCATGGTAAGCACTTGAGAGATTTATAGGACAAGTTCTATTCAATGAGGTAAAAAAATAAACCATCCATAAATGTAGCTGAAGGAGAAAACACAAAGAAGAAAAACGTGTGTCAAAAGAGTTGATGAAGTAAAACCCCAAAGATTTCTGCTAAATCTGTGTTTCCTGACACCTTGTTTAATTACTTATGCTTGATTAGGTTAAGAATCATGAAGGAGACCAGACAGAATTTGAAGGAGGTAGGAATTCTGCCAAGATCTTCCTTGTCTAGTGGATTTGCTCCACATTTTGACTTAACAAATCCTTCTTCATGAAATGTTTTGATGATGGTGTTTTAGGGAGATTTCTTCTTTACAGTCAATTAATTCCATCCTGATATATGCTAGTCAGACCCTCTCTTGTCCTGATAGCACAAAACATCAGGAAAAAAACAACAAAAACAAGCCTGCCAAATGCACACTGTATTTAGGTGTTATTAGATCTCAGAATACAGACTCAGAGATAGGAAGTTTAGTTTACCAACTAATAGTTAATAACATTAAACCTTTTCTTATTAAGCTCTCTCCAGTTGCTGGGAAATGACAGATCATTGCGGTTAATGTCGTCTCTTGTGTCAGCAAGAAAAATCATGTTTGCTACAGATCTGCCACTTACCAGTGTCTGTGCACTTCAGTCTGTTCCTAAAGTGCACTTATTCATTGATCTGGCAGATGCAGTTATATTTCATGGACTTAATCACTAGGTCCCCAAATTGTTCTTAAGTGACACATTAAGTGCCCAAATCCTTTGTCATCTGTCTTCCAGCCATGTCATGCTAGATTCATAAAAGAGACTGTCTCAAAAGCCTGCCTTGATATCTTTCCTAGAGGGCACTCTGGAAAAAATTTGAATAGCAGAAGTCTTTCGAAATTGCATTCACTCTTTCGGCACAGAAAAACTCATCATCAGTCTCTGACACAAACTGAAACTTTTAGGAATTTGAAGAATTTCTAAAAGATGAATACAGGGTCAGCACGGAAATTTCCCCAGCTTTCAAAAAGAGATCTCATGATTGTCCTAGATTTGGAAACATTTACCTGTATTTTAGGACTCTCAACCACTCAGTGCCCCTTGGAGAATACTACTTATTTACTTCAGTGAAACATGCTCAGATCTGTAAAGAGCTTTATGATACCCCTGAGAAAGATATACCATGGGGCCCTTGCAGGGTACAATATGCTTGTACTTGTAGAGTACAAGAACATCTGTATTTTGAGCAATGATTATGACTGTTTAATTCTTGAAGCATAGGCAGAGAACACTTTCATCTCCTGCCCTGCATGAAGTGATGTGAGAAGTCTTGATTTTTTCCACCTTTGATGGTCTTTGGTTAACTTGAAGCTGAGAAGGTAAGCAGAATAAGCAAAACTGTCTTGAAACAGCTCTATTATTTAAGAACAAATCTGCTAAATTAAACAAAAGCTCTACTTATCACAGTATCTTGTACTTAAATGGTCAAGAGTAAATAATAAAGAAAAACATGGGAGGAGGGCAAATACTTATACTCTCACATATTCTCTCAGTCTAAGTAATTTTCTCATTCAAAACCACCCAACTCCTCAACTAGATATGACTTTGTTTAACCTCATCTTTAATAACCCTTCAGGAAAGTTCAGCAAACCTCTTCAGTAACCCTTAAATTGATTTATCTTGTGTTAACTTTTCTAGTCTCCCTTGTGACCAATATACATTTTCAGCACCCACAGCACCATTTGGAAAAAAAGTTTTATAGCTTCTACCCATTGCACATTTGAAGAAGAACTTAATTGTCTTGTTTAGAATCTGGCTTTTGTCAGCATCCTTTTAACATCCTTTTAGCTTTTGTATTGAAAGAAACTATGAACCGTTTCTACCCTCTTTGTAACAATTGTCATTTTGAAACTTGGAATCACAATGAGCTCTTTTCCACAATGAATTGTCCCATCTCACTTAGTTATGTCTTATATAGAGAACCTTGCCCTTTCTCTGAATTTCTTTTAGTACAATTATGTTCTTTTTGACACAAAAGGACAAATATTATACTCAGCATTCAGAAAGCGAGTCAACTCTGCGTTTATGCAATGGCCTTGTTTTTTTCTCTGTACTCCAGGTAATGCCTAATTTTCATTTTCTTTATTGGTCACTACTGAGTATTGAGCTGATGTTTTCATTGAACCATCAATTATTACCCGAAGCTTTTGATACCAATCAGCTCAGATCCATTATTTTATATGTAAAGTCTGAAATACTTCCCACCCTACAAATCACTTCCCACCATTTACACTGAATACTTACAAAAGACAGTTTACCTTGTCATTTTACTGCTGAGTTTCTCAGTCTCCTAAAGTCCTGCAAATCTGATCACATCACTGCTTTTCTATGTTGTTTATCACTATTCTGAACAGCAAAAATTCTAGAAGGTTGGGCTTTTTAAAATTTTTTTCCCATTCTGAAGAAAGATTGTTTTATCCTTCATTCTTTCAACCAAAGTTTAGTGAGCTTTAGTTGAAAAACTTAGTTCATATTTTTTCTCTCTACTGTCGGACTTTTTGATCTAATGTCTTTTGATTTAGTGCTTGGATCGTCTCTTACATCTGTGCGTACCTTTTACTGATATCTTCCTGTGAACATCAAACACTATCAATTCCACATTCTGCAAATCTGCAAGTATTTTGTTAGCACCAATTTATTTTTTATACAATTCTAAATCTATTGATGATATAAACAGCTGCACTGGGATGATTTCTGTATGGCTCACATTTTCTACTCTTTCCCCTCCAAAATTTCCAAAGTTTGTTTTTCATAGGGATCTATCTGATTTTGCTGTTAGTATGCTAGTACTTTAGCAGTGCCCAGGTATCTTCAATATACCCTCCAGGCAGCAAAGAATTGTATTTCTAAGCAAGTTCTCCTCTAACTCCCTTTCCTGGGACCTTTTTATCTTCTCTCTTTCTGCTAAAGTAAAAATATTTTAGATTTCTGTTTGGACACAGTGCATGACATTTCTGTAAGAGATATTCACTCATAAGTCTATTTTTTCTTTTAGTATCGTATCCTTTTTCCTTACACAGTGAACTGCAGGCAGGTCATCAGCAGCTTCTGATGATCAAACTGGAGCTATGTCCCATCAATAAACCTTTACTTTTATTAGATATTTTGCCATAGATAGCTAAATAGCATCTCTTGATGGCTTCTGGTTTAAGACTAAACCACTATGGCTCACAACATTTAATTACTTTATTCACTGTATTCTCAATTGCTTGATCTGTTGTGATTGCCCCAAAAACACTTAGAGATCAAATCCAAATTGTTGGAAAGCTAGCTGGCAAATGTATCACTTGCACATAGTTCACTTTGTAGTGTCGGTAAGCTCAAGGAGAGACAATGCAAATGAAATTTGTATGTAGTCATCAGTGTTTTTCCAGGTGCCCATATTCATTTCAGCATAATGTCCCCTATATCAGTATCAGGAATTCAAATTGCTGCTAACTTCCCTCAGCTGTTAGGTGAGACAAACTGTCAAATAGATAAGCCATTTGTAAGACGCAGTCCTTTATAAATACACACTAAAATGGAATTGGTAAAAGTGATCAAAAATGATGAGATTGTTATGAGATAGTTGCCCCTGTCCACACAGGCAAAATGCTCAAAAATTCATTAGCAACACATAAATAAAAAAGCTCTAATAAAACTAGTATTCTGGCAACCGCATTTCATTTTGAAGAGGCTACCTACCACACAAATAAAGCGAACTTTGATTTTCCCTCCTGATAGTACCAATCATGATCTTAACACTACGACTGTGCTTTGCTTCTACTTGTTGACAGCTCTTTGCTGTTTTCAACTCTGTTCACAAACAGCAGCAAGTTCCAAATGTGGGTTACTATAGTTACTATTCTTGTAAAAGAAAATACTTATCTTACAAAAACTTCTTATAGTGCTTTCATAATAGCATGTTTACTGAAGTACTGAAGTCATGATGCAGTCAGTTAGTACTTACTTAAGTAAAGACAAATTTATTTAATCAGGATCAATTTTGATTTGCTATAGGTTTCCAAGTACAATATGTTGTCTATATCACAGATTTGTAATAATCAAATTTGTACATAGAGTATTTTTTTCTTAAAAACTGTAGAATAGTAAAAGTGACCTTGCAAATATAGAAAGAAAGCAGATGATAAAACTACAGAGCAAGCAAAAAGAAAGAGCTATCAAGGCAAATAAAGACTACAAAATGTTGCAATGTTTTATACCACTAGTTGTACTCACTTTTCCCTCATCTCTTGGGCTGTCACTTAAATGTACAACCGGCCCAGGGTGAGTCTTTGTGGATCTGCAAGACAAAAATTGATTCAAATTTGTGAATATTCTTTTGTGTGAAGACCTAGATGCTTACCTTAATTTCTAGGTGTGTTAATGTGTACCTCCAACAGTTCAAAAGTCATTCTAAAATGCCCAACAAGGGAAGATAATTATGTGAATTATCTGTATCTTTTCACATTCTCCTGTATTTCCTATTTGCCATTATAGGCAAAGATTCTCCTCTGTTGATAAATTAATTTTTTTTTTAACCCCTCAGTGTTCCTCCTATTACAGTAATTCTTCCTGCTCTCATTTCTAAGACTTTTTTGCCATTTTTATTCTCCACTCCCCCTCTTTCTACCCTAACTAAAACTACCTAGGCTCCAAATTTTAAAGCAATCTGCAAAAGAATTAAAGAAACAAACTAAACCAAGGTTCTCCAGCCAAATGTCTCTAAGGATTTTTCCATATTAACAAGAGGTTGCTCTTCCTTTGGGTCAAATACTGCACTATAGCAAAACTGGCCTCTGTTCTATCCGGTCAGATTCCAAAGCAAGATTGAGAGTGTTATACAAAAATCCCAGGCAATTCAGACTTTAAAATACTGTGAAGTAATCCATAGTGTCATAGACTCCTCCTTCCCAAAACAGTATGCTCCAACACTCTGGAAAGCATGCACACTTTCTTCTTGCCTCTTCTTTTTTTTTTTTTTCCCCCATAGAATGTTTTAAATATTTCAGCTGTTCGGTTGAGTATCAAAGCTGGGCTAAAGCAGAGTGGCAAAGACCTTGTCTGATGCTTGCCTCTGAGCTAAAGGCAATGAAAAATTACTTCAGACATCCTTATACCTTTCAAACTAAGTTTACTCCAGGCCAAAGAGACAGGAAAACCTTCAAGTCACCTAAAGGGCACACAGCCTTCCAAGATTATACCCCACCCCTTCACACACATTTTAACATTACTGCTAGCGGCATACACAAAACTAGTCGCAATGTGGAAAGTCCTTTCCTTGGTGAACCTTCTCCATGGCAGATCCCATGCCACCATATTCAGCTTTGGCAGATCATGGTTCCACAGATGACTGCAGCATGTTACTTTTTCTAGATGAGGCCTCGGGGATCAAGGCTTCTGCAAGACCATTTTGCAACTTATCCTAGCACAGAAGTGAGATCAGCAGGAAAGCAGTGGATGACAAGTTTACACAGCAATATTCTATACAGACGGTCTTAAATGGTGCCAGCAGCAAGTATCTATCCATTTGGCTCAAAAAATAGCACACAACAATTTTTGCAGAGATGCAGTTAGCAGGAGATCTGGTTGTCATTCCCACCCAAGTCAACTCCTCAGAAGGGATCCTTCTGGCCAGCCTTCTGTTTCTGAGTAATCTGCACTGGAATAAATAATTTTCACAACACCAGACCCTGGAGCAGTCATGGGGAACCGAGGGGTGGGATGAGGATATTTGCAAGCAGTGTTTAGACCCACACACGTCTCGTACATCTGTTCTCAGGGAGTGAATATGACATCTTTGGACATTCTAGGATGCTTTGAACTTTGTTTCTGACATAGGTTCACCTATTTGAACTGGTCAGAGTATGTTGGTGGAAAGAACTAGGTTTGTATGGAGTACGTGCTGCCTATGCCGTGATGGCCAAAGGAGGAAGGGTAAGAATAAGAGGACAGACCAAGAACAGGCAGCATAAGAAATTTTACCTTTTAGCCAGACGAGAACCATTGACAGAAGAGAGAGCAGAGCCAAGCAATCATCAAGCATGACTAAGCTGGCAACAGACAAAAAGGTGGAAAGAGCACATGCAGGCTGAAAGGCATACTGGTTTGGGGGGGTTTACCCAGCCCATTGAACCAATCAGTATGCAGGCCAGTTTGCTTGGCCGTACCAGTATTGGTACTTTATCAGGAATATTGACAAGATCGGGGCAAGTAAGGGAGAAAGGGAAAGAACATATTCTCTAAGCTAAAGGTTGATCCCATCTAGACTGCTCTTTGTACCCACCAAATTTAAAAGTCAAGAATAATTTAGACAAATCCGTGCAGCCGTTTTCTTTTTAAGACACATATGACATTGCTCACTAAATAATGTCTCCTTTTGTCTTTGGGTGGAAGCAAATGTTTACGTGAGCTGTAGTCACTCTACATCAAATCCAACATTAGGCTAATTATCCTTCCATTGTCACACTAACTAGTTGTTCCTCTGTAAATGGTGTAATACTGCCTGTTACTATCAGTCTTATTTTAGCTTATATTCTTGCAGCCTCAGATTTCCATTCTAAGACCTCAGTTACAAGGGGTAGTCTTCACTAACACAACATAATTTCCTATCTCCTCCATTTCTCTCTTGCACCTATTGTAAACGAATAGTTGGAGGATACTGGGATTTACTACACTATAATAAAATTTCTTTTTGCTTTTCAGGATATTAGGCACATTTTGCCTCTTTTAGGAGTCTTACCTGCTAAAGGCAGATCGGTGTCTTACTTCTTGTATCTTCTTATCTCCTCAAGGAAATTATGTATAAATAGTAATAATAGCAAGGGATATTTTGAGCCCTAAAGAAGTGTTTCTTGCAAAAGGAACACCAGGCATTAGGCTCTACAGCCAATTTCTCCTCAGGTTAGACATGACTGCTCTACAAGTAGGACTAAATGAAGCAATTATTTAGTTAACTATATTATATCAATAATAGTGTTTCAGAGTTCTGTAAACTAATATCAGAGCTACAGATACAGTAATTACTACTTTCATACAGTAAATTATACTGCCTGTGGAAATGTCTACACACATAAACATTTTGCCTCATGTAGCTTTATTATATACAAAATGTTTTGTTTCCCCTCATTTCTATTACACTAGACTTGACAAGGAGATGGGAAAGTTGTAGACTGTCATTGTGGAAGAGCCTACAAAGAAAGAAAGAAAAACTCTGTTGCATTACATTAAATGTAAAAGTAGAGATCCAGTGGTTCCTGGAAAGGAAGAAGAGGTGTTGGGAAATGAACCACATTTGAAGCTATTGTGAATAAAGCACACTACTGTTGATGCCAGGTACTTGTGTATAGGTATTCCTTGAAGCTAGCTTTAGGAGTCTCTGTAAAAACTAACAAGACCCTATCCCATACAAAAAGGGGAAAATAAGGAAGAATCAGCAGGTGAAAATAAGGCATAAGTGACATAGTTGAGCAGAGAATTCTTCATTCCCAAATACTAGCTGCACAGCTGAGAAAAAAAGCTGTGAAAATAAATCAAAAGGATAAAACACAAGGCCAAGTCCATACACAGCAGAAAGAAAAGGATAAAAAAAAATCGAGTGTAAAAAAATACCAGCAATGATTTGCAGTAAAAAATTACTGAAGTAAAAGTTACATTCAACTGAGCAAGAAGAAAGTATGAGCTAATGATACAAAACATTCCAACATTTCATAGCCTTCACTGACCTTTAAGCCCACAAAAACAGACAGCAGAAGAATTGACAAATAGAACAAAAGGTTCCCATGACAGCTGTACGGAACTAGAAGTTTGTTAAGAAACTAGGGATACTTGGAGGTGTTTTACACTTCATTAGAAGTTATTCCTGACAGCAACAGGTATTAATTTATTTGGGGTGTGTTCATTTTGGGAGATGAGTGCATTGGTATGTTGTAAGACTTGACTCTTACTCAGAAGAACAGGACTGAAATGAAGAAACCACTTGCTGCAAAACAGGAGTTTTCAAAAAAAAAAAAAAATCAAGGATGGAAGTTTTTATTTAATTATTTTATTCTAAATTAGAAAGCTCAAAAAGAAGTCTTCAGTAATGTTATAATTTGGATCTAGGAAAATGTGGAAAAGACATAGATGATGTATTCCTCCATCATTCTGGAAAGTTTTATGCACTCAAAGAAATGGAGTGACTTACATACTGTCCTAAGAACTTCAAATACCAAGGCAATCTTTAAAGCAGGTAAAAGTAATGTATGACAAATCAGAATCAAATGAAAACAAT
Organism: Baryphthengus martii; assembly: GCA_013396935.1. Taxonomy (NCBI): domain Eukaryota; kingdom Metazoa; phylum Chordata; class Aves; order Coraciiformes; family Momotidae; genus Baryphthengus; species Baryphthengus martii. Next base: position 184,802 of record VWZK01008098.1, read on the forward strand.
TTTCTTAAAACAAATAAAAAATAGCCTGCGTAATTACAGAAGCACTGTAATGATTTCTGAGATGAAAATCTGGTGGTAGAAAATGGTAGAAGGAGTTAGGAGAGGGGAAAAAAAAAAGGAAACATCTACATTAGTCATTGTTACAGAGCTAGAGTTGACTGAATGCAACAGTGCTGAGAAAAACGTGTACATAAGCAGATACTTCTGTATGCCAGTAGTCAGACATCTTCTGTAGTTCTGCTTTTCATGAAGGTGCAGCTCACCAGAGTTTTTAAGACTTTCTTTTCACCATTAGAGTTACAGAGAAATTTAAAAAAAATGAGTAAGTTAGAAACAACATTCACATAGTGTGGATGGAAGCTGAGAATTGGAGTAAGTCAGAATCAGTTTAACCTCAAGATGCATCTCTGAGTCTTAGACACCATTTCTAAAATGTCTTGAAGAAAAATGCTTTGTAACTTGCACTTTCTTTATACTAGGAACTGTTTCCATTTGGGTCCATGTGCAAAGGGAGCAGCAATTGTTCCTAGACCGCTACTTCTCCTCCTTCGTGCTGCTTTTCATCAGTACTGTGCAGCTGCTGCTTCTGAGACACATCTAGGAAAGGGGGACAGGCAATGAATGGGCTGCAAAAGACCAAGTTATGGCTCTGGCATAAGTGAGTTCCAATTTCTCCTGTTCTTTGATATTCCAAATTCCATAAGTTTTGACAGGTTTTGGTTACTTATTCATCACTTAGTGGGGTTTTCAAACACTGAAATCTGCATGCTTGGGAAAATCTACTTTGGCTTCCCAATGTAGATTTCTCATTTTTAGTGTTCAGTGGGCTCAAAATAAGATCTTCCTTTCATTTTCAACACCAGATGACCTTTCAAAATGTATGATCCTACAGGCTGAGAAAATTAATCTCATAGATGGAGTACAGGGAAACACACTGGGTTCATTGACTACTCTTTCAGGCCTGTTTCCAAACATCTTGAAGGAAAACAGAGAAACCATTTGCTAATTAGAGAGTGGAACACCAAACAGTATCATAAGCCCCAGACAAGGCTGGCAAAGAACTAATTCTGTCACATGACAGAAAGATGACAATTGGAAAAGTTTTGAGTCATTCTTCATTCTTAGCTGAAAAGATGCTTCATTGTGCTCTGAGGTAGTGACAATGGATGAGATGATAGATATGGATGAGACAAGAATGCTAGAGAAAGTATTTCTAAAATTCCCTATATTCTAATGTTCTTTCACAGCTCTGGACAAGGCCAAGTCCATTGAAACTTGAAAAATGCACAGAATTTATAAAGGAATTTTTCCTCTATTTTCTAGAATCAGTTATGCCTTAGTATTGAAAATAATATCAAAAATCTTCATGTTTCCTTTGCATTATGTGTCTCTTCAGGCCTTAATTTCTCACTAATATTAGATATTATCTCATTTGAAGATAAAAATTAAATTTTTATGACTGTGTCTATGGAGTTTGGAGGGGGCAGAGGGAAGGAAAGAAAACGAGGCATCAGTCTTGTCAATGAGGGACAAAGTGATTAGTGAAAGTCAGTGACAACAGAGGGGAAAAAATGGGAAAGGAAAGAATTTTGGAGAAAAGTGGTTGCTATCAATGTGATCTCTACTTGGGACAGATAATAACATCCACCACTGCAGGCCTGTGGCCCTGTTCTTAGATACTGCCCTCTCGGGTGGCTAAGCTTGGTGAATTTTAGTTTACTACCAGAGGTTATAGATTCCTCATGACAAGAAGCAGGTGTCTCAAGAAGTCTGTGAAATACTATGAGTTTGCCTGCAGCAGTTGCTGGAATTTCACAGAGAAAACAGTAAAGAAAGGAATTTCTGCTTTTGTTGAGGCTTTTATTTGCAGGAAGCATAGATTTGCCTCAGTCAGACTTCTATGCCTCCCTCCATTTCCTACCCATGACACACGCACCTGTCAGAGAACTACATTTAACTCATTACCTTTCCTGTGACTTCATCAGGTTTTGATGAGCTTAATTTAACTTTAAAATTAGCTTTGTGTTGAGAGGGAGGCTTGGGCGAGCTCCAGTCCCTTCTCATCTAAATGATTCTACAGTTCAATGAAGAAAAGTTTCCCACAGAGTCTTAGGGCCAATACATTTCATCACTCTTTTCATAGGACTTTAGGAGGAGATGGTGATCAAGCTATCCCCATAAAACCAGCAAAATCTGATTTTTTTGAGATTAATTATTATCTGTATTTTATGAAATTTTGTAGTTAAACGGATTGCCAAATAACTTCTTTTACATAAAATGTAATTACATGATCTCTGTCATAATCTGAATTCCTAATGTGCTATAACAAAACAGTTAATACTGCACATGCATTCCTTAAAATTTAAGGTTTTCAAAAGATTTGTTAATATTTATAAAAACAAATGATTCTTAAAAATGAGTCTTAAGGCAGCTACAAAAATGGCCACAGATACAAATGCAAGTAAGTCTCACTTACAGTTCTATTGCCTTGTTCCACATGATAACATAGCCAGAAAGAATGAAGGACTCAATATTTACAATGTGTGTATTTCCCCTTTCTGTTCCAACATAAAGCCATTTACTCTGGAAAGGCAGATGGCAGTAAGTAATCCTGGAAAGAAAAAAAAAAAAGGTGACTGAGTATCATATCAACAATAATTTTTAACATTTTTTGCAAATGAAATAATTGTTCTTTCCATTTTATAACTCGAGAAAAGCCTGCCCAGCAGGCGCAGCATTCTGAAGAATGTGCAGGCTTTGGAGGTCATCTCCAGAAAAATTATAAAAGAGAACATGAAATAAAACAGGGCCATACTGCCTGCCTATATTAAGGGCAAGAAAAAAAAAAAAGCACTATCACTGGAGCTCTGAACTCATGTTATCTCTGTGAGTACGTAAATTGCACTGTGATGGTATCCAAGACTCTCAAGTCAGGCTTTCTTATATCCTTTCTTGTAATAAGCAATTTTTCCAGTTCAATAAGCAGAAGGTAATGGACATCACCAGGATTAATGTTTTGTAAAACAGAAGAGTAACATCCATTCACACACGAAAACATTCACTTTATTGGATATCTGGGAAAACAGGGCACTAGATAAGAGCGTTACCAAGTGCAGTTAAGTATTATATCATGGACACACCAAATCCTACACTTATATTGTTCTCACAGGGTAATGATTCTTATAGTGCAATATTAGCTTGGAAAGATGTCATGACAGTTTCTCATGATAATACATAAAAGTTCTCACAGATGATGAATGAGTAGATTCAGGTTTCTATGATATTATAGTTATTATACAGTTAATAGATATATTCAAGCAAAACTAATCCATATGAGACAAAAAAATATTTGCCACTAAAATACGATCAAATGCATGCTACCTACAGAGATTGAAACTTAATCTGTTCTTATGGTGTAGACTCAGGAATTTTGACAAAAAGCAGTTATTTTGCTTGGTATGCCATCAGTTATATTTATCATTCAGTTCCACAAGCAGGCTATTTCTAGCTTTTATATACAAACTAGATTTAACAGCTAGGCAATAATTTTCATCCTTAACACCTTCCTCCCCCACACATGTATAAACAGTATTTAAGAAAATACATTTTTTTTTTTCCTTATGGTACATCAATCTTCCTGAATTAATTATAAAGGAGTGAGAGGGGTGCTGGATATATTCCAGCAATTTTGCCCTTTCAATCATGCAAAGTCCTCCGAGTAGAATATTTACCACCCTTTGAATTATACAAATTTCACATACTTTCTGTAATTGTTCCCTGTAAGGTACTTTCAACAAACAAAAAGGTTCCAAACATATTCTACACAGTATTTGGCTAGTTCATTCAAGTGAGCAAAATTTTTTGTTTGGCTTTATGCATCACACTGGGTCGAACACAGCTGAAATTTGCAGTCTTCACAAGGTAATTCATAGGGAAAATTATTACTGAATCATGCATCCAGAATAAGGCCTACTCTTCGCAGAAATCTTGTTCTGTTGATTTAAATAGGATTTAAGCATGATATAGGCCTTGTTCTATCCATCTAAATTTTATTATTAGTTGTCTAATTTTGGTATAATTCCATTGCCTTGAGTGGAAAAAGAAGCAAGTCTTTCAAGAGAATTGCTTTGAGAATAAGGCACATGTCATGGTAAGGGTCTGTTACAGACTACCTAACCAGGATGAAGAAGCTGATGAAGTGTTCTACAGGCAGCTTGCTAAGGTCTCAAAATTGCTAGCCCTAATGATCTGGATGAGGGGGTAGAGTGTACTCTCAGTGAATTCGCAGATGACACCAAACTGGGTGGGCGTGTCGATCTGCTAGAGGGTAGGGAGGCTTTACAATGGGACCTAGACAGGTTAGATCATTGGGCCAAGGTTAATTGTATGAGGTTCAACAAGGTTAAGTGCCAGGTCCTGCACTTGGGTCATAACAACCCCATGGTAAGCTCCAGACTTGGGGATGTGAGGGTGGAAAGGTGCAGGTTGGAAAAGGACCTGGGGGTGTTGATCGATAGTCAAATAAATATGAGTCTGCAGTGTGCCCAGGTGGCCAAGAAGGCCAATGGCATCCTGACTTGTATTAGAAACACTGTGGCCAGCAGGAACAGGGAGGTGATCGTCCCCCTGTACTCAACACTGGTGAGGCCACACCTTGAATATTGCATTCAGTTCTGGGGCCCTCACTATAAGAAGGACATAGAAGTGCTGGAACATGTCCAGAGAAGGGCAATGAGGCTCATGAAGGGCCTAGAACACAAGTTCTACAAGGAGCAGCTGAGGGAGCTGTGGTTGTTTAGTCTGGACAAGAGGAGGCTGAGGGGAGACCTTCATGCTCTCTACAACTACCTGAAAAGGGGTTGAAGTGAGGAGGAGGACAGCCTCTTCTCCCTGGTGGCGTGTGACAAGACCAGAGGTAATGGATGCAAGCTGCACCAGGGGAGGTTTAGACTGGACATTAGGAAACATTTCTTCACTGAAAAGGTTATTAAACATTGGACTAGCCTGCTCAGGGCAGTGGTGGACTCACCATCCCGGGAGGTATTTAAACGGCATGTGGACCTGGTGCTTAGGGACATGGTTTAGTGGTGAGCTTGCAGTGTGGGGTCAAAGGTTGGACTAGATGATCTAGGTTTCTTCCAACCAAAGACATTCTGTGATGCTGTGGGCATTACAGTTTAGTATGCAGAAATGAAAATGCTTTCAAGCAGCAACTTGCATTACGGGTGCAGTCAGATTGACAAATGCCTGACAGAAAAATTGCGGAAGGTATATGTCACATACGTATTCTTTGCTGGAGTTAAAGCCTTAAAGCTTCATTTCTTTGTTCATAAAAGGTGCAAAGAACAATTTGCCCTTTTCGCTTTGTAGTTTTACAAATATGTAGGTTTTCACATCTTTCCTGATTCTTCTGCTTAAACTGAACAACTCCATTTCTTTTGCTTTTTCTTCAGACCCACCGTTTGCTACACTTCTGGTTAGACTAATATTTTAGTTCCAAATTTTTTTTATTTCTTGCATTTCTGCATTAGCTCCACCTTTTTTTCCTTGCATTCCAAAGCATATGCATAAGTCCCAGCCCATGCAACAACTTCGCTGATGCCTGGTTGCTCTTCATAACCACTTCAGCACTTGTTTGTAACAAGCTGTTAAATTATAGGAAGAGAATTTATGACTTTGAAAAGTGTTGAAAATACGTATGTGTAGTATCTGACAAATAACTCACAAGTTACAAAGTGAACCCTAGTTGACTCGACTGCTACTCCAAATTCTTGCAGCTGTGTTACTGGATAGAGCAGGTTCAAGTCCACCTAGGACTATACTAATTTTTGGTCTCCAAAGTGAAATACTGAGTCCAATACTCTGATTACAAATAAAATCTCCACATCACTTCAGACACCATATGAGGCTGCTTTGGTATGTTTTTTCCTTTTGGAAATTCATTTCCAGGTTGTGATCTCTAGCATGTACTGCAACAACAACCATTAGACTAAATGGGTGTCTAATTTCCCAGCTACTGCATGTCCTCTATTTGCCTGCCTTGGGTTTAAAATTTCAAAAACATAATGTTTCAAGAGCAAGGTTCTACAGTAACAGAAAAATCAGAATAAAGTACTAACTACTGACCATCAGTACTAACTACTGACTTATTTTCCTCCTGGCCTGTCTAAAATCCCAGTGACTACTAAGTCTGGATGTAATGGATAAAAAGAAAACTAGGTGTTGCTGAAGAATGAAGAAAATTACCACAAAATTTCCTCTTTTCTTGAGCTCAGCTATTTCCTCTTAAATAATTCCTTTTTTTTTTTTGATAGATTTATGAGATAGTCAGATAAAAAAGTATTTTGCATGTTCTTTCTTCCACAATGAAAATGACCCTAGGAGTCTTCATTTTTAACCCAAACTGTTACTACACATTATTATATCCTGCCTTTTATGATATGTAAGCTTATACAAAAATGCTATTTCCTTAAAGGCAACTCAGATACAACAAACCTGTTAGAGCACAAGGATTACTAGGCGTTTTATTATGATACATTATTAGGCTTCAAACACAGCCATACAATTTTCATATTCTCAGAAAACAATGCACTGCTCTAAAGTGGTTTTCTTTTACATTATGTAAATTAAATGCAAAGTGCTTTTTACTGACTTTTCATTTTTATAGAAAATATTAACTTGACTTTGAGGCTTGAAACCTTTGAAGCAAGACTCAGATTTTTAATGAACATCTTCCATTTCAGTAAGTACTGAAATTACATAATGATTTCTTCAAGAGAAAACATTGAAGTCTCATATCGTAGTTTTCATTGTGGATGAAAGGTATCCCTCTATTAGTCATATATCCCACAAGCAAATTAAAATGTCATTTGATGCCTTTACAAAAAAAAAAAAAAAAAGAGTCAATTAGCCAGAAAGAAAGAAAGACTAATTTCTTTCTTAAGAAGGTAGGGGTTGTAGTGATTAATGCCACTATGAAGTGCTTCTGCCAAAACTTAATCAAATTGTCAATCTGATTGAGATAACATGGAATGCAATTAAATGGAGATATGACAATTTGATCAATGTTCATCACTTAACAGAAAGCCAACCAGAAATGTGGATATTATACATTCTTAGCGGCAAATCACAATATGAAACCCATTGATCATTTTAAGAAATAGTAAAAAACATAGACTGATACATAAAAAGGTGTTTCTATGCTGCCAAAATGATCTGGGACATTGTATCAGATTTCCAATGCATTCAAAGCACAAAACAGGATATAAATGTAATTAAAAAAAACAAACAACAGCAACAAAAAAACCCAACCTAAACCAAGAGGTGTCAAATACAACACCTAAATTAGAATTTATTAAATAAAAACTCTTCAGCAGAAGTCCTGAAAACATTTCTAAAATTATGTCAGAAATACAAGAGACAAGTATTGTCAAAAAATTGAATCTCATTGTAGAAAGGAATATAATCTGAGAAATTATACGGTTGTCAGAAAGTCATAGCACTCCACAGTCTAACAACTCTGACCAAAAAAATCTCATTGCATATTGGAATATTACAATGTTAAAATAATTTAGACTGCTACATGGCTTAAAATCATCCTTATTATACTAATCACCTTGATCTAAGAGAAAAAAAAAAAAGATAATTTTGAGAACACTTCCTTTTGTCTCTGCTTTGTTACTTCTGTATTTCTACTTTTAGTCTGAAAAATTTTCCTGGAACTCTATTCCTGATGAAGATTGGGGAGAGTTGTGGAAGAGGGGAGGAATAAATTACATTTTTGTTAAAATGATCAACAGTTTTTCCAATTTAATTGTTTAATTGCTCATTCCTTGACATCAAAACTGTGACTAAATTTATATTATGCCTTTTCCCCTTATACAGATGATCTTAGATATGGACAAGCATAGAACAGCACTGTGCTGGCTGAAGGGTTCAGGTTCTGTAAGCTCTCACAAAAAAAGCACAAACCCAAACAGATACCACCTTGAACTCCTTCTCAGAGTCCTATCAAAACAAACTACATTGTCCAGGCATTCAGGAAAGATGGAAATCTCACAAATTCGCAGGAGAAGAGGAAGGGGAAACATGAAGGAGCATTAACTTGTGAACACGAGTAGCTGACAAGAAGCAAGCCCAGTAGCTGCAAGGCATGTCAACTGGCCCAGTCGCTTCTCTCAGCTCTCAGTGACTATTAAGTTACATCCACTGCCTTGCAGTGTATTATCCCAGTGTGGATGAGTTCAGCTGCTGAGAATGTTGATCACCTTCACAAGCAGGTTACGCACATCAGAAGTCTATGTTTTCATTAGAGTAATTACAGCTCCCCGTCTCAAGGAATCTTCTCCAGCATACTCTGGTCCTTTCAGTACTCTACACTAATTTCTCTTACTTGCTTCAGCTGGTCATCATCACAAGTTGTTCTCTTTGTACTGCCACCTGATAGACTGGCCATCTTTCGTGGGACTAGTCAATGACTGGCTGATGTTCTGCCAAGTCTGCTTTCAAAGCAGTTTTTAGAGAGGAATCTGTGGCCTGTGTAGCCCTCAATGAATATTTGCAACACAGAAAAAACACTAGATAAGCCCTCCCCTTTCATCTCAACTTCTACATGATTTCTTCTCCCAGGGATGAAAACTACAGCTGCTGAGGGTGCCTCATGCACCCTGTGTATGCAGTCCCATTCTCCCTTGGTCAGCAAGCACAAATTATTTCCATCCAGCTCTTTTTTTCCCCTCACTATTCACTATTCACTATCTTACTTTTGAACTAAAGTAATAATGAAAGTCCTCACTGACATACAAAGAAGATCAGATTCAACTAGCGTCCCTCCTTCTCCAGTGGTTGAAAGCACACTGAACTTTGAGGGAGCTTCTGGCTAGCCAGTATTCTCAGAAAGTATAGAGTTGTGTTTCCGTCAGTACACAAAGGAATGTTATAGCTAAGATTATTGCTTTAAGTCATGAAATGCACACAAGAACATTTAGCTAGATATTGAAGCAAAGTAATTTGTAGCTGACCTGAAGTACCTAAACAGAAGCATAGCCTAAAGCTACAGTCAATGAAGAAAAGGGGCTGTCTCCAGCAGGCCAGGCAAAGGATGTAAATTATGAGCTTTTTGGCCTCTAGAGGTATTTACTCTTCTCCCTAGACTATATATAAATTTGGAGCTCATCAGCTCTGTAAGACATGTGAAAAACGCGTACAATAACAGCAATCCATGCATTCTATATTATGTGATTGTCTGTAGCAGATGGCTGTGCAGTTCTCCAGATTGATGTGTGCTGGGTGTGTGCATAGTAAGAACAGTGCTTCCCCTGCAACATGGACTGTTTGAGTGATTATATGCCAGCAAGCCCCAGGAAGGCAGAAATCCTAGAGGAACTCCATTATTAGAATTTCCAAAGTTTAACTTAAACTTTTAGTTTTATTTACTTGAAGTGTATGCACAGTCTCTAGGGCTGAGGTAAGAGTACAGGAAATGCTTTAAATCACTAACTGGCAAGAATAAGAGTCAAATTAAATATACAGTGGTTCAATACATCTGGACAGTATTTCCTTTCAGGATCTTGGTGATACTATATTACAACATGAAACTTTGTCCTATTCAAACTAGATTCTCACACCACATAAGATCCTTTCAAAAATTTACAGTAGCAACCCCCCCCTCCCCGAGATCATTGCAGACAGTGAATGAATCAAACATGCCTTTGATGCTGATTCTCATGGTTCACACATTTAAGTGTCATTTAGTTTTAATTTAAGTAAGAAAAATCTTGCTTCACATATATTTTCAACATTTATTTAGAATCAAAATCAATTGGTCCTTCTGATTTTATGTTTTAATTACTTACCTATCAGAAAGCGAAATAGAGCTGAAAATACATTGTCCCTGAATTGCACTAGAACCTGGTGATAGCACAAATGTTTCTATCTCTGGATTTTTTCCAATTGAGTGTTATACAGACTGCTCAAATATTCTTTGTTGTACACTATACTGTGCATGCTAGAATTAATGTATATGACAGGACGGGGTAGGTGAAGAATGTCTAATGAAGAGTGTAATAACTAGAACTTAGTTCTGGTTTTCCATCAAATTAGTTAGGAGCTGAATGTGACTATTCTATTCATAACCACTCAGTGAATCAACTCTAGCAATAAATTATAGGTTATTAATGAAAGTCACAAACTATTTACAATTAAACACTGTGAAACAAATCATCATTTAGCTCACAAGCTACCATGTCTCTTTCCTGACTGAGCTATCAATACTTGCAAGCAGTAGGACCACTTGAAGACATTACTTAAGCTTACTTAGTCCTTTTAAGTAGTCTGTAGAGATCAATGTTTTAAAGAAAGACACAGTAAAATGAGTTGCTCTACACAAGGCAATTCCATACATGTTCCCTATAAAGAATATGAAAAAGATACGGAGTCAAAGCAATTGTTAACATATCCTTTCTAGGGCCATTCCTGTTTGCAAATATCCCTTTCAAGTTTGCTATCTCAGATTATTCAGTTTACCCAATCAGTTCACACAACAGTTTCATTTATCATTATTTTATATCACTTTAGCTACTGGTGTTTGTTATGGTCATTATTTGTACAAGAGCAACAATTTAACCCGTGGATTTAATAAACCTGTTGGTAATATAGACAGTGGGATCAAGTGCACCCTCAGCAAGTTTGCAGACAACACCAAGCTCTGTGGTGCAGTCAACATGCTGGAGGGAAGGGATGCCATCCAGAGGGACCTTGACAGGCTTGAGAGGTGGCCCCCGCCAAGTGTAAGGTCAGGGCAAGCCCAAGTACAAATACTGGGCAGAGTATGGATTGAGAGTATTCCTGAGGAGATAGACTTGGAGATGCTGGTTCATTAAAAGCTCAACATGAGCCAACAACGCGCAAGTGCAGCCCAGAAAGCCAACTGCATCCTAGGCTGCATCACAAAATATGTGGCCAGCAGGTCAAGGGAGGTGATTCTGCCCCTTGACTCTACTCTCATGAAACCTCACTGCATCCAGTTCTGGAGCCCCCAACACAAGAAGGGCGTGGACCTGTCAGATCAGGTCCAGAGGAGGGCAACAAAGATGATCAGAGGGCTGGAGCACTTCTCCTATGAGGACAGGCTGAGAGAGTTGTAGTTGTTTAGCCTGGAAAAAAGAAGGCTCCGAGGATACCTTATTGCAGTGGATTGAACAAGTATAACGTACAGACTTGGACTCAAGCAAAAAAGACAAAGAAATTACATGGAAACTTAAATAAAAACACATGTTGAAAAAAAACATACTTTTCATTGGTTTCCAATTTGCTTCTGATGCCAAGACAAGATCATTAGACAACAAAAACGAGAATAAAGTTCCATAAAATCAGTGAAGTGAGCAAATGAATGAATCAGAGTTGGCAAACAGAATTTTGCTTTCATCGTTAGGGGAAAGATAACGTACATGGTTTTTCTCTTGTCTACTGGCTTGTGAAATCACAATTTCTTATTTGTAGTATTTTGCTTGTTCTCCATTAATTTCTTTGAAAGTTAACTGAAAATGGAGTTGTAATACCAAGCTCAGTGACAGTGACGGGCAATATAAACCACGGTAAGAGCCACTGAGTTTCTTAGCAATTAAAATAAGCCAAAAAACCAAAGGATAGAAGAGGGAGATGATGTTCTCAAAAGAGAAAGTTTTTGGTTTCTTTCATTCATTTTTGTAACAGATGCATTTAAAAAGAAAACACCAAAATAAAACACCTACGAGTAGAGTTTCTCTCACTCTTTCACCCAACACTAAAGGTATAAATCAAAAATGCAATTTTTGCTTCCCAAACTCATAGTTTCAGAAAACTAAATTGGGACTTAGCTCAAAGATGAAAGGTTGAAACTTGTCTTTTACTAAAGAGCTTGATTTTAGATAGCTGTTAGAAAAGTAAACTAAAGATATGATAGTGTTTCATCTCCTGCTCACCACAACAGACAAATCTGTGTTTATCATACATTCCTACTGTAATGAGTTTAAAATCGCTTTTATACCAGTATCAACCAAGCTATTTCGAATGACTCTCTACAATCAGGGTAAGATTGAAATACTGAACTCGAGTTCAAAATAAAAAAAAAAAAATGCACTTTTGCATATGCATACTTTTTCTATGTATGCATACTTCTTTTCTAAACAGCTTCCATCAATTAAAATCATGCAGACTTATTGGAGACCAGCTGTTCTCATTTGTTATGCTTCAGTAGACAGGGACTCTGTGATTAACGGTCCTTGTTTTTCTGCAATCTGTAGTCTCTCCTCTCTTCCTGCTCATGTACTGTTTAATGAGATAATCTTAACACTGACATTACTAGCTCTATTTCTGATTTACTGGAATAATGCCCAGAGTTTATTGTGACAGAAGGAAAAGTATCCTAAATCATTGCATCGGATTCTGCTTGAAACAGGCATGTGCCGGGGCAGGAAAGGAGTGGTGTGCTTTCCAAGAAGCAGATGACTTACTGCAACAGAATGGGTGCATGTTCTTCGCTGCTTTAATATATGACTGAAAATCTAATGTAACAAAGGTCAAAGACGGATCTGAATAGGACTATGAAAGATGTCTCGAAACTCAAAGTTGAAAACTTCAAAAAATAAAACCACAGAATTCCTGTAACTATACTATAACTGTAGAAAGCTGAAAATTCCAACTGATAGTACAGAACATTTAGGCTGTTTGAACTTCTTTTGAAATTTAAAAGACATCTGTTGTTTTTTTTTCTTTGCTTTTAGCTAATATGACTATGTATGACATGAAGCAGATTATTCATTTTTGTATTACGGGATTGGATTTCTCATTTGTTACGACTAAGGCCACATGACACGGTTGTTCAATGTATGGCTACGTGCATATATTTAAAATTTTGCTATCCAAACCTGACCTTAGAGCAATTTGGCAACACAGCTGCTATGTGGAAACAACATAACATGTTACCCTGTGTTTTCTCAAAGAAGCAGAAATCTACCGACAAACATGTTCTATGAAGTACTAGAAACAACAGGTACACTGCTCAGCATATGATCTAAAGTTATGCAGCATATAGCAACACTACTTCTACTGCTAAGAGCTAAAGGATTTTTTTTTTTCCCCAGAGGAAATGAACACAGAAGTTACTCAGGAAATCAGAGGTAGCCAGGTGACATAAAAATGAAACAATTCACAATGTGTTTTTCTTCTCTATTGAAGTAAAACCAAAACCTCATAAATACGTTTCGTGAAATGGAATTTTGAAGAGATACCTTTTCTCTTATGGAAATAATAGAAGGAACTACAGCCAGAGTGAGAGAGGAAGAGGTATATTAGAAAAGAGGGTTTTTCAGGCCAGAGGGTCTTCTAGTCCCTGTACTGTTGTTAAGGTAATTGTGACAGCTCTGCATTTTTCTCCAGCAGTTCTAAGGGTTATGATGTTTTCATATACGTGTGTGTGTATGCACATGTGTACACACACGGGCATTCACACATCTGTATCTACATATAGCAAATTTATAGTTATTTCATTAGCAAAGTTTTTTTTCCACTTTTTAAACATTTTAACTATGCTATAGTTATAGAGTTAACATTTGGCCTGTTACCAGCTAGAAACAGTGATTTTGGTCTTTCAGAGAAAATTCTTGTTTAGAATCCTTTAAAGTCAAACAAACAGTTTAGGGGTTGAAGCAGAGGCTAGCTGGTTAGCAACAGAGGAAAAGTAGAAGTGACTGGTTGAAAGCAATCTCCTTTTTTTTTTTTGACACTTGTACTACTGAATACAGATGTTACATCTAAGAGTAACTCACACATGGCACATCAGCCATGTTCTGTTAATCTGCTTTTAATGCACCAATGTGAGGAAAACGGGAATTGATTTGCAATTGGTTGCTAACCATGAAATAGAAAAACATTTGCCAAATAATTCATCATACTTAACCATGTGTTTTCTTAAGTCCTGGACACATGCTTTTCAAATGAAGAGATATATGTAATCAATGTAACATGGTAACTATATTTGCCATTTTGAGACTTTTCTGAGTAGTTATCAAAAATTAAGTCACTACCCACAGTGCTAATGTTATTATTTAATATTTTAAAGTCTCATTAAGGAAGCAGAAACTTTATGTACAGAGCTGTGTAAAAATAGATCTTAAATATCTTAAATAGCTCTATATACCTCCAAAGAAATTGTTTAGCAAGCAGATACTGTGGCATAATGCACTTAAAGACATTTTTAATTGAAATGAAACCAAAAAGAAACCTGGTGAACTAAAAATTACTTTGGGGAAAGACTATGAAAGTCATCATTAAAAAAGAACAGAGATCATTAAATTCAAGGTTGGACTTGGATATAAACAGTGATAGTTTTTGTATTCTAAAATAAAATAAATGACCAGGACTTGTGTAATTAGAAGACAGTCTATTTCCTAACGTGCATTTTAGAAAGGGGGTGTTGTTAATAACTGCGTTCTCTAGATATTCCTGGAAACGGCAATCAACAGATTTATCCAGTAAACAGCCAGTGAAGCGATAAAAGGTGATGTTATTTTAGAGTAACAGCTACCCTGGTGTAATTAAAGCATAGAGAAACCAAAGTATAATTAAACTAGCCAGCTTAAATTCTTGACGCTCTTTTTCTGCAGTGGCACCAACTCAGATTGCATTACAAATCCCATCCAAGAAGGCAAGCATATAAAAATCAAAACCAATACAAATAAAGCGAAGTTGCTTTGTCATTGGTGGTGTTGTGACTGTAATTACAGAATCACAGAATGGAAGGGGTTGGAAGGGACATCTAGAGATCATCTAGTCCAGCCCCCCTGCCAAAGTAGTTTCGCCTAGGCCAGGTCACATAGGAAGTTGTCCAGGCAGGTTTTGAAAGTCACCAGAGAAGGAGACTCCACAACCTCTCTGGGCAGCCTGTTCCAGGGCTCCGATGCCCTCAGAGTAAAGAATTTTTTACTGCTGTTGAGGTGGAACTTTCTGCCTTCTAGTTTGTGCCCACTGCTCTTCGTACTGCCACTGGGCACCACTGAAAAGAGACTGGTCCCATCCTCTTGACACCTGCCCACAGTAATGTTACTACTTGCTCAAATATAGTTAAGAATACACACTAACCAAGGTTCCAAACTTCAAAAGGACAGATTTTGGAAAATCATTGTAAAATAGGGAAGGTAGGTTTACTGAAGATAAAGTGTTCCAGAATATGCCAATTGTAGGAAATCTAGCATATGTCAAAATTAAATACAGCATTTATAAAAACTGTTGTTGCAAAATTCTATTTTTAATGTCTACTTCCCACTTGGTTTTACTGAAAAAGAAAATATTTTACTCGATATTTGAAGGATTTTCAAGTATTAGTTTTACAGCTGATCTTGTAATTTTGAAAGTGATCTTGGTACTAATACTAATGAAACCTCTTCGGGACACAATAGGACAGAGGAAGGCCAATCTGCACAAGTAGAGTCTCAGAAATTGAATGAAATTTAAAACGCAAAGGGCAAGGCCTCAAACAAACAAACAAAAAAACCTCAAAACGAACAACTTTCACTTTAGGGTTGGAACTCATGATAGAAAAGTGATGGAAAAAGATAATTTCAATTTTGCTTGGCTCGCTTTGCTTCCATCCTTAAAGGCTTGCACTGAAAAGCAGCATATTCCATGCCAACTAGATACACATCAGTTAAGGGTAACGGATGCATCAGTCAATCACAGCAAGACCACAAGCACTGATAAGATGAAGCCACATAAAAGGAAGATGTTATTACAGTATGCATCAGTAAACATAGTCCTGCAGAGATTACAAAAGAAAACAGTAATGTCAATGTCCATAGCACAGATGGGACCCTATCTAAAATATGTTTCCTTGCCTAATCATCAGCTCAGAGAGAACTGATAGGAGAATAAAGGCCAAAGAAAAGAAAAGTGAATGAAGACACACATTTATAAAGGAAAAAACAGAATCTTGATTTTTGTAGGGAAAAAAAAAAAAAGAATAAAAGCAGGCTGTGAACAGATATGAATGAGTTGCAAAGGAGTGACAAATGTTTAAAAGGTATGACAATGTGGATACCAGAATATCATAATAAATAGGAATAAAATCCACAAAAATAGATTTAGTCCTGAAGCTGGAAGGTTTCTTGCCATCAGAAGGACGAAATTATCATGGAGTAATTTTCCCTAATAGGAGGGGTAGTGGACTTAAGCTTGAATAGTGTCACATTGTTGTCTGTGGAGGAGTTTGTGATCCACACAACAGTTAACCTGGGCTGCATGTGCAGTGTGGCCAAATGCGACCAGCTCTAGTAACTGAGCAGCTTGGAGGCAGCTCCCAGTGCTGATGGCACCACTTGCATGGTCTTGTCTTTATCTAACAGCACAGCAGGAAGTTTTAGTGTGAATGTCTTTTCTGTTTGATAGTAGAAATAATAAATACAGTTGGTTTCTTGTAAGAAAATCCTATAACTTGAATGACTGAAATGGGATGACCCTATTTATGGATGGGGTCTGCATAGCCTGATGATTTGAGGCCTGTTTGGTGATGCACGATTTGGGGGTTGCGGCATCTACAGGGAAGTAAAATTATCTATATTGTTCTCTCATTCTTCATAGTTCTAATAATTATCATTTCGAATGATAACTTACTTTTTTTCTCTTGGCTTCCAAGCATTGCTGTAATACCTTCAATCATCTTGTTCAAATTCTGCAAATTCGTAGATGCAGAAGTCAAGTTTCTAATTAGTAGTCAGCTACGGATAACAGAATTGCTCTAAAAAAATCACTCAAAAGGCTCTTCTTCCTCTGTGCCAGCATATCTTTAACACCGAAGAAAGAGTTACAGATCAGAGGCCCAAAACCAGCTATAGAGATTTTGTAACCTGGCAATTCTCCTGCAGAAGGGCATTTATGATATTGTCGTGGCTGACGCGCCAGTCAGCACCGGCTAAAAGAAAAAGGAGGGCTATCCTCCATGTCAGTGAACAAAACTGAACCAGCTCAGCCTCAGAATAACAGGAGATGAACTATGTTTGTAGGTGAAGCTAGCTCACGCAGCCCTCAAGGAGCTGGATTTCACATGGTAATCCTTGTTTTTTCTTCCCCTGTTGCAGCTGCACTTGAACAGAATAACTTTGTAAGCTGTACTAGAGTTAAAGCTATAGTTGCTGAAGTCTGCTATGACTACATTACAAATAATTGAGGCCTATAATAGCTTTCAGGTTTATCTTAATCCCAGTTTTATTTGCAGCAGATAGAGATAGAGTTTAGTTCCAGTAGCTGAGTTACTTATTTTGCCTGAAATGTCTACTGAAGATGTATCTGTCATCTCCTGTGACATCAAAGAAGGAAACGTAGGAACTAATATAAGGAACATCACCATAAAGTTATCCTTCAAAAGTACTGAAGAGATTCTTACGGAATGTTTCTAGAGGTCAAAAAGTTGTACCTGTCCATCCTATTTGTAAATGGAAGAGCAAATCGTGTATTATCAACCATAATGCTACTGTCAAACATGTCTTTGAGTAACTGTATTATCATTACAACTCTTGGTATGAGGCCAAGAACTGAAACACACTGCTTACATTTATATTTTCTTGAAGGTTATTAATGCATTTTATTACATTCCACTTATAGAAATTTAAGATGATAAGCTTATATTTTGATACAAGGCAAAAAACATATAATCTGATAAAAAGTCCAGAACATTACACTTTAGAATAAAATATCGGTTGGCCATTATGTCTTATTCTTCAGTGTTCCTTATACACTTGCTCCAAAGAGATATTTAGTAAAGGAGCAGTGAATTATCAGAGACAAGTTAATATTCCTAATGTTGCATCAGCAATAGCTTAATGATAGGTCAGAAGAAGAAAAAAATAAATCTGGAGAGGTTACAAACTACGACTTTAATGGCTACTGAAGTGCATTTTTTTAGTGAATTATTATTCATAAACCATTCAGTGTCTTAATACTGAATGAATGCTAGGTGGAAAATGAAAGATACACAGTGTGCTGCATTTGAGTTCTTTGCTTTTTACATCTATGTCTTTACCAACATCTGAAGAAAAAAAGAAACAGGGTTTTACTTTTGTGGGAGGGAAAGGGGGAATATATACGTGCATATGCTTGGGAAAATTTGACCCGAGTGATTGCATAAACACTACTAAGAGCAGATTTTAGTCTATTATCCTTCAATGTCAAGAAAGAGAAGTGAATTGCAAATTAAACAGCTCTATGGTTCATGCATCAAATATTTGAAACACTCAGACTAAACGGATTCTAGATGAAGGCTAATTCGTTGAAGTCAGTTAATCAAGAATTTTGACTAATAAAATTATCTTCCTTATCACAAGCAGGTCAAATACTAGAATTTTAAGTAAAAGTATGTCTTGGGTTTGTCTACGATAGAGTTAATTTTCACATGGAACGGGATGGGCCTCAACCAGGATAGAAAACCAAACCAGTCAATGGGATATTCGATATCATACCGATGTCAGTCATGTCCACTCTACAAGGAGAGGGCTAGCCCAGGAGGATGGACAGCTGATTTTGGGCAACTTGCAGTTTTGCAGGGCTAGGCTGTTCAAGCGGTGAGCACTATGTTGTATGTCACTGATTTTATATATTATTTCATTAATATTAATACAATCACAGAATGGTTGGGGCTGGAAGGGACCCTAAAGATCACCTAGATTCACCCGCTGCCCCCACCATGAGCAGGACACCTCCCACTAGACCAGGCTGTTCAAAGCCCCGTCCAACCTGCCCTTGAATACATTCAGTGCTAGGGCCTCAACAACGTCCCTGGGCAACCTGTCCCAGCATCTCACCATCCTCCGAGTGAGTATCTTCCTAATTTTTAATCTAAATCTATTCTCTTCCAGTTTGAAGCCAGTACGCTTTGTCCTATACCTACAAGCCCTTGTAAAAACTTCCTCCCCAGCTTTCTTGTGGCCTCCCTTCAGATACTGGAAGACCACAATAAGGTCTCTCCAGAGCCTTCTTTTTTCCAGACTGAACAAGCACAAGTCTCTCAGCCTGTCCTCATAGGAGGAGTGCTCCAGTCCTCTTATCTTTGTTGCCCTCCTCTGGACCTGATCTGACAGGTCCATGGCCTTGCGCTGGGGGCTCCAGAACTGGATGCAATACTCCAGGTTGGGTTTCGTAAGAGCAGAGTCNCCCGTCCAACCTGCCCTTGAATACATTCAGTGCTAGGGCCTCAACAACGTCCCTGGGCAACCTGTCCCAGCATCTCACCATCCTCCGAGTGAGTATCTTCCTAATTTTTAATCTAAATCTATTCTCTTCCAGTTTGAAGCCAGTACGCCTTGTCCTATCACTACAAGCCCTTGTAAAAACTTCCTCCCCAGCTTTCTTGTGGCCTCCCTTCAGATACTGGAAGACCACAATAAGGTCTCTCCAGAGCCTTCTTTTTTCCAGACTGAACAAGCACAAGTCTCTCAGCCTGTCCTCATAGGAGGAGTGCTCCAGTCCTCTTATCTTTGTTGCCCTCCTCTGGACCTGATCTGACAGGTCCATGGCCTTGCGCTGGGGGCTCCAGAACTGGATGCAATACTCCAGGTTGGGTTTCGTAAGAGCAGAGTCGAGGGGCAGAATCGCCTCCCTCGCCCTGCTGGCCACACTGCTTTTGATGCAGCCCAGGATACGGTTGGCTTTCTGGGCTGCACTTGTGCATTGTTGGCTCATGTTCAGATTTTCATTAACCAGCATCTCCAAGTCTTTCTCCTCAGGACTACAACTGTTTTATTGTTATTACTGTTGTTTCTTCTCTTTTTCGTTGTTCTAGTAAACTGTCCTTATCTCAAACCCGCAGGGTTTTGCCTTTTTCTCCCAATTCTCCTTTCCATACTGCTGGTGGGGGGAGGGGGAAGTGAGAACAGTGAGTGAGGAGCCACATGAAGCTCAGCACCAGGCTGGGCCTAAACCAGAACAAAGTGTATTATATTACATCACTCCATGAAGTAAATCTGTCAATTGCTCAGGAAAAAAAACAAATTAAAAAAAAAATCTAAACCACATCAAGGACACAAACAAACTGTATGAATGAAATTATAATTGTCTCAAGAGAGACATGCAAATAGGAAAATTTGAAGCAGCCACATGCTCCATTTTCATAGGTAAAATGCATCTGAATAATTATGTTTGGCTCTGTAAAAGCTGGCTAAATCTAAAATTAGATTAAGTCATAGGTGGTGTTCTTGTAAGAACCAGCCTTTTACTGTCTAAACACTTCCCTGTACGGCAGTTTCAATACCTTACTGTTTTCTGAAAACAAGTGTCAGTATTTTAAAACCTATTCTCTGTCAACAAGCATTTCTTCTCATTCAGGAAACATCAAACTCAGCTTATGCTTTGGGTCGTAAACTTAAAACAAGCCAAAAGACTTTCTCTTTTCAGTAGGAATCTTGCCTCCTCCTAACCTCACCCTGCAAGAGTAGAGGATGAAAATTAATTTTTCTTTTTAACAGTTCCAACAGTGAAGAAGGCATTAATTTTTTGGAAGACAGACTTTTGAATTTCTTGAAGAAAAATCAATTTTCATCTTACTGATTTATCAGCCTCCCAAATTCCTTTACACCCATCTTTTCCTAAATTTTTTACAGCTAAAGTAACTGTTATTTGCTATTTCTCTGAGCATCACATAATTCATAACTTCTGTGCTCTACAACAAAAAAAGATATTCAGAAAAAAAGAAAAGGAAGCAGTCTTTTAGGCTTAAGTCTATCAGGCAAATACACACAAAATGTTCCAAATTAATGAGGGTTAATTAGATTTTTAGCCTTACTTTTTTGCTACTTGCCCAGAGGCTTATGTTGAATTTTACATACTAAATACGTAATCTTAGTGCGTTAGCTTAGAAAATTGAAAGTTAGATGATTTGAAATTAATTGATATGCATGTATGTTCGAAGAAAACATAATAAAAATGAAGACATTTTCTTCTGGAGCTAAGTGCTTGAGTACAAAAACCCAAAAATCTTAGAGCAGTGCTAAAGATCCCTGAGAAGAAAAGAAATGCCTACATAGTTATTTCTTCATACTTACTGAAAACTCTTTTTTTTTCAAATGTAAAACTGAACTACTTCTTCAACAATATTATGTAGCAGTGTATCAGGATATTTGCCTCATAACCTTTGATGTGCTAATAAAACTTAGTTAAATGGCAGTGACTGTGCCACTTAAAATATGCATAAAATAAAGTAATTTTTTTCACTCCCTGCTTACTAGGCTTTGATAAGAGGCAGTATACCTATTTGTTACAAATAACTACATCTTTTTAAACCTCAGTTCAAAAATTTCATTATGCAAAGTTTATTTTTATGCAAAGGTTTCTAGTATTTAAAATAACTGACTTCCAAATATCTTGCCCAATGTTCTAGGTTGTCGGAAGCAAAAGAAAATTTAGGTAAATGTGATGCCAAATGTGAAGTCCAAATGTGTGAGAGTTTACCGAGAAATTCTCATAAAATTCTGACCGAGATACCACACTACTATCTCTGAAGAGAAATGACAGGCAAACAGGTGAACAGATATTGCATTCTTAAAATGTTGACTCCTCAGGTTGTATGGAAGGTTGTTGGCTGGTAGAGCTAAACCAAGATGTACTGGAATAACTTCTACAGTTTTTACATTTATCAGTGATAAATTGTGGATAATGTACCTATCTGCTGAAAATGCAAAGATTCAATTATTTCAACATACGTAAAACGATGACTTACTGTCCAGAAGTGGCTAGCAAACATACATATATATTTTCTTTTTCATCTTCCCTCAACCAGTCCCAAACCACTTGATATACTTTTGCTATAAGTTATTAAAATCTTCGGGATCAGGATATATATATATATATATCTTTAAATTATTATGCAGCACTTGCCACAGCAAAACTTGCAACGTGGTGACATTTAACTGCAAATATGATATGTATCTGAATAATAAACAGCAAAGAAAAAGTCTATTTCCATAATAATTTTCAGTTTTGCTGCAGTTGAAGCTTTGATTGAGCCTGTTTACTTCACAGCTCTGGTAAAGTACTGATGTCTTTCACCACTGCACAAACAAATAGATAAATACACGAAAGAAGTTGATGCACCTTAATAAACACTGAGTGCATATACTAAGATAATGACAAAATCACTTAAAATTCCAGTCAAAATTATACTATTATATCTATGTTTTCAAATTGCAAAAAAGTCCATTCCAAAGATGAAGTACAGAATAACTATTGCTCAAGGACACACGAAAAACAGCTGCTGCATTTATGCACTGAATCGTAGTCTGCTGACTACCAACCTAATGACTTAATAGAAACATGAAACTTCTTCTTAGTATTCATAAAAGTGTAACATTCAAGCTCCATATTATAACAAGTTTTACTTTGGTGACTAAACACAGATTAAAATGCTCAGCTTCTGTTTGAGTTTAAAAATTACAGCCACTCATGAAATCTATTTTCAGTAGGGAGTTCTATAATTAGCCACTGATAAAGTAAAATTTAGAAAAACAGTCTCTGATTCATTTGACATTTACCATAGCTTTGAAAATTTACAATTTATTTCTGCTAAACTTCCAATACTTTACAAAAATAAAACCCTTTCAAGGTAGAGAAATACTGTTTTCCCTAATAACAGCCAGCTGAGGTACTCTGGCTAGTGCTGAAAAACAGATCAGATGAAATGATCACAGTGCTTGTGTCTGGTCCTAAGAAAAACAAACACACTACTGTTCACACTGGTTTATGGAAATAGAAGGTAAAATTAAAAGCACATTGACAAAAAGCAGATAATTTTTTGTCTAGTACTGAGAAGGCTGAGGAAACAAAAAAGAAAAGTGAAGCTTTTGTTCTATAGAAACAGGACTTAAACAATGGAAGAAAAAAATTTCAAGAAATAAGGATATCCACTTTCAGAAAGGCAAACTAATTAGCAAGTACTACTAGAAATCCAGAAAGTAAGTTTGCATTTTTTAAAAAATGAGATATTTATTTTGTGTCATATAATCTTACCTTTCCCTGTTAAATTTCAGAGAATGTAGGATAGCCGGTCGTTTCTGTCGCAGATTCCACAAATGAAGTGCATCATCTGCACTTGCGCTGACCAAAGCGCCCTAAAGCAGACACATAACATAACACATTACTTTTTCTGCAGATTCTGTCTTATTCTTAAGTGTTCTTCGTTGTTAATGATCTATGAGTAGAAAATGATAGTTTATGAAAAAAGGGTTTCCTTCTAGAAAAAAGTATATTCTACCAGAATAATAAATTTAAATCTATCTGGCAAATGTAAACATTTTGAATTCGTACAAGATCAGCGAAAGTTAAATTAAGATTCCGTCAATTAAAAATGTAAATCAAAGCTCTGTACCAAGGCTGTGCATGTGAACTCTCACATATTTCCACATAAGCATAGGTATTAATGAAATGAAGAACAGACAACATTTACTTAAAAGGTGAGCGTGAAAGATAGAACTAAAGGATAAAGGAACTATTGCACATACGCACAGGTGGCAGTGCCATGCACAGTTTAGTAGTCATATCAAGACAATACGAAATTCAAAACTGGAACTGTGAGAAGAAGAGCAGATAAGAAAGCAGGGACAGGCAGCGGGAGGAGCAGAGTTATTGTCACAGATCAGAAATCCTCTGAAGACATTGTGCTTCCAAGATCCACACCTCTTTCTGCCTGGGCAGCTTGAAGTGAACTTTTCTACTTCCTTCCTACTATCTTCCTTCTCACCACGGAACAGTGATGCACTGTGAAAACAGACTGCAGAGGAAGCTCTCTACTGCTGCTGCAGTGGTTTACTACATTTATCCCTCAGATCAGGTCAAGTACAAAGGATCTATCCCTGCATATTACTACGGTAGAGAGGAACTAGATATTGCCCAAATAGAAGGTAGTGCTTTATTCCGAGAAAGGATGAGGATGTAACTGAAAGGTCTGTTCACACTAACTACGACTGGCTGATAAACTACTCTTTTTTTGCATTTTGGATTTTCTTTCTAATCCTAGAAACTGCTCTTTTCAACATTAACATATGCAAATAAAATTTATCAAGGTGAGGCTTCTCTAAAATATTGTAATCCAAGCCTTAATTCTCATCTCTCAAAGAGTTTGGACCAATGTCAGAGAGAATCTTCACAGAGATCAAATTAATCCTACATACTAGGGATTCTGCTCTTCACCTAATGAAAAGAAAGAACACTTCTTCAAAGCTTAGCCTCCCTGTTTTCATTCCTGCTTTCCCCTAAAGAATTCCACTGGATTGATTGTTTCTAAAGTTTTAGATTTTCCTCACTTTTTGTGCTTCAAGTACTTTCACCAAGTAAGCGTAGAAAAAAAACAATATTTTTCATGTTTAAAGAAAATCACAAAACTAAAACTCTATCCCTTGAGAAGCTCTAAGATTTCCACACTGAGAAAGAGGACTTGAATCTACCAGAAATGTTTCCCTATGGGAGAAATTTAATCAAAACTGAACTATGACCAGCTTATAATTAGGCCAAGCTAGGAGGTTCTAGAAGAAAAACCAGATTTATATACTCCAGAAAGTCTTCTTTCCTATTACCATCTCCAGAGATCTTCTGCACAGAGCCAGCTATAATCTGTCACAGTTTCTTCATATTGTCTAAACTTGATTTTGACAAATCATTTATAAAAAGACTAAGCATACTGGTTTGATTGGTGACCCCTGCGATCGTTTTCTCCTCGCTTCAAGTATCCCCAACTATTGAGTTTTCAGCCAGTAACCATCAGTATATTTCCACAGAAAGCTTTAGTCCATTTATTAACTTCTATCTGAACCAGGACTGTGCAGCATATTTAGTAATGTAATGGATTTTACATCTACATACACACATTCATATATTGACTGCCTTTTGTTCAGTACTTTACACTGATGCATATGAAGGCAATAATTTCCCATGCATGCAGTCCCACAAATAGTCTTCCAAAAGGCTGTATGGTGAACATCCTCTGGATGTATGCTACTTACTTATCGGCATAACTTGTCAACGTAAAAAGCTCTATCACTCAATTATAATACATAAATTGACTTATTCAACTAAATTTATACAGAAGAATGTGAGTAAATATGTCCTTACCTCATTGATTAAGAACTGGAGCTGCAGAACTGCAGCACCACTTTCATGTTGGCAGTAGCAATCAACACCAGGCCTGCCCAATCTGTTGCCATCAAAGTCAAGGATTCTAACATTCCAGTTATCACCAGAAGTAAAGGGGTGGGATGGGGAGGTGGAAGAACTACCAATTATACTCTCATTAACCTTTAATTAACCTTGATTCTTCTTTCTTTCTGTAAAACAAAGGAATTCATGCTGACTTTCCACTGCTCTAATCAAAGTACCGACATCATCAGGCTAAAACATGTGCAACTGTGAGTGATCTGTTCTTGCCTGTTTTTTTGGTTTGTTTTTGCCTGTGGAATAAAGCACATGAATTAACACAAAAATGCATCTTAAATTTATTTTTACACATTATTAGTTCACACAACACACAATCATATGAGGTTTTTGTACTTATCAAGATACAAAATTAATAATTTAGGACTAAGGTTGTAATGTAGTTCTGTAGCAGTTTTTCTTTTTTAAATTCAAGAAAATGGTTTTTAGAATGAGTCATTTCACACTTACATAAAAGACTACATATAACTATTTTTCCGTGTCTCATCAGCAGAAGTACAATGCAGTGCCATGCAGAGTTTACCCAAGTCTAGCTATGAACTACATTTCCCAGTCCAATCCCCAGTCTGAGTGAAACTACAGTTACACTGTTTCTGGTAACCCATCTAGTTCACTTGGAATCAATATTGAGAAACTGCTTTGCAGCAATATCTTGTTGTCCAGATACATCACGAACGTAGCTTTTTATCTGCTCTCTTTTGGTCTTTTTCTCTGTATGTTAAATTGCCATCTCCCTCACTTAGATGATGACCTTTCCTATCTGAGTCAGAGATGTTAACAAGAAAGTGCTGTTCCAGAAAATTACCAGAGATTAAAAAGTGAAACAAAGAAGAGAGGAATAGGAAATATATTTTTAACAACCATGTTGTATGGAAAAGGTGAAACACTACTATATACATTCAAAAACATCAAGATTGTCATCAGAAGATTTTACAACATAAAGTCCTATCTACTTATTATATGTGATCATATTAGCATACTGTAAAAACCTGAACAAAAATGCCAAATGTTCACCTATAGTGCAAGTAAATGTCAGAATTTTTACTTCCTCTTTCACAGATGAAAATACTTGCAGTAAAGTATTCTAAAATTGGCCTCAGGATTAAAACTTCAAAGTAGTAAGCAATTACTTTTCCAGTTGTTAAGCAGTTTAATGGAGCCCACTGACCCTGAGAGACCTGAGCTCCACTCCTGATTTTGTCAACTGGTCTACTGGATAACCTTAGGGTGGAAAAAACTATCTTTTCTTCCCTGTGCCTTCATTTCCCTGTTTGTAAGCTGGAGATAGTGTTACAAAAGAATACAGTATCTCCTTAGACAGTGGTATCAGTGTACTGGTATCTATGGATGAGAAGCTGTCTATAAAATAGCATAGGACAGCAAGCAAGAGCAAAAAACTTAAGTAACTCTATTTTCTACTTGTTCCCAAACTGTAGTCCTGAATACGATCATAACTGATGAAATAATAAAAAACTGTTCATAGTTTAAACAACCTATTTAAAATGGGCAATAAAAATATTTGGTAGTCTAGGATACTTTTTAAGAATTAATAGTAATCCTGTGCTCCATTTTGAATGACTGCTCTGTGGCACTCTTTATATTGTTCCTCACTACTTTTTATAAAGTGAGAGGAAGCAAGACTAATGTGAAAACCAACCAACCTACTGGGATATTCAAAATAAGTGGTAAGTTTAACAGGTTAAGTGCTTTCCCTTTAGCCTGAGCTTTACATTCAGTATAAATACATGGCACTAGCTAATGATTGTCCTTAATGAAAATTACAGCAGCATTGCCCTGATTGAGTGGCTGTCACCCTTCACCATCGGTATCATGCCAAGTCAGTTTTCTAGGAAACAGCCTAATAAAGCAGATGATTTCATTCAGCTTATCCCTAACAAACAAAGTACTCTCTAATAATTCACATTTATTTGCAAAAGTGTTCACTCTGAAATACTTCACAAATTACTAAAATTAGACAGAAATTTTGCTGTCTGCTTCAGTTTGGCCAATTGCCCTGAAGTAAGGACTGATGCTTAAATAGCAGCATTATCACTGATAGATGGTGTTTTCCAAACATTTGGGGAGGTGCGGTAAGGTCCTTCCAGCAAGAAGGAGCTGAAGATATGATGAATTGGCACATATTCTTGGCACTTTAGCCCATCTTCTGCAAATTCTGTGCTTTGCTGCCAAACATGGAGGAGTACAACCTTACCTCATCAAATTTTTTCATACTCCACCAGGACACACAGCAAAAGCAGCTATAGTACAGGCTTTGGAATGAATTCATTCTTTTACTTCAGATTTTTTATTAAGTAATGATTCTTCTAGGAGGGAGAGAGGAACACATCTGAAGATATTAAAAGGGGGGACTAATATGATACAACTGAATACCTCAAAGTAGATACCATGGGTTTCAAGGATAAAAGCCTTATCAGTATGTTGGAACTCCCATGGGCCTTCATAGACATGCCAGATTATCCAAATTTATACATGAAAGGCAAAAATATAAAAACTATGTCTGGATGTCTGTTGGGATCTAGAGTGAAACAAGTAGAATCAGCACTATGTGCATCAAGCAGTGAAAGTGAGACAGTAATAACATTCTAACAGAAAAATGCTCTTTCTGAAAACAACATTTAATTCTGGTTTTAGGATCTGTATATGTGAAATTGGGTATTTTGCTCTGTATTCACTTGTATGCAACAGTTTTTCATAGGGTGTTTCAACATCCTGTTATTCCAAAGCTTATAAGTATTAAAAAAAATATAAAACAAATCAGTTGTTAGGATGCTTAATTTCAAGTACCTGAATTCAGCTTCCAAGATGCAGACTTCCGTGGCAGCATAATACATTATTAACAAAGAATTTATACTCTCATGTCTTGGGCCATTCCATCACAAGTTGAAGAAAATTTCTGTTTCCCAATATTACAATCTGATTCAGATTTTTCCTCCAAATTCTTTTAGTCACTTACATAAAGACCAGTTAGTATATATCCGAGTCTCATGTCATATCCTTACTCACTGTATCTTGAATGCCTGATGTCAGAGCATGTGCCTATATGGATAAGTTTTACTGGAAACCAAAGTTTCCAGTGAATGGTTACATATATAAGGAGAGATATCAATAGGCAGTTTCTCATAAGCATGATCTTTGACAAAACTTTTCACAGCATCCCACGGCTTTCTTGTTCCATGGCTTATTTTTACTGTCTGATACATACAGAACGGAAGTCTCATTCTTCTCAGAGGTTTATGTTAGTACGAATGGAATGCAAAGACTTGAAAGTCTTATGTGTTCAGTGAGAACCAAAAATGCAGATAACTTAGAACTGACTCTGGACTTGAGGCCAGTGTTATCCTCATCAGGTATTTAACTACTTACGACCAGAAAGTCCAGGGGTAAGACGTTTTCCTTCATGAAGATGGGTGATTCTTTACTAGTGTTAGATTAAATCTTTTTATGGTAACAAGGACTATAGTCTGATTTGTTCCTCCTCTTATGGTATCATAAAGGACCTCCTGCCAAGGCATGCCAAGCAGCTAAAAAAGTCAAGTAAAAACTGTTAAATTATATAAAGCTGCATTTTCAAAACATCAGCTCTTCCACAGAAGAAAATGACATCAAGCTATGCAAATTCGCAATTCTAACTATTTTTGACTACTTAACTAACTTTTTCCATGACTAAAAGCAATCTATGTACAGAAATGAACACTAAAGAGTTATAATTATTAAGCAGAAACCATAGTCTCACTTTCACCGTTTTACTAAAAGATGCAGAGAGAAATGGGTAATCCTCATTTCTAGCTTCTTCTTTAAAACATTTGGGAATTGTGGGGTGCTGCAGGAGTAGCATTGCTGCTTGAAGGTGTTCTGTCATCTGATCTGCACTGACTAGTATATGTTTGAGTAGGAATATGCAGCACCCTAAGAGCAGATGCTTGTGGGCTGGTGTTACTCCATTACGTAAACCAACAGTAAAATTGATTTAGCACGTATCTTGAATATAGGACAGCTTTGTCTTGCAGAAGACCTATTCCACCGAGTTGGGTGATTTATTGGTTAAAAAAGGACCAATATATTTAACTAAATAATTAAGTAATAGAATGATTGAAAAATTCAATCATACCATGGAACAACTAAGCCAACAAGAAGGTTAGTCAGTTCTATCTATGGCACTGGATGGATTTTGTCAAAAGATAATTATGAAAACATTGTCTTTATCACCTAGATTTGCATTTCTGAACATAGCTAATTTCAGTTCCTGGAATACATAGTTTTACATTTTGTTTGTGAAATTTCTGTAAATCTCACATACATTAATTTTCTGTCTACTGAGGAGATTACACGTGCTGCTACAAATAAATGGCACAGTCCTAGGTTTTGTACTTTAAATGGGCTTCAAAAAGGACTTTTCTCTTTCCACGAGGTATTCTGTCTTTGTGACTTCTGAATTATACTCCTCCGGTGTTTAGTTTTCCTCACTATTAAGAATGTAGAATCAAAACATTTAGCTTCAGTTTCAAGCCTCTGGATCTCATTATGCCTTTCTGTGCTAAATTAACTAACTTCTAATAGCAGAAATTTTCTGCTTTGAAACAGCAATCAAGATGCATCTTATCCATCTTCTGCATAAATAAAAACAAAATACCCTGAGCTCCTCTATTTTCATGTCACACAACAATTTTGTTAGCTCTTGAATAATTCTTGTGTTTTTTTGTAAATATTTTAGAATATGTGCTCAACTTCTTTCAAGTATCAAAACAGAGCTACATACACATCATCTTGGTAATGGTTTCTTTACTACAATGCAAAAACTTATATGGCATGTTATTATTCCTTAAATTTAATATATTTTTTTTAATACATGCATTTGTGTCACCTCTTAATTACTTTAACAAATCAGGAAATCATATTGTTTATGGTTTTTGTGACTTCTCCATTGCTTTGCAAAAAATAAGCACCCCCCTACCAAGCTTCATTCTCTTAATTTCATGTAGTTGCACTCACCACATTCTTTAAAAGCGGACAGGAAACCTAATCCTACTTTTATGACATCCTATTGGTTGTGGATTCACTAGACACTGCTTCGCTAAACCTCTTACAGGTCTTTGTTTTAAACATAAAAGGATTCAGTTTTACAGTGAGCTTCATTATGTCTTGAGTTCATTCAGCTATTTCACTAGAGAACTCTTCCCTTTGTTTCCTGTCCACTATGAAGAAGTGCAATATTGCTGCCCTTTGCTGCTCTCTGAGGATGTTAAATGTGATGTGTTTTATAAATACAGACAAACTTTATCTTGCACCAATAAGCACGAGCTTTTGGTCAACAATGACCTTTGCATTGTTTATTTTTCTTGACATAGATTTCGTTGTTCGTGCACGCAAATTATGTAAGAGTTTATCTTAGGACCAGTTAAACATCCATTATGATATATTGTTGTGGTTTAAGAGTTGACAGATCGAGGGGGGGACGGACAGGTGATAACTCTATGCCCCTGAGGGGTCAGAGGGTAGCTGGGATTTCCTCCCCTTCCCTGTCACACTCTATAAAAGCAACAGGAAGTTCGAGCTTCGCCTTTTTTTCTTTCTGCCTTGGGCAAAAATTTGCTTTTGACAACTCTGATTTCTTTCAGGTTAAAGCACTTACTGATAGCTTGTATTTAATGGCAAGTCTATCTATATATAGACTACAGTTGGACAGCTGAGTGAATACTATGAAAAACTTGATCATGTATATGAGTAAAATGCAAATTCATATTAACACTATTCACAGGTTTTTTATTGTTATGAATTTAGAAGCTATTTATTTTTCCACAATATCTGCAGATACCACAAGCATTACCAACACTCACAGGTCTATATATTTTCAGCTCTCTGTGAGACTGCCTTCCAAGATCTTAGCCATTTTGGGAATCATTTGTTCTGGAAACAGAATACAAATATAATCACTCTGTGATTATACTCAATCAACCCTAAAGCCGAAGTAGGAAATCGTGAAAAGCAGGTACTCAGCAGAGGTAGTGACTCCAGCAATGTTTTGCCAATAACCTGTAGGTGAATAATTTCATATTCCATTTGTGGATTATCAGTACTTTTCAATTTTTATTTGTTTATGCATATATATATATATATACACACATATAAAATAGTTTATAGAAGCCACCTAGCTCTGAATTTACCTCCAAAAAAAGGAGCCATTTAGTTACTAGTCTATAAAAGCTCCACATTGCCAGGCAGTCTCCCTGAAAGATCTGTGTTTTGTGGTTGTACTTCTAGCAGTAGCAACAAACATGTTTGCATTTACAATGGGCTTCCTTCTTTTTTTCCCAGGTAGTCATATTCCTCAGCAAGCTCACTCACACATACAGATGGAAACAAGGAGGGCAATAAGTGGAAACTGAAATGTGCACGAGTGAAGAGAGTATTGCTGATATTCTAGGGACTGTTGTTTCAGAGAAATTTACAAATGTGGACGCAATTTTAGCCAAAGCCATGACAAACGTGGCAATAGAAGGAAGAGCATATCTGTAAATTTCGTGTACAAAGACCTGGTAAAAAGCTAGAGAGACTAAGCTAGGATAGAATAATACTGTTATGTTAGTGTACGCTGGAGTATACAAAAAACTAAACTCAGAGGGCTGTGTATTTTGGAACATCCTGAAGGCAGAAAGTCACTTTAACATAGCCAAGAGCCTGCACAGCAACAAATACAGCTATAGATAAAAGAATTGATAACACAATGGCATTTTAGTTAATTTACTGCCTTTTAAGAGGATTAGGCAAGTTATACCATTTGCTGGCCATCTGTATGCGCTGGGCACAGATAGTAGTCTAACATACTCTCTCTTACAAAAGAAACCAAGCAAGGTGGCTTTAACACAGCCATTTTTAACTTCTTAGCCTTCAGATATTAATATTTAACATGATATTTGCTTCGTGTGTATCTGTACACCCAGAACACACATAGCACACGCAGGTTACCACGTGTGAAGTCACTGATGACAAATGCAACCATCTACAATGATTTTATACTAAAACCCACTGCATTTAAACGTTAAGCACAAATGTTGTGTTAGTATTTGTGTTACACCTGCTTGTATACTCTACCACTGAATTTATTGATAACAGGTTTAGAGAATTTTTTAGGAAGTTTTGCTTGTGCTCTTCAAGCGAAAAATGTAAAACTATATAAACTGTACATAAGATTAAATCTTAAGATTTCTCATATTTTCCTACTGCAGAGATTTTTTTTTAAAGTGGTCATTGAATTTGTAGCTATTTGTAACAGTGATGACAAGATGCTGGTTTTCCTCATAGCTACCAGGGACAACAGAAGATAGAATGAAAACTGACCACATCATTAGTCTTTTTTAAAAAGGTCAAAAGACCTGTCAAATTAAATGTATCTAAAAATAAAAAGACATTTTCCCAAATATTAATTTCTCCTGTAGTTGCTATGGAAAAGTGATACAACTAAAATAATACATTAAAAAAGTTATACAACTAAAATAATATATTCAACCTTTATTCATGTTGTGACAGAGCTTGAGAATATCCATTGCACAGAGATGGCAATTAGCCACTACTGGAAATCTTTAAAATAAGACTGCATATTTTCCTAAAGGCTGCTTCCAGCCCCAACCACTGGATGAGGAATAAGGTGATGAAGGTCCTGTGGTAAATTCTGTAGTCTGTAGGAGGTGAGAACAGATGATTAGGAGGTGAGAACAGATGATTAAATAATGTTCTCTCTTATCTGAAAATGTTTCACTATCTATTTTGGCTAATATAGACAGGGGGAAGAAAAACTTCTTTGTTCAGTGATGTTAGAATAATTAACAGTTGCCCTGATTATTTTGGGCTAATTCGTGCCAGGTACTTCACAGCAACGAGTGCCATGAAGATATAGTTCTGTTTTTCATGAGGAATTACAGCATTTAAGATGAGCTCTGCCATGCACACTGTTGTCTAGCTCCCAATTTGGTCAAAGCAGAAGCAATTAGGAGCAAATATATGACTCCTTAACGCAGGCCATTTTGTGCTCAGACCTACACTGAGAATGTCCTGAATTTTACTCTAATCAGGTGCTAAGATCCCCCCAAGCCTAGTTTGTTTAGGCTTATCAACAAATCAACACAGAACTGAAACAAAGTATGAAAAATTTCTACTGAAATGATGAGATAATTTCATAATTATCTGAAAAAAATATGAACATGTTTACAGCAAGGTATTCAATAAAGTCGTTTAAGCACAAAACAAATGCTTTCTATAATCAACCCATTTTCTTTCAAAGTTCAATTCACAATTACCTGCAAAGCCTAATGAATTAACCTGCTAAAACAATTTAAAAATCCCAGAATTAATTTTAAGACATGCAGTCCCTGAAAATCTCCAGACCTTTACTTAGCAAGGCAATTAATTGGTTATGAAAGTGAGGTGATTCTCCAATAACAGATCATTAGTATTGTGCTTCACCTGCTTGCTGTAAGAACTCAACTTTATAAATCAAATTAAATCATCATTCTGTGAAGTTCTCTGATTATACTGGAATAAGCAGCAAGGTGTACTATGCAAATATAATCCTGAGGCACTAAAGTAAAGGTGAATTGTTTGATGATGCCCAGTGGTGATACATTTCAGTCATATTCCAGAATACATCAGAAAAATTTCCATGCATAATATTAAAGAATACTTTTGTATAAGTCTAACTATTTATATTCTTAGAGAGACATATTATGCAACACCACTTTAGTCAGAAAAAAAATGCACTAATACACAGGTACTAATGCATTGAGAAAGTACCTGATCCTGACTCTGGCTTTGTAAGTGGCAAGTTGTTTAGAGGTTCATTCATTTAACTGTTCTAACATTTCAGTTGTTCCAAGGAATGTGCTCTATAACAGCAATATGCCAAAAGAAACGTTTATTTTAAAACACTTTCATTCAGATATTTCAGTGTTTATACATCCACAAGATAATACAGATGCTAAGGTTGTACATCACATTCTATTCAGGCAGAGCAGTGCTGCCTAAAATATTAAATAATTACATTATTTAACAGGAAACTGTCCAGAGCCTATTAGTTTATGAGAAATTCTTCAAATTCATCAACTACATCAGCTCTATTATAATCTATTTAGTATAAGATGATTTCAGGAGGTCTCTGGTACAGCAGAGAAAATACTTCATGTTCAAAAACTTAATAAAAGAAGGTTCAATATGCTAAACTGGGCAGTAATTTCATTCTTGCCCCTTGAAGTACAGACAAATGACATTTCCATAAATTTCAGTTAAGCTATATCAGCACTTTGGCGAATCAATATGCTTATTTTTTGACACTTAATAAAGAAAGATGTTAATCTAGAAGTTCCTTTGTTAAGCAAGAATAGACATGTAAAACATATGGGAAGTCACAGGCTATCAATAGAAGTCAAAACTGGCAAGGAAGCTGATTTAAGTCCGAATAAATAAAATTTGAAAAAATTAATAATTTAATTTGTGTTTAAGTTTAATTTATA
Organism: Baryphthengus martii; assembly: GCA_013396935.1. Lineage (NCBI taxonomy): Eukaryota > Metazoa > Chordata > Aves > Coraciiformes > Momotidae > Baryphthengus > Baryphthengus martii. Next base: position 219,541 of record VWZK01008098.1, read on the forward strand.
GTTTGAAAAAAATTTCAATGAATGAACTGTCTGATGGCATTTTTTTTTCTTAGGTTTAGTTCAATATAAATGAACTACTTACTATAAATGATACTTTAAATATGCCTATGTTAAAAGGTATTCCAAATATTGGACGGTCAACCTTATATAGTTTTGTCTGCTATTACTGTAAAACTCATATTTTTATATGGAAAGTTATAGCACCATATTACCTGGAAGAAGCATTACTTTTTTTCTAGTGCAGCCCTTCCACTCAATTTACATGAAAGAAGTAACCAGCAGCTGCTTAAAATGTGTTCCAGGAAGTCCTTTTGATGTAAATGAGTACAAACTGATTTTGCCACTTTAAACAGACACTTGTAGATTGTGTTATACAAATTACATTCATGTTTGATGCCAGCTGTACTAAGCATTTATGTTTTATTCGAATTAAAATTTATAATCACATTAGTTCACGTGGGTTAAAACATGAGTAAAAGTTTAAAAGCTTAGTTGGCGAGTACAGAAAAACTTCCAAAGACCGTTTACATTCTAAGAAAAGATTGGCTATTTCTGGGAATAAAACAGGACATGGCAGAAATCTCTCCGGATCCTAGTTTTTCCATGCCAATTACTGACAGTCTACATGTTTCAGTGAAGCAGGACACCGTTTCAGAATTTATCATACTAATACAGTATTATTTCAAGACAATCCAATTCTAACTCTTGTTGGACCAGAATCAAAAGGGATCAAAATTGCTTTTCTACTTTCATGGCAGTCCAAATTAAAAAGACGCAAAGCTCTGCCTCTCTCCAAGGGATTATTCTTTGCAGAATTTGAGAGAACTGAAAGACTGCCATAGCTGAAGCACAGCTCTTGTGCTGAGGCTCTGCCAGGTAACTGACAGCAAGATGGTGCTAGTGGGGTTGGTGGCTTCCAATAATCCAAATCCCTCTCTACGGAATGAAGAGAGCCAGCAAAGACTGTTGAGGCTGGATAACTATCAATCCAGCCCTGTTTTACCATTGTTATAATCTTTGGCAAGATTTAGAGGTTTTGTTATTTACTCAGGAAGCAGTTCTGCAGTAACAGGTGCAGATCCAGCATAGCACAATATGAAACACCACCAGGACTCTGGTCTTCACTCAAGAAAATGAGAAAAAATACCTTAAGGCCATCTAACTCGTGTTTCTGTAGTGTGATGAGAGGGAGGAAGCCTGCAGGGAAACAAAGACATGCTGTAGGCCATCGATACTGCCTACTGAAGAAGTCCCCATATGAATTTTAATAATTAAGATAGGTTTCGTCTAGGAAGAGACAGCTTTTGCAGTCTAAACAGAATCCTAAGAGCAATCTATCATACATGAAGCATGAACAAACCAGAAGAGAAACATGGACAAAACCAGAAAGAAATCCAGCCTGACAATGTACATACCTATCAGTTATGTGAGTTTCTCCCCACACTGATTTTCAGAAGTTTTCAGAAGTCTCTCACTAACGTGAAAGTTGAAAGAAAAATCTTCTTTGGAGTTTAAACATGGAGATGCACTGTTAGCTTTCATTTTGTTAAACCCTAACAAACATTGCTGTATGTTCAGTAACATAAAAACTGTATCGATTCTATGCCATCCCACAAACAGTAATCACAAAAGTCCCATTTCTCCAATCCTATATTGTCTGCTAGGCTTAACAACAGATTAAACTATAAAGAGCACCTCTGCACAGAAATGGTTTCTGCATCTCTGCATTTCTGACTTGCTATTTTGCTAATGCAAACTTACTAATCTAAAATTATGGTTTATTTTTTCCTAGCATCGTTCTTTCAAATTCAGCACCAAAAATAGCATCTAGATTAATTTTAAGATAGATAAAAGGATATAAATACAAAAGGTCGATATAGAGCAAAGTCAAGGGGAAGAGAGACATTTATCTGCATTTCTCTTCAGTGAACATGAACATAACTTAGGATGTCTGTCTACTAAAACATTGAGGGTGATGCTGAATTTGGAAACTGGACAGCTCACTTTCAGTTGTCATCCCTCATCCTGTGGGTTAATTTACCAAAACAAGCAGAAGATTTCCAATACTTGAAACTCAAGAGTCTATTGACTTTCCAAAGCAATATATAATTATTAGAGGAGTCTTTGAGGGACAGGACCACAATATATTTGCTAAATCAGCTCAAAAACCTTAATCAGACTGGAAAAGACAAGCACACGCATGCTCACTTAAACACACTGGGTTAAAGAGAAATGTTTAAAAGAAGAGGGGGTAGGGAGGAAGAACATGAAGATGGTAAGGAAAGAAGGATATAGTTGATCAGTGCTTGGAAGAGGCAGAAAAATGAGATGATTCCTACCAGAGAGCCACTTCCTCATCACAGGACAATCAAAACTTCGTAATGCAAAAAATATTTGCAAATTCAGGAATGGCAGTGGAATAAAACTTTACTTTTTGACATACTTCAGACAAAAAAAGGAAAAAACAAAACCATAAACAAAAATGAAACCCCCAGTTCTCTTCAACACAGACTTCTCATACTGTGATTTTTATACTTTGGAAGAACTCGGGATCTCCAAGGAGCAGGTAAACAGATTTGGAGTTTAGGTTTGCACAAGCAAATGCCTGTAATTGTATAGACAAAGCAGGAGCTGACACTGATATACTAGAACAAGCACTGACAAGATGTACCCACAGTTACTGACAATGCTTGAAGGCTTTCTTGTCCAAATTACTGAAAGATGTCTCTTAAAGATTAGATATAGTCATATCCTAACATGTGATAAAAATGTAAGGTCACAGCTGGAATAGTATTATATAGTTTACATATTTTATATCATAACACTGATTTGCTAGCATGAAAAAATGCACTGATCAGCGAGTAAATGGAAAGAGAAGGAATGCCTTTGAAAGGGATGTTAAACTAATCATGTTTAAAGGCAAATGTTTATTCTCGCTGGATCTCTCTGCTGCTCTCTGCCAAGGACAGGCATCAGAACTTAGAAACTGGTAGGTGTCTACAGCAGCTACTTTCCTGCAACTTAAGCTATGATTATGTAGAACATGTACATTCAATATCTATACTCATTTTCTGCAAGAAAATGAAAACTTCACAAAAAGTCCTCTGCTGTTGTACCTCATTGTGAAACATTCTGTTCTAGATTTGGATTAGTCAATGAGTTCAGCTCTGTACACGTAAAAGAGGTTAATTCCTATCCAGACTTTTGCTATCCAACTCAGTGTTCCATTTTTCTTGTGGTTTGATTTCAAATTTGTTTGTTTTAAAACATGCAACTATTGAGAAGGAGCCCTAGCTCTAGCCTATAAACAAACATTTCCCGTACCGATTCTGTCAAGAATAAGAGAACCATAAATTCCTCACATCAAAGCTTTTCCTGGGACTAAGATCTGCATTTCCCTGACTACAAAGAGTTAGACAGCACTGGTTGCTCGCGTGATTTCTATGTTGTTTTTTTTTGTTTTTTTTTTGTTTTGTTTTGTTTTTTTTTAAATTAAGGCATGCACACCAAAGCAGATTTAAAATCCAGTTTACAAAAGCATTTATAATTCCTACAGCCTATTCTAATCTTTGGTATTCATATTTATTGCACATTAATCATCTGACAGACTTATTATTAATGGTACTGTAAAGTAATAGTGATAGTATCAAAATTAATTGGTCCTTCTGACACACACAAAAAAAAGAATATATTCTCCAAAATTTATCAAACAGCAATTAAAGTATCTGAGTGGTTTATATACCCAATAACTCAAATATATACTACAGATTTCATACATTTTTATTATGTCAAAGTGTCCTGCATTAATTTAGGTGTTTTCTGACGTGTTGTTTTGCAAGATAGGTTATGAAACCTGAACCAGATTTATACTTAATTTGCCAAGACTCTCACTTTTCCTAGCATTGAATTTATTTCAAATCACTGTGTAACATATCATGTTATTATAAAAGGTATGAGTAGTCAAATATAATCTAATCAAAGCTCTTACTATAATATTCTTTCATTATTAGTTCTCTCCTGTTTCCAGCTCAAATTTTATAAATTGTTCTAGAATTGCTGGATTAGCAGTAAAAAAAACTGCATGAAGAAAAAAAAGCCACTAGACAAAGTACTAAAATAAAAGATTATTCTGGCTGATATTAAATTTTTAGAACTAAAAATCTCTGATAGTTAATGAAGAAAAAGGAATTTTTCTTGGCTGTTGGAGCACAAATATATCTAGTCTGACCTCTTGTATTACTTCAATGAATGCAAAACTGTTTGTTTAACAGAAGCCTATCTTCCAGAAAGGCAATAAAGATGAGGATTTCAATAACTGAAGACCCTATGAATTTCCTTGGGAATTAATTTCAAAGACTAATGACATATATTGCTAAAAATATTAAGGCAATTTGTCAGACTTTAATTTCAAGCTATTAATACATTTCTCTGTTAGCTTAGAAAACCTTGTAACTAGCCATTTTTTCTTGTGAAAAGACATCTGCAAAGCAGTAAAACCATTATTCAGTCTTCTTTTTAATAAACTACATCAGACTAAGATCCTCAGGTTTCTCATCATAACGTACTTCTTCCAGCCAAATCAGTTTTGTAACTCTCCTGTAAATCTATCAAGATTTCTACAGTTGTCTTTCACATTCATAAAATGATAAGGCAAGCAAAAGACAGAGAAAACAGTGAAAGCTTCCCTAAAAAGCACTGATTTCTGAGTATACTGCCTTTTATCTAGATTTCACAGACTGGTAATTTATATCTCCACTACAAGAAATACCTGAACCACCAGTTCAGAATTAAAATATTCATATAGCAGTCTACTGTTAAGTTTCAGTACTATTAACACACGCTCTGGTTGGTAAGGCAATTACTCACATCTCTAAATAATAACCCTTACATTAATGTGCAGAGTTAGAAATGGAGAGGTGTGACACGGATTCACTTCTCAAGAAAATAAGCATGCATTCAGCTTCATCATGGCAAATATAAATATATTAATTTTATCTCTATCTAAATTATGAATGGCTTCATGAGAAGACAGCCTTGTCTCTGGAGACGAAGTAATTTACTGGCCTTTTGCTGCAGCCATTTAAGAGAGATCTCCCCATACTGTCATCACTAAGTCCCGGGGCTCTGAGTATACCTCATCATAAAAAAATAAATATAAATTCTTTCTCTTTGTACCTTCTTTTCAGGTGAAGATTAGACTGAGCTGTGACATATTATGGCAGGTATGAAGTCTTCGGTATGTAAACTACAGCTGCTGCCACTCACAAAAGTACTGGAGCTTCTGGTATGCTTTGGGCTGCCACCTATAATCAGACCTGTGTGCTTTCTAACCAGGAAAGCTGCCAGAAAAGTAATGGTCTGTAGCTAGTTGGTATAATCAAAGTCTCTGCTATTGTGCAGCAGGGAGAGAGAGCCCGCCAGATAAATTTTTAGGACACTCTGGGAACATTTTTGTCTAAATAACACATTTCTCAATGTTAATTATTTAGCTGTCTCTTCCTCCTCTCGCCTGCCCTGGCTTCTAAAACAACATGTGATTTAAAAGACAGGTAGACCTTTCCAAATTGCACACTACTCTTGTGCACTCTGGGGCTCAAAGCAGCAGTTATTTCAGCTGTCAGACTTCTATCATATTCAAAACTGGACTTCTAACTAGAGAAGAATGGCAATATCACCTCTAGAATGAAGATAACAGAAAGGATTTATCTAGTCCCAAGGCAGGCTCTCTGAGTACGTTCATTAACTATAGAATTACTCTACCAGCTACAGATTTTCACAAAATTGTTTGATAGCATCATTCAAGGTATTGTGTATGTGACCTATAAATCTTGGCTAACCTGAAAACTCAGTAATGAAAATACTTTTAACCTTGTAAGTGTATACAAACACTAAGAAGAAGTTGAGGAATCTTTTCCTCAACTCTAACAGTACCTCTAATTTTGAGGGTTAATCTTTAGGTCATTAATGTGTTTATGGTTTAAAATTGCCCTGTTTTTTCCTTATTACTGAGAAAGAAACAGATGACACACCATGATTACTGTATCATTAGAGAACTACATCAAATACCTTTTGTTTCGAAGAAAGCACCTAAACCTTTAAAAATAAACATTTTGCTGTCCACTAAATACAATATATCCCCCAAGCACAACAGTGTGATTTTTCAAGAAGTGAGACATTAGTAACCATTACCAATTGTGATTGATTTTTCATTAGACACAGAATTCTCACCTAGTGCTGCTAATTCCCTGACTTTCACTACGAAATTAAGATAACATATAAAATAACAGAGAAATAATTTATTGGACTGCAGAAAAAATGCTTTTGATTCGCTAACTCTATAAGCTACATTATTAAAAAAAAAAACTGAGGAAAATTTCACGTGGACAAAAAGTAACGCAGATCATGTCAGATAAGCAACAACGTACAAGATCTGCCTGATATTTTGAAATGAGAGTGTTTTCTGTAGACATTCTAATTATCATCACCCCTCATAAAACATGAAAGTGCGTATGTATACTGCAAGTTAATGTCATTTGGTTGTTGACCAGGACAAACATAACATTCAGAAGAGACTGAAAAACATTTTTCATAGTATATATTTCAATTGGATGTTTGTTTTGTTTTTTTTTTAAAAAAAGATTATGGTGATCAAGAAAGATCACTTTTTCAGAGCGAAACTCTCTTTAACATGGTAACTAGTCCTTGTAAAAACTTATGAAAAAGAACATTTGAAATGACTCAGGTAGGAGAGCTTGTTACCTCACATTTAAATCAGTTGTTCAGGCTCTGATGTCTGACACAGAATCTTAATCCAGAATCTGTATCATAAAAAGGCCACTGAAGTAGAAATTGGTACAATCTGGGAAGACTCTGCTTGGTGACAAATGCTGCTAGACTAAGACATTAATTTGTTTAAAAGTCTGAAACTAGGCAACTCAGGACAAACTTGGAGAAAATTTTGTAATCATGAAAGAAAAGGAAGAGCAGGAGTTCTTGTGATCCTTCAGGCCCCATTTCCCTTAAGCAAGAAGATAAGGGAACAGGAGGTGGCCACTGAGTAGGAAGATATCTATTAAACCATGCAAAGCTACCCTAAGACTGCCGAAAAGAAAGGCTTACATTTGTGCAAAGCGCAAAGCGCTGCTTCAGACATTTCCCTGGAATGGCAGGAAGAACACAACATAGCCTTGCCTCTGCTCTTCCTGCGAATTTCCCACCTTGAACAGAGGTGAAGCGCTGCCCCTTAGCCCCACCAGGATCACACATCACAACAGAATTGCCTACTCGTTTTGTTCCAAGAAGGCAGCTCTCAGAGCTCCCCGAGGGCTCAGAATCGCTGATGTTAGGGCACAAACCACAACAGGGAAAAGGAAGAAAACTCAGTCCTGTTTTCTTGGACCCTCCACGCCATACAGCTGCAAAGTGTATTAACCCAATACAGTCCCTTTTTGGCACCTACAAAAGATCTCTTCTTCGCTGTCCACCAGAGCAGCTTGTGCACCGAGATCCTGGGAGTTCTGTCTCCCACTGCCTTTCCCCCAGCAGTTGGAAACTTCCCCTGGTTGAGGGGATTCAGCAGCAGACCAGGAATACAACCTTTCCCCCAGGCATCCAGCCAGCCAGCAGGGAAGGTAGGGGAAACCACCACAAGTTAAAAGGAAGACCTCTATTTCAGCTGTCCAATACAACCGTTTACCAAAACGCCACTGCACAAACAAAAGTGATGTGGTCTGTTATAATTACATCCATTAGTTTAGAAATAAAAAAGATGTTTCTTAGACATTGCTGATGCATCAGAATCAAAAGAGTGAGCAAACTTCAGCATCCTGATGGGGAAGGTAAGCCAACCAAGTAAATGGCTGTGGCATCATTGCCTTACTCCAAGAGGTCTCTGTTGAACTGTTCTTCCACGATGCTCTAAAATTTGAGTTGCATAGTTTGGGGATAGTGCAGTTCCAAATACTGCAAGTCCACATGCAGCTAGATGTGTTGCTGTGTTGCTGTCAGTCAGTACTTTCCCAATAAGGCTACAGAAGAAAAGCAAAAGATGCTTTTGTGACAAAAAAAAAAAAAAATGGCCTAAATTCTGACCAGACTAAGTTTTCATGAGTCTGTTTGTCTTGAGATCTCAACACATTCTGTGTGCTGAACAGAAGCTGTCATTGATAGAAGTAATATGAGGAACAGAACTCACCTACACTGTTCTTGGCAAATTTGTCAATGATTAACGTGCTCCCACAAGGAGGAAGACCTTACTACGCCTGTTGGTTGGATGCACTTACCTTACACATTACGCATGTCTATACCTATGGGGGACTCCACACTTACTGTTACCCAAACCACATATAGAACTTCTTAGAAATTTGTTAATTATTGTGATTTGGTATATGGAAAAAAACTTAGGGAAGCATATGGGATATTTTTTATATTTTCATTTATGTCATACAATAAGTCTTTCCAACAGTTATTTTTGTTGTCACATGGTATTTGTACGGTATTGCACTATTCTCATGATTAATAAATTATTTTTTAAAAATGTAACAGCTATGTAGTAATTTATTAATTTTGGTTGGCTTTAATAAAAAGTGATGCAGTAAAGCTCTGCAGATAGCTGTACATAATCCCATCACTACAATGCTTGGGATACATAAATGTGTGTAAAATCATGCTATACATTGTTAGCACACTGTTTTCATATCTTGATTTTATTCCATGGACTCAGAAAGAATAAGATTGGCTAAATAAACTTATCCTCAAAGAACAATTCAGATAGATATATTACTAAAAACTAGGATTTTTTTTCTGACCTCTGTATTTTAAGATTTTGTTTTTAACCAGATGGGGTTTTTTTTTCCAGAAAGTTATCTTCAACCCTTCACAAATTATGTATCTGGAAGTAAAACAAGAGATTTAATCAAACTCTACAGATAAGTAATTTGATTTTTTGTCCTTACACAGCTTTCATAGCTTTCAATCTATCAAACCATCTGTTCTATTCTATATGCAGAACACTGTTGGTCATTAGAGCTTAAATATATATAAACACATATACATACAATTCATACATATAAATAAAATACACACATACACTTAAGTGTGTATAACGTGTACCTATTTTAGAACCTACAATTTTCAGTGACAAATTATTTGTGGCCAGATTCCAATAAAAGGCTAAACTCTCCTTCCCTTTGAGGTATCTCTGAGGTACCCAAAATTGGCAGAACAAGGTCTGAAACATGAAAACTATACATAGTATGTTTCATAAACAAGGTAGTAAAAACAGCAATATTTTGAAAATTCAAGACTATTTTACTGAAAGATATGTAAATCTATAAAAGGAAAATACAATAGTTGTTTATTGCTATTTATCAGCTGTGATCTTTTATAGCTCAGTCTACAGTAATAATTTATAAGTTAGTTATAAATTTTACATGGTTGCTACTACTGCTATTCGTACTTTAAAATGTGGATTATCTTGTAATTTATACAATCACAGAAAATATTCATGTGGTTCTGTAATTGCATGAATACTACTTATTAAAATAGCAAAGGCTGTAATTTATCTTTCACTATCAACTTGTAATTCCCTTTTATTTCACAGTTTCAGGAAAATAGTTTGCTATGCTTATTTCTTCAGAATGAAAAAGTGATAATTAAACAGAAGTTATTCTTACACTGTGTGAAAACTCGCATGGATCCCTAAATGGGAAGTGGAAAGACTGCAGTAGAGAGAAGAGGAAAACAGAATATACAGACATTTGCAGTCCACAGAACAAAGTAAAGTAACATAATGAGAGAAGCAATAGAAAACAGTCTAGTTTCACTTTAGTTTCACTGAAGACATTAGCCCTTCTGTAATAACTTTCCACAGCTCTAAGCTAGTATGAGATAATCCTGCTGATCATGATTCTTTCTTAATTCAGCTCCAAAAGTCATGTACTAATGTGTGTGTGTGAGTTATCTTTTCAAAAGAGTTAAAACAGCTTTATATATAAACGTCAACTGATTTTTGGAAAATATTCTAAATCTGTGAACTACATAGGTATCTTTGAGGTGTTAATGGAAAATATCTTCCATTTCATCTTATTTAAGAACATTAAAGTCCAGTCTGGACATCAGTCTCCAATTTGAAGAATAAATAAAATAAATAAACAGTACTTCCTTTCTTTATGAGGCGCATACCAAAATCTCCATTTAACTGTGAAAGATACCACAGCACCTGCCTGCTCCATTCTTCAGCCATAAGCTGGTATATTTTTGCCAGATTTAGAGCCCTCACTGCACACTCACCACTTTCTGGTCCTCTTGTGTCTCTGTAGGAGGCTCATCCTCTTTTGTCAGCCATGCTGTCATGCGCCATGGCTCCCTACAGAAGTCACATGTAATCAGAGCTGACAAGCGGAGATCTCATATGCTAACTTGCTCCTCCAAAACCTTAGTTTTGGTGAACCTCAGACTCTACACTGCTCCATTTCATTTTCTAATGGAGCGCAGTGCAGAAGATGTTTCTTCTACAGTTTTAGAAAACAAAACTAAGAGCCAGTCAGCCTAGAAAACTAATCTCCAGGTAAGCAAACCAAACTCAACTTGTTCACTGCTGCATTTGGCACATAGTCAATGTCTGCTCAATGAGTGAAGACACTGCTTCAGTCACAGGGAGATTTATTCTTTTGTAGAGGACAAATGAAGACCATGGAAGATTTAATGCTTTGAAAGAGCTTAAGTGAGGCTGCATGATGTATAATGCTGGTATAGGCAATCTCCAGAGACACAAAATTTACTTTGGAAAACATCAATGTCACTCCCAATGACTGCAGAAACTGTGGAAATCCCTAAAATGTTCTCTCATTGTATTTCATCTGACTCAGCCTGCAGTAAGTTATCAGTGCTGCTTCTGCATTCTTCTGATGTAGTAGTCACTGGATTTTTCAGAGACCACTTTCAATGCTCTGGAGACTCAGTATTTAACTACCAGAATTCATATTATGAAACTGACTCTACAGTGCTGACATGGTCACCTCCCATTATGAACTACAAACTCAGTAATGGGTGGGGAAACCAATAATGGGAATTCTGTAAAAGTTGGACTGCACAAAATACTGAGAAAATGCAAGAAATTTCTTTTAAAAGCAAGCCAAAAGTCAGAAAGATTAGAGATAACATGAAAGTGGACTGCAGCATTCTATGGAGTTCATGTGTGTGCATTTGCCTGAACCCTTTACAAGCAGTGACTAGAATGCTGACCAAAGAACCTAGGAAAGAAGAAAGGAATATATGTCAACCTGGATAACAGTCAGGGACAAACAATACCCAGTTTAGGAAATTCTATTTCTCAACTACTGAACCTCCATGTCAGACTGATACATACATCTATGTTGCTAGCATGGAGAAGAATGTTAACAGTGAAAATGCTTCCATTTAAATCCTTGAGACCTTGGAAACAAGATGGAAGCACGAAGAACACTAGAAAATCCTGAAGGAGGACAAAGGAAGTCAAAAGACTTCTAAGGAATCCATGGATGCACAGTGGTTCATTTCCCAGAATCTAGCAAACATTGTCCAGTCATCTTTTCGTTTTTTCTCTTGCAACATGTGGAAATAGAAACTAGTTTGAGGCAATAACCATGAAGAACTAAGCTGTGTGGGTATCCTGGACAAAATAGACAAAATAAATATTGCCCTGGTTCTGTTTTTCAGATCCCACCCCATAAACTAGCACAAGTTTTGAGGGAAGGTGATCTCACTTATATCTCCTTAATTGCTTTGCGGTTGCTGCCATATCCTTAGGATTGCATATATTACAAAGAAATCCCACCTTGGTATTACCTACATATAGCTATACCTATATCTATGCATACACAGATATACAGACTTAGACATAGAGATATATATATATACAAAGACATACATAGATATATAAAAATTAACTGACAGAATATGACCACTATACTGGAAATCTGTACTTTTCCTAAACCTTCTATTATTTGTATTATTTGGTTCAGCACTCTGAATTGGCCTCTTGAACTCAGGGAAATTAAACACAAGCAACAATTTCTGCAGAAATCCCAGCTCAGCTTGCAGCTGAAGGGACAATATTTACTGAGCCACCTCTAATAACAACCTCTCTCTAAGTCAGTGGGCATTTGCTCAATCACTTTCTCTTTTCAGCAGTCAGCATGACCTTTGGTCACAAGAGGAACCAGATCAATAGTATCAACATGAACTAATCCTTGATGAAACATTTATTTATTTTCTGTCTTTTGCTAAGCTAAGAAAGCAAGAATTGCCCCAACTCTCAAATTACAAGCTTAAAATGCTACACCTCAGGTTATGTGCCTGGACAATTTAAAAAGTAATCTGATTTTTTAGAGCTAAGCAAGCTCAGTTTCCGTTGTCTATTGATCTAAGAATTTCTGTAGGCAGAAACTCTGTGTACTCAGTTTTTGCAGCAATAATCGCTTATAGGCCAAATCATCTCTAAATGAGACACTGTTATGATTTTCATGGTGTCTAAAATAAAAAACCTGAGTGTATGTGTGGTAACAGGAATCCAAGTTTCCTGAACTTAATTCTAATCCACATTTATTATTTGGTTGTCTTAACGACGTACAGAGCAAAAATGTGTCAAATTCTTATTATTTTCCATTTTTTAACTTGGAAAGCACATAAAGTAACTTTAGGAAAAAAAAAAAATTGAACTCAGGAGAAACAGATCAAGAGACCTTAAAAAGTCATCTAGTCCATCCTCTTATTCCTTCCGCACTGGTGTAACTGATGTGCAAAAATCATTAATTGGAATTCTCTGACTTCCTTACAAAACCTTTAAGTGATAAAAAATTATAACGTTCCAGTCACTTACTTTCTTTGGAGATCTGTCCACTTTCCATTTTTTCCTCTATTTGAAGCATTAAAGAAATAAGGAAACTTAATTTACTCGATTGTCAAGATTCTGGAAACTGCGAAGGATCTTCCTTTTCTATATTACCACGTCTTTTTCTCCAACGGTGACAGTTTTGTCCCACTAATACTGAAGCATCCCACTTGTGTGGTGCGTAACGTCAGCATTAGTGTATCTGCTGCATGCTCACCATGGTGATGTGAATATCTGAATATAAGTGGAAATACTGTCTATAGTTTCATTCCTGTTGCTGGTGTGCTAAAGGAGTCAGCATTCCAACACTACTGTAGGCAGACATTTTAAGCTCCACCAATCCTACCTTTGAGACATTAGGTCAACAAAGATTAGGACTGTGAAGCCTAAGGAAATGATAAGAACAAAACAAAGGAAGAAAGGACATGAGAATTTGGACCTTCTTGATATCTAGTTTATTAAGGAAAGCTACAGAGGGCAGAGTGTTCTACAGATTTTGAGATTCCTGAAATGTTGTGTTTTGAGAGCTCTTTCTAATAATATCAATGAGTTAACCTGAACAGATGAAATGAACTAATAAAAATCTTCATATTTTCTTTCCCCTAGAAAGAGCAGCAATTAAGGAAAAGGCAAACTCTGCATTAGCTTTTAAAGAAGCCTGCCAAAATTCTGCTCATTTTTGTTCCTCAGCTATTTAATAATTCAGGCAGTACATTGCAGTCAAAATGCCCATTTGCCATTTTTGCATTTGTGTAAAGCATTAGTCAGTGTTTTTTGATCGTGTTGCCTGCCTTTGGAACCATCATTGCCCTTTCTCATTTCATTGCTTGAGGAGAAAAAAACAGTGATAATGATTTCATGACTTGAAAAGAAAAATGTAATTCTGCCTCTATATTTTGAAAACTGTGAGAATATCCATTTTAAATTTCATTCACATACCTTTCTAAAATGATTTATCCTCATAATCCAGTGAGATGAAACTACTTCTAAATAGCTCTGTTCTTTTCTGCTGTTTTTTCCATTTGAATGGGGTGTGTATCCCCCCTCATTCTTTTAGGATATCACTTTCAATAAATGGGTATCTAAATGTTATAAGGTCATCATTACAGAATATTATAACAGATTGCCTTTCACACATCTAAATGTACATTTTGAAATGAAAAATGTAGGAGTTTGAACTTATGGTGATTTTGCATGGAATAGATTGGAGGATATCCAGGCAGATGATGCCATATGTTATATCCCTATCAGTATGAATATTTGAGGATACTTGTCAAGAAGATTCATTTCTATACAAGCCTTGATAGTGCCTTCCCCTTAACTCCTGGACAAGGTGTTCCATGCAGGAGCTGTGCTACCAGAGCTTCTTGAAATATGCCTCAAAGTATCCAGAAACTCAGTGGATCAGCCCATTTTAGTTCTATCTTCTCTCAGGAGTTAAAAAGAGAAGAGATCCAGTGACTAGATTATAAGGAGCCAGTATACTTATTTAACTGGCAATGTTAGGAGTCGTAAGATCTTTCAAGAGTTCTTACTAAAACCACTGAAATTATGGTAGTACAACATCCTGGCCAGAAATTTCAGAAGCTGTTTGTAAGGGGAAGCAATACTCCCTCCTCACTGGGGATGGTGGGGTGGGGGAGTGGGAATCAAAGAGATTTAAACAAACATTAAAAAGATAAATAGAACAGGACAAGAACTCAGGGACACCTGAGTAATTAAGATTACCACACTCAAAATAATGGTATCAAAAGTCTAGGTCAAAGTTTCTTTTACAGCTGTGGTTGGCTTCTGGTAAAAGTTACTGCTGTTCTGCTTCTCTGCATAAACTCTCTCCTCATTCCCTCCGCTGGCTTCATAGATCGTAACTGCTGGGGAGATCAAACTGGGTCATGATGGGTATACAAGGGAAAAGTAGCAACTTCCCTTGCCCCCCAAGGAGTAGAAGACTTCTGTCCAGATGCTGGGCTGAACGTGAGATTTCCTCTCTATTGCTTAACAGATGTCACCAATGCCCTTTTTGTCTCCTCTTTCAAGTTGTCCAAACAACAGCCAGAAGGTACTGGTAGTTAAGTCTACCCAGATAGAAAACTGTAGTAACTCATCCATTTTTTTTTTGAGGTTGCAAGTAGACCAAATGCATGCCTCATCTATGCCTTGGAAGCCATGTAGTAGCATTACAATTGTAGCAACCTTGCACTAACAGCAAGGAGTACTCTAAAGAGAAATGTCAAAAAAAACCCCACCAGTGTATTCTTGGAACATTTGAATGCAGGAGAATAACTATGATAGAGGTAAGCAATCAAATAACACTCATAAAACTACGGAATGTATAGTTTATCCCATAGGTAATCCATCAGCTAACTTTAATGGTGTTAAGGATCCTGTGGAAAAAATACTGAAGAGGTATACTGAAAAAATACTGAAGAGACTGAATATTGATGTCAACACTAAGCACTGTTCAACAGTACAGATTGTACATGCAGGTAATGAAAGATCACTTGTAGAGTATTTTCAAGAGAAAGAATTAAAATTATAAAGGCATATATAACCATGTCAATCTTTTGTTTTAAACACATGACTTCCTGAGTTATATTCTGTTCTTACTGTCATAATAAAACACATTTTTTTCAGTCTCTCTAACTTAAAATAATTACTTAACTGGATATAATATTGCTATTTGGTAACAGACATATGAACAACGGTCAATTTATTGTACATAAACTCATTGAGATAACCTTTAAATGTTCCCTGGAGTCAGGATAATTCTGAGTGATAGACTGATTTATTGCAGCTTGCCTACAAGTTTGTGTTCAGCAACTGTGCAATAGATTTCACTCTTAAAATCTGGCAACCTCAAGGAATGATACTAGTTTCAGACTCTGAACTTTCTGAGCTACAGAAAAAAAAAAAAAGGTTGAACTGGATCCCAAAAAAACCCAGCATGGAACTTTGAATAAAAATAATCCATCTTCATTTTGGACTGTGGCAATTTATAAATATCAAGTTATGGAGTCTATTTTTTGTGCTATTAAATTTGATAATATCTTGCTTGGAAACAGCAAAGGAAGTAGTTTCACTTAATTAAATTATTCGCTAGCAGGATCTTCAGAATATCTTCAGAAGGCATATGAACAAGTTATTGGAAAATGGAACAACCTTCCTGATTTCATATGTGATGATCTGGTAATGATTACATTAAAAAGAAAGTCATTCATAATGAGGTTTTAAGGAAAAGGGGATTATTGCAACAAGATCATTTTATTTTTCACATAGTACAGGTCACAGGTTTTTGTTATGGGGTTCTTGCATTATTGTGATTTTGTTTCAATGGGCATATGTAAGTTATAAAGAATATTGCTTTAAAGACACCACCACTAAGCACTGTTCAACAGTGCAGATTGTACATTCTCCCTTCTTGCACTGAGCTGCAAAACCGTCTCATAAAGCTACATTCAGACAAGAGCCTTTCATGAAGATGGTATCATTCTCTTACTCAACACAGAGAAATACCTGCTTCCTAGTTCTCTTTCTTCTTCCCAAACACCAGATTCTGCGGTTACACAAAACTCTGATGTGGAAGGTGGATAGCTATGTAAACATGAAGTCACTTTCTCATACAGAAAACACCTACAATCAAATTGTTTGTTTCCTGCTAGATGCTTCTCTGCATTTTTGCTTATGGAAAACTAGCCAACAGTATTCCATTAGAAAAATGTTTTTTTGGGGGGATAGATTATAGTTAAAAATGAATGAGATGATAGATGAAACTTCCAAACCAAGAAGTGGAACATGCTGTGAAATTTATAGAGTCCTTTAGAGTGGATGCATTGCATATCACCAGCATGTATGGAAAAACATGCCTAAACCATAATACAGATCACTAGCACAGCAAATTTTTTAACAGATGTAAGGCTAGGCTGCCAAAACCCATTCCTCAGAGATCATTTGGTGGTTCTAAAATGCCTTTGTTAATATGCATTGCCAATCTGTCAGAAACAAAGGTATCAGATAATTTCATGAGGTCCTTCCTGTCATCAGACAGATGATGCTTCTAGTGAGGCTCCATAGAATTCCTGAGCAGGTCAAAGGTTATTTATACATTTCACTAGTAACTTGAAAGTTCAACTGGTGCTGATAAAACCTGCAAGTAATACAAAGGGTATTTGAGAAAACATAAAAAGGAGGAAAGTCAGCCTGAATCAGAGAGCCTCTAACCCAAGCAAACAAAATGGAGGACTGAATCCTGAAAAGTAAGGACTAAGTAGGATCCAGGAATCATAACGCACAAGCAACATTATGAACTGCTTTTAAAGAAAAAAGGCTACCATGGCCTTTGGATACGTGGCAATGAAATTAGAGATCATGTTAAAAGAGCTAATGGAATATTGTGATACTCATAGACAAAAATGAAAAACAGACAGAGAAGAATCCAGGAAAAAGAGATTATCAAAAGAGTTTATCAAAAAGAAGACTGAGATGATTACTCATTGCCTATACACCTGCTTCAAGAAAAGAAAACAACCAAAACCAACTACTAAAAAGCTCTTTGATCCCTTTAAAGAGAAAGCCATAGTAAGAAGCAATTCCTGAAAGGTGAATTTGAAAAAGCAGCAAATTGAAAATATAGAACAAAGGTGATTTTTTTAATAAATAATGAAGGCAATAGAGGAAACCAGTAAAAAAGGGTGAATTGTGCATTTTATGTCTTCAAATCAAGACTTATGTCTTACTGATAAGGTCATAATAAACAAATAATAAAGTGTTATATGTTCATTTATTAATATGATACCTCAACGACAAGATAGAAAGATAGGAAGGGTATCAAAGAGCATGAAATGTATGCATATCTTGCATAATATTTTAAATTATTATATTGGTGGCTTTAGCAATTCAATGACAAAATATTAATGCTAGATAATTCCTGGCTTGTCAGCCACAGGAACACAGCTTTAACTAAGCTGCCTGGTTACAGGAAAAAGCCTCAGCGATTTTGCCCTAGTTGACATAACTCCTAGTTAATTAGGTAGCCAGATTCTGCCTGATTCTGACAACTGTCATCAAATGCATTGTGTCAAGTGTTTAAATCCAAGGGAATATAAATGCAGTAGATGAATGTGGAAGTAGTCCAAAACATAAAGAGCACTTGGAAGGCAGATTTCTGCATCTACTCTGCTAAGTAAAATAACACCCAGGAGGAAACCTAGGAGCAGATTTCCTGATTGTCCATGTGACATAATTATTACTTAGCTCCCAGGCTCTGTTTTGAAGCATTTAGTATACTCTAAGACCTAACCAAGGAGTGTATCAGAGTGAGGAATTTTCCAAGGAGCACCCTCCACAGACACTGAAAAGGCTGTGCCTGGTTCAGCTTCTTCTGCCCTATATAGTCTTTCAGCTCTAAACCCAATGGGTTTTCATCTTCAAAAACCACTACATGCCTTTCTACTGTATTCTGGAGCTTGTAAGGCACATTCTTTGTCTTGTGTTATAAAACGCTGTGGTCTGAGGCTGAAACACAGTTCTCATATTATTTCAGAGCCTTTGAAGTGAAAGGAGAAAAAGAAAAAACAAAAGAAAAAAAAACAGGCCCACAGCGGGCCCTGGTCAATGGTTATGCTGGGTGGTATCTCAGGAAACAGAAAGACCTGAGTAGTCTTGAGGCAAAACATTCCATTCCTTTGAGTCCAACCAGCATTCCCTCAGATGGACATATTTTTGCATTGCCCATACATCCTTTGAGTCACCATTACTCACAACTAAAAGAAAAAATGAGAAAATTTAGGCGGGGAAAATCTGAATCAGGTGAAAAGATCCTTTCATAAATAGTGATTGGGAAAAAAAGACAATAAATAATCAGGTGCAAAATACAATCTTCTTCATAAAATCCTGAAGTCCATCTAACAAAAACTTTTCTTTACTATTAAAGTCTGTAGAGTGAAGAAAAGCAAGATGAACTATGATAAAAATATGGCAAGCTAAGAATGCTCTGACTCTAGAGGTTTAAAAAAAAAAAATACTGAAAGATTTGCTTCTACGAATTTTAAAAGAATTGTCTAAGGGCAGTGGAATCCTTTTCTAAGACTGCAAATTGACAGTGAGGGAACTATGGAGATTGCTCAAACTTTTAAAAAATAAGTATAGATGGCGAAAACTTTCCCTGGCTCCAGGAAAATCCTGAAGTATGACAGATGTCTGTCCTGAATGTGTTCTGATTCACCCCCACATTTATCTTCTATCTTAACAGTTTAGCGAGTGGACCCAGAGAGTGGTGGTGAATGGAGGTAAATCCAGCTGGTGGTCGGTCACAAGTGGTGCTCCCCAGGGCTCAGTATTGGAACCACTTCTGTTCAATATTTTTATCAATTATTTGGACAAGGGGATCGAATGCACCCTCAGTAAGTTTGCAGATGACACGAAATTAGGTGAGAGTGTTGATCTGCTTGAGAGTAGGGAGACTCTACAGAGGGATCTGGACAGGTTGGACCGATGGGCTGAGGTCAACTGTATAAGCTTCAACAAGGCCAAGTGCCAGGTCCTGCACTTGGCTTGCAACAACCCCATGCAACTCTTGGAGAAGAATGGTTGGAAAGCTGTCCAGAAGAAAAGGACCTGGGGGTGCTGGTCAATGGGCGGATGAATACGAGCCGTCAGTGTGCCCAGGTGGCCAAGAAGGCCAATGGCATCCTCACCTGTATTAGAAATGGCGTGACCAGCAGGACCAAGTTGGTGATTGTCCCCCTGTACTCAGCATTGGTGAGGCCACACCTCAAGTACTGTGTTCAGTTTTGGGCACCTCAATACAAGAAAGACGTCGAGGCGCTCAAGCGGGTCCAGAGGAGTGCAACAAGGCTGGTGCAGGACCTGGAGAACAAGTCCTGTGAGGAGCAGCTGAGAGAACTGAGGTTATTTAATCTGAAGAAAAGGAGGCTGAGGGGAGACCTTCTTGCTCTCTACAGCTACCTGAAAGGACATTGTAGAGGAGTAGGCACCGGCCTCTTCTCACCAGTAACTAGTGACAGAACGAGAGGGAATGGCCTCAAGCTGCACCAGGGGAGGTTTAGATTAGACATTAGGAAATTTTTTTTCATGGAAAGGGTTGTCAGGAATTGGAACAGGCTGCCCAGGGAGGTGGTTGAATCGCCATCCCTGAATGTGTTTAAAAGCCATATAGATGTAATCCTTGGGGATATAGTGTAGTGATGGACTTGGTAGAGTAGGGTAAATGATTGGACTTGATGATCTTGAAAGTCTTTTCCAACCTAGATAATTCTGTGTGATTCTGTGAAAATTAAAGAGCAATTCTCTTCATGGCTTACTTCCCAGGAACCTTTTTCTACTCTTATTATCATCACTGACCACACAGAAGCTGTAAACAATTTGTACACATGCAATATTTGCCCTGTGGGAAACTGCTTTTAACTGATTCAGGAATGATGTCAACAGTAGTTCAATTCTGGCAGTAGACTGCAAAATGTTGACGATTCAAAGACCATAGCAACTCCACAAAGTACTGGGAAATGAGAGGGTAAAGGGAGAGGAGAATGGAAATTTGAGACTCGCAAATATTGAAGTTGTGGATTAAAAGTCATACTGGAGTTTTCGCATCACCTGTATCATCTGATGTGATTAAACCAATATAAAGCAAAAATGTGATAAGAAATATTTATATAAACGAAGGTCAAAGTTAGTATGGGCATAGTCATATTTTCCCATAAAATGTGAATGGGAAAGTTCAAGCTTAAATGATGTTATCATTTAAATCTAATTAACTAGGTGACTCATGCGAACATCACTCATTTGAAGATGATGGCAAAAAACTATTTGGAATTTTGTACTTCTTGCATAGATATCCTCCTGAAATAAAAAATACAAATTGCGGAGACAAGGCCTTATATGTGGAAATTCTAATTAAAAAATAGCCATACTAAATCTCAAGAGAAGCTGCTGAAACCACAGATGTTCCTCATTGAATTTTGTAGTTCTCAGTGACCAAAAGACATGTTAATAAAATCTAGACTGCTAGCTATTTAATTGCACTTACTCTTTTGAAACATCTTAATGTATTTGAAACTCTGTGATCTGACTTGTTTGCTTGTGCTACTTGTTTGTCTGACCTTTCTGCTTTATCTTGTCTTTCTGATGATAAACTATGTTTGCAAGATGCCTGACAAGTTGAAACTCAGTCTTGCCAATACCTTCAGTTCATCCATAACACCAAGTGTTGAATAGTACAGGAGGAAATTCTGTCGCATGACTTCATGATTGGTCTAAAGAAATTTAAGTCCGGACTATCAACAAAAGTGATGCTCCTGACTTCCTCATTGCCGACCTTGGCTGAACAGTCTGATCTTCCTTGTGCTGACACTATGGCTTATTCTACTGCTCCACAAGCACAACAGGGAATCATTTGTCATGGAAAGCAGCTCCACAATAACAGACACAACATCTCCTTACCCCCAGCCTGTATTTCCCAGTTCTCACTCACTAGGCATTGAGAAGGAGGGATGGGAATGCTGGTTGGTGGTGAAGGGTACTGAGTGGAACCAGTTCTCAGAGTAGGAATACACAGAAGTTAGTTTAAATCAGTTGTGGAGCTTCACCCTTACAGACAATATTGAATATTATATTCCAGCTTTTTTCATCTTTCAGTCATGAATTCCTCGATCCAAAAATAGATTAGAAAAAAAAAAACCAACAGAGAATGCTCAGTTTCTATGGGTGTTCATTATTAAAAAAAAAAATAAAATAAAATATCTTATTAAATTAAATTACATTAGATTTATTGGCTTGTGAATTCAGAAAAATATACGAACTCATTCTTATCTGCCCTAATAGACTGTAAACCTAACACAAAACACCTAGGTTCTAAAAAAATGTTACAGACTACAATACTTTTGGGTGGGTTTTCCCATTACTTTCTTTAGTATTTTTGATATCTTGACATTTTTGTTTATAATTTAAATTTATTTCTGTAAATTTTGAAACTACAGCAGTATTAAATTACTATATGACAATCCAAAGTGAAACTATCATACTTGATACCAGTGTATATTAAAAAGCAAAAAGTCAGCAAGTAAAAGCAACCAGAAAGTGATTGTATATTAATCTTATTTCCTATTTCTAATGGTATTTTACAAAGGAAAAGACAGTATATTAATACCTTCTCTAAAGGGAGAGTATGCAAACAGTAAAACAACCTATGCACTATTTGCATCAGCAGAAAAAAAGGGGATTTTGTAGGTTTCCAGTCATTTACCCTGCCGATAGAGTAAGACTAACAATGTAATTACAACTTCAGGCAAAGTTTTCATTGAGCCCATGGTTGATGGAGATCTGAACCTCTAGGCAAATATATAACCAGTCTTACAAATTTTAATGGTTGAAGAATCTTAAAAAAGAAAAAATATCTTCCAGTGTTTAAATCAAAAGTGACTTTATTTAATGTGTGAGTTGGCTCTGAACACATTAAAGCAGCGAAAAGGAGAGTACACTTTTTGCTGCAAGGTTTTCTTTCCTTGTGCAACTTCAAATTAATCCAAACAACTGGAACTCCAAATTTGTATCAAGTGTATCAAGTAGATATCTAGGAGAACATTTTTAAAACTGCATATTTGTTGTGGCATAATATGTTCTGGATTACATTTAAAAATTGCTTATTGTGGGTTACTTTCATCTTGAATTCTGAAATAGGTGCTGTAAAGGAAACTCAACTACAGGACAAAAGAATTGGATCTGCATATTCTCAGGAACAATTTCATTATGTCAGTGCTTTTTTTCTGACTTTCCCTTTGGAGGTGCTAGAAAAAGATCCCTCTTAAGCTTCCCCCCAACACACAGGTGAAAAGTAAGGCTAAAAGGAGGCAAACGGTGAAGATCTAATGAAAGAAAGTGGTGGTGGAAAGGACAGTCCCTGGAACTGCAGCACTGCTCTTCCTTAGTACTCCCTTATCCAGTTCATATACGTATCACAGCTCACCATTTTCAGTTACCCAGGTGACTCCCAGTCTTGGCAGGTGACCTCTAGGAAGGTCAAATAACCAACGTCAGCTGCAAAGCAAGAACTCACTAAGGCACAGATCCTCGAGACTTCAGGAAGTATATCAAGTACATATGATTACATCCTGAGAGGAGAATGATTATAGATAAACAAGAAGATGTATTTTCCGACTTGTTCTGAAAAAATGTTTGCACACGGTCACAAGTCAAGAAATCTTTGACTGAAATGGCTTTTTGATACGGATCTTTAAAAATAAATCTGCATCAGAATTCTTCTAGTGCTGCTCTTGGTGTTTTATCTTGGGACTGCTTTCCCTCTCTATAAGCTACTTTACTCTGACAGGTCACGCAGAAGAGATGAATAAGAAATGCATGATAGCTATATCTTTGAAGGAAAACAAACACTTACAGAAAAAGAGATTCCTAGCCCAACAGATTTTTTTTCACAGTTTAAGAGCTGTAACGGGTTGTTTGTCTTCAAGCATTACAAAACAAATGGCATTCAAGTGTAAAGTCACTTCATAACT
The DNA here is from genome assembly GCA_013396935.1 of Baryphthengus martii. Taxonomy (NCBI): domain Eukaryota; kingdom Metazoa; phylum Chordata; class Aves; order Coraciiformes; family Momotidae; genus Baryphthengus; species Baryphthengus martii. The sequence goes on from VWZK01008098.1 coordinate 242,938, forward strand.
ACAAAGCACAAGCGTGGGGACCCAGTGAGCCACTAACCAAGGTAACTCACGTATAAAGTACTTCTTACCATACATTAGATGTGTCAGCATATTTCCAGGCTAAGAAAAGACTGGAATAAGCCATTTGTTGGGGTTTTTTTTAATGAAAATAGATTGGAATTCATATTGCACATTACTCATGAAACTAGAAAACAGCAATCTTACATGTTTTCAGTTTTACTGCTTTTCTCTGCCAAACTGACTGAAATCAATTAAGGCGACACATTATGAAAATCATTGCACATAACAAATTCATAACTTCTAGAGGAGAAGCAGCACTAATTGTTCAAAAGCTGTCTTAAACATTCATGAGTTACAGTAAAATATAAAAAGTGCACAGCCTTTAGTTACAAAAAGACAATCATAGAGCCAGCAAAGATGTGACTACAGTTCAGGCAGGTAATTCACAATGACCTCAAAAAGCTTAGGTATTGTAATGATATTATCTGCAGCAGCAAAATGATCAGTATGGACTGACCTCCCAACATGTACTCACCTTCCCATGTAGAATGTGAGTTCATTCACTGTGGAATGAAAGGTAATTATCAAACCTGAGAAACTTGCAAAAGCACGGTAACATGCAGAGGAGTGCTAGGCAGGTAGGTGTGAAGGACTCCTGGGTTTGCTAAGACAGCTTTAATGTGGGTATCTATCTGCTGATACTGAGAGAATGCAGGAATACAACATTAGATGGAGAATAAGTAGTCTGAAGATGCTGGAACTGAACAATAGATATTCCTGCAATAGCATGACAGTATTCTACAGCAGAAGACTGGGAAGTCTGTGTTCTCACTCTGAGATGATGTTTCAACTTCCCTCTCTTGTGGTTATCGTCTCTTGCTAGATCTCAAGAGAATAGCCAGATGGACAATAGCAGGCTTCCGTTCCAGGAGGTATGACAAACATTACACAAAAAAACCACCTACTGGTTTCCAAAAGTTTTGCAGGACATGAGAATGCAGCAGAATAGAAGATGCATTTCAAGATTGTAAGATGTGGAGTACTTGGTACCAGATTTAGAGGCAGAGGAGGCTGCTCAAGTAATTGAAATTAGTAGTAAAACACATTTGTAGGCAAGAAAAAGGAAGAGGACTTGCCTGTGAAAGGTTTCACATGAGTAGCTTGAGGGTTCTAGACTGGCTATGGTAACAGCAGCCATGTGCTACTGAAAGCTGAGGTAGATCGTCATACAGGCATTTGTAATTTCAGTGCATGTCAATGGTTAACCCGACCTCATCCCTCAGAAAGAAAAGGAAGGGAAGAAGTGATAAAGGAGAAACTGCAAGTTTCCCATTCCCTCTTTGGGAGAAAGGTGGTAAGAGAAACCAACAATGGGATTCTACAGTAGGGATGATAAGGCTGGTGATTGCTTGAACCCGTAAGCAATAGTGATTACAATTTGCCACTGTGACTGAAATGAAAGGAACCATTATTGAGATAAAAGAGAAATTTAAACAGAGGTTTTTAATACGTAGGCTTACAGAACCTAAAAACCAATATACTGATAGATATTCTGAGTGAGTTCTGTCTGCCTGAGGCTGATATTCTGATACACAGTACAAACAATTTATTCAACCTTTTATTACCTGGGTAATAAATATTTTGCAACCCTATTTAAAAAGATCAACCCTTAACTGTTTTCACTTACAGGGATGCCACTATTTTTCTGTTCTGTTAATGTTCTGAACAGCCAAGATCAAGACTGGAGACAGGTAGTAATTTTCCTGACAGGTGGCCACATCACACAGTGCTGCCCAGATCCTGTCCTGCCCTCCAAATGCAAATGCAATCTGGAAGTATACAACTGTCAAGAATATCTTCTTTTCTTTTCTCTTTGTGTCCGTGCTATTTCCTTTTTCCACACTTTAGATAAGCACTAAAATAACACACAGTGATGAATGTTTGGACAATGAAACTTTTACAACCTCTTCTTACATATGAAAAATGTGCACACTGAATCTATTTATTGGGGATTTTATATTGCATTTCTATATGTAGCAGAACATTAAGTGCCATTAGAGATACTGCTTTCCTCCCCTTTCTATATTGTTACTTTTTGTACTTTTAATTCATATCAGCATAGATTATAAAATACTGATTTAGAACTTTCTGTATTTGAAAGTCAGTGCAAACTTTCAAATGCAAAATGAAAGCATTAAGAACTAGTGAATTCTGTCTTCTTTTAGATGAAATGCTTCTCAAGAGTGTTTAAACTTCTTTTTGAGAAAAACTGACTGAGATCCAACAGAACTATATGATTCTCTTCACCTTGCTTCATATTACACCTGGAGACACTCATTAATAATAGAGATTTTCTTAGTTTTAAAAGTTCCTGAAAGCCCAAATTCCCTTCAAGTAAAGGCTAGGCTCCTTATTAAACATGATAGAATCAATATGGGTTCCATTTTTCCTGCCAAAGGTAGAATAAAATATTCACAACAGGGATTTTATGATTAGAAAAACAGTAGCTGGGCTAACAGTTCAAACTTCTTTATGCAAAACCAATTTTTATTACAACTCTTTGCCCTTATCATAAAAAGCAAATATATGTTCTTGTTCAAACTTTGTATTTTATTTTAATGAGGAGAATAAAGCCTGGAGGAAAATGTAGTCAAGCTAAGCAGAGGTGGAAAGTACAACATCCATCTGAAATAACTACATTCGACTCAGAAGAGTTGCTCTAGATTTACACTATTGTTCAGAGTATTAAGAGAGGTAAAGGAAAAAAAAAAATGTTCTGATCACACTGGAAATGGCAAGCTTACAAAACAATAATAACTATAACAAAACCTGATGAATCTCCTGGGTTACCCATTGCTAAAGGAAGTAATCAAACAAGAATACTAAAAAAACTTAATTATTTCTTTGATTCAGTTTTAAACAGAGTGTATTGGCAAAGGATCCTTTATGCACAGTATTTGTTTTGTTGTTTTTTTTTTTCCCTGCTAGATAATACTACTAAAAATGGAGATAGATACCAGAAACATAAGTTCAGAAACCAGCAGCTAATGTCCTAAGTAAATTACCATTAGGTTTAGATGATATCGATGTTGTATTTTGGAAGAAGCATAGGAGTGAAGCAGATTGGATACTAGCAACTTTGTGCCCTGGCCCCCCACCCCCAGCAAACTGCATGGACAATAATACATACTTTTTAAACCTACTGGAGGTGATCTGCAAAATTACAAACCAGTAAATCTTACACTGGTACCTTGAAAACTTCTTCAAGTTAAAATAATATAGCAATAAAGAATTTAGTCTATTATTTCCTAAAAAATAACAATAATTCCTCCCCAAAAATTCCTGTGATATTGACCTCTTGTTACTGCTTGGCTAAACAACAATTTCCACAGTTGTCAAAAGACTGCAGATAGTGTCTTTAACCAGAAAGCAATACAGAAACTGAAGAGACACAGAATAAGAGAAAATACTTCCATTGATTAAGAACTATGGTAGGAAAAGAAATGATGTGATTACTGTCAACAAACTGAAAAACTAAATTCTAAAAAACTTCAAAAATTCCCAGCAGAATCTTTAAGAAATCAAAAAGCATTTAAAAAATGGATGAGAGAGAGGGGAGCACAGTTCACTTTCAGTAGTGATTCTGACGTTCTGAAGACAGTGTCATCAAAAGCAATGGCACTTAGGCTGAAGTCACCATAGTGCAGTGTACATCTGACACAGTTTGCTATATTTCTTAATCTGTTAAAGGTCTAAAGAGTTAAACATGTAACAAAGTCGCTTGGTTTAGCAAGTATAGTGAGAATCTTTAAACAGACATAAGCAAACTTGGTGAAAGAGCAAGATGATGGTCATATGCAAATTTACCAAATTCACCATAATTTCCACTAGAATAAAAAATAACTGTATTTGTGCACATTAGGAGAGTCTAAACTTACAGCAGGAAATATAGGAAGAGATCCACGAATCCCTATAACTAACCCGTATACAGCTTGCTGATAAATACAATTGTTGCAATAAAAAAGCCCCATGAGAGAGCCTATATGCTTATGATCTTGAATCTGACATGAAGATTTAAAGCTCAATTTCTCTTTAAAAGATAACTTTACAAGATTCTGTTTATAAAAGTACCCCGCCTAAATTTCCCGAATCATGTCTCAATAATAACTGCAATGAGAAGTGACAACAAGGCTCCAGGGCACATGTATGATGATTATATAACCATGGACGGACTATAATTAAAAAAAAAAACAAGACAGCATCATTTCCAAGGACAGTATAAAAATACTAACACTTGATAGTGTTGTAGTTGGTCTTGTAGTTAGTTAATGAATAAGACATACACATTTAAGAAAGTTCGTGAGAACCAAATGGTTTTCCCAATTTTTTTAAACAGAAGAGGCTTGCATGAGTCTGCTACTCCCTAAAGGTACTGCTGATTCTTCAAGCAGCTTGAAAAGGTGTAGTATCAAATTCTCAAACTATCTACTTAAAGTAAATTTTTTTTTGCATCATCCAAGATACCTAATTATTTCACAAGCAGCAACATGGGCAGATTAAACTGATCTTCTATGTCTTTGGTACCAGGCTTAACTTCATTCATAACAGCCATTCATAGCTTGAAGGCATAGTGCCAGACTTTAACTTATAAACAACTGCTACAACTATAGACAATATTAGTTCTTTCTGTTTCCTACTAAGGAAGAAGAAGAGAAGGCAAAAATGAGAAATGCTGAATTGAAATTTGGATTCTAAAGGCAAGTCTAGCAAGCAGGATGATAACTAATTATAGTTTTAATTAGGAATGTTGAGCCACTAATTAAAAGGCAAATAAGCTGATGGTTTTAATAGCTATGGCTATTTCCAATTCAGATTTTGAGAGGTACTTTATATAATCCATTTTTTTTCTTAAATTCAGCTAATTTTACATAACAATTCAATATTTGCACTCATGTTTTAAAATAAAATTAAAAACATTTAAATCAAGAAATCTAGTTATGATTCCTACACTAGCGCAAAACTAACTCTAGTTGTTAGAGAATTATTTACTATATGATCACACTGAAGTGTTAAAAGAATGATAAAGATTGTATGTTAAAGTTAAGAATTCAAAAATATTATCAACTGCAAGAGTTAAATTTGCATGTGCAACCTTAATTTGCTGTTCCATTGTGTATTAATTCTGATCACAGTGCCAACATCATATCAAAGAGTCCAGAAGTCCAATATATTTACCATGGGTTGGAGCTCTAAAACGCAGGACTTTTATTGCCTGTCCTGTCAAAGCATAGACCTTGTAAAACTAAGAGCTGATGATCATACACGTGAAGGCTTAAACATGGGAAATATCACAGAATCACAGAATGGTAGGGGTTGGAAGGGACCTCTGGAGATCATTTAGTCCAACACCCCCGCCAAAGCAGGTTTGCCTGGATTAAGTTTCACAGGAACACATCGAAATGGGTGTCCAAAAGCAAGGAGAGAGAACATATCATTACTTAACTACTGTTGCTGTATCTGCAAACTCAGAGTTCTGTTCATACAGCTCTATAGCATGAACCTCATCTAGCTGTCCTTCAAGACAAATCAGTAGCCAGACAACAATTGGGCACCAGTGGAATTCTTGTTTTGGTATAGCAGACATGATACTAAGCACGTAGACTGAGCATTCTGACAGTCTCCATCATTTGCGAGTTTCACCTGTCCTTTTAGAAACTACACCACATTATCACAACAACTCGTAGAGAACTTTTACAGTTTTTCAGGTGCCGTCTTTCAGGATCCTATTCTAAACTAGGGAAGTAGAAGAGATTTTTAAACAATTCAGTATCAGTGGAATGAGTGGCAGCAGTTTCGGTAGCTTTTCCCACACAAATAAATTTAGCTGTACGTGATATACCTCCAAGAACAACAGAAAAACTGTCAATGCCTCTCACGCTAGGGGTATCAGAGCAGACACTTTGATTCCTCTGCTTTGTATTCAGGCAATCAGCTAGACTGTTTCAGGAAGCCACCAAAATTTCCTCTTTTCCTCCTCATGGTATAACAGAAGTCTCATGGGATGGAAGTCGGAAAAGCAAATACAAAGAATGCAATAGTTCAAAGGGGCTGCATTTCATTCTTTCATTCTTATTTCCTCTAAGCGGAATGTCTGTGCTTCCTCCTTTCTCTATAGCCCACAGTATGGCAAAGTGGACAAGGACCCTGATACAGCTCTTCTTCATCAGGCCCAGAAGCATGAGGTTGGTGTAGAATCCTGACAGCAGCAAAAGCGAAGTTAGAGAGGTGTGGAGACAGAACTAATGCAAGACTAATGGAAAATTAATGGATTGAACATTGTACCATACTTCTATTAACTCTGCATTTCAGAGTTTCATTGGTTAGATTAGGAACTCTTAATATAATGCCTCTTATTATCTTTCTGTGAAGCCCTACAACTGGCTAGCTAAAATAGGCAAGCCCTCGCACTGTCTGGCTCAAATAGTCAAGTAAAGTACAGCATTCTACCTGCCTATTCAGAATTCATTAATGGACTTGAAGTCAGCAGAGAATTATTCCTCTAAACAAAACTAGATCTCTTAGTATTTTTCTGTCCTTTCCTGTAGCATGTAGACGTTGTAGTCTGCTTCTAGGAATACATAGCATATAAAATTATTTATATTCCTTTAAAAATAAATTGGGTTTATTAAACAACTGGAAAAAGTCTCAAGTCCTTAAGGTGTTCAGCAGCCCTGAAAATTACACTGTTTTCTTATTGCAGATATTGATTTCCTGGTGATTTAATTTACTCTTAAAAGAAATTGAGAACCCTTCTTTGCTGTAGTAAAAACTGTCAGCCTAATGAAGTGATTCTTCCACTTTCAAGTATGAAAGAATGATCTCTCAATTCAAACTGAAGAAGTCTATAAAATGGAACAGTTTTTCATTGATATTTCCTTTCATTAGAGAGCTGCAATGCTAGCAATGCTAAGCTACAAACTTTAGGAGCATGGGACAACAGATTCTCAGGGGTGATCCTCACAGAAGAATTTGCCGCTTCTGTTGTTTCAGAAAAGACTGGAGATTCTAGTTTTCTTTTCTTTTTAGCTGATACACCCTCCTTGAGGAAGTTGGCAGCTTGAAAAGCTTATGGTCTGTATGACCATTTTCATTGAGGTAAGTTATCTTTAAAATAATTTTATGCCCATTTTTATATGAAATTTTATTTTAATCAACAAATAAGGGTTCAAGAATAACTATTTATTAACGTGATAAAAAAACCATGAAGTGGAGGCATGATTAAAATGCAGAGAATAATTCATAGATGTAACAGTGCTCATCACTGTTGTGAAGGTATTTAAGGACTTCTTTTTTCTATAGCTCTGGAAAATATAATGCTGGTCTTCTTAATCTTAAAAGAATTTTACAACCATGCGTTATATTTTATAAGACTTCTTGACACTGGTAGATGCTTTTCCATTTTACAGATACGAAGAGCAGGAACTAAGTTAAAGGCTCTATTTATTTACGGGCAAAGGACTTGAGAAGGCATTGAAAGATGAAACTATGAAGACCTGAAAAGATGAAACCTTTTCTCTCTAAAAATTCTGTTTAGTCAAGTTTGCAGGTACTTCTATCCATCAGACACCTTCTTGTATGTATTAAAAGGTGCACTTACAAAGCATGCAAGAACTGCCCCGGTAATTGTTCAGCATTTCTTGCATCTAAAGTGAGGAAATAAAAATAAACAGTTATGCTGCTTAAAATAAAAGTGCTATGAGCACATTGTTACCTCACCAAACCGCTCTTGGAACTACAGTAAACCCGAATTCTTTCAGTTCAGAAGGGCAGGATGTGGAGGTATGGGGTAGAAGGCAATAGTCATTTATTAAGAGCGATGGAACAAGAAACCATGGCTAGCAGGTTCCCAGCTAGGATGGAGAGGTCTTAGGTTCCAGCTCCTACTATAGTCTGTGTATGCTATCCAATGGTCTGTTAACATAAAATAAATACCTTCACTACAGACAAGAGCTACGGACCCAGACAGGCAGCTCAGAATTTAAAAGCTACTTTGAAATTACCTAATCTATTTGGTACCATCTGAAGTGTGAACTACTATTTTATGAAAAATTTGTGTGAAACAAGCACCTTGAAGCTATTACGAATTGGATATTAAATATGTCTTGATAACATGATCTACAAAAATGAGCATAACATTAGATGTTACTATTATTGCATCTAATCACTGTTAAAAATAAAATTTATAAATAGTCCTTAAGCACAGACTGGAGTGCAAGATTCATACTTTAAATTATGTGACTACATCATTAACCTATAAAGAGACAGTTCTGCTTGCTTTCCTTGCAAAGTGGAACCCCTAAGGTCAAAAATACCTCACGGGTATATATGGGCTGGTAGTAAAAATGTTGCTGTGTGTAATGAGATCTGTAGGCTTAAACTTTTTGCTGAGAAAATTCAACTAACAGTCCCATACTTCAAGTCAGTACATCCACAGTACAAGTGAGTGGATACAGGATGAATACAAACTCATAGAAGTAACATCCACCACTGCATTTTACGTTTAGCGTAATCTTGTGCTTTTGATCTGAAAAGGTCCGCCAGATCTTAATCCTTTAACAAAGGTTGCTGGAAAGAAGCTTCTAGTTGATAATCATATTTGCACTCTATCTTGAGACAGAAGTTGAGTTACTTTTACTTTTTAGTTAGCAACTAGTTTGCAAAGAGTAAGTCCACCAGTGGTGACTGATTGCCTCAGACGCCATTCTTCAAACTATCTTCCTTGAAATAGTAATAGCAGGAAATACCAACAAAATCTTTCAAGTTTTTGATCTCTGTGAGTTCCTGACCTATGAAAGGAAGAACAGGTTCATAGAATCCACATTTACATCTAATGCACAAGTCAGGGTTGCTATAACTACCTAAACCTCGTGAGCTACCATCTCATGCTATGCAAGCATTGGAGGCCCACCAGTTTGGACTTATAAGCATCTCAACAGGCTTCACCAGAAAGCATGTCTGTACCTTACCTAACTCTGGCCTAAGAGCTGATGAAGACTAATGCCTTGTTTACCATCAGGTACAGCATCTCTAACACTGTTTGAGTGCTTGTCTGCACCAGAATAGATGTTGTATAAACTCCATGCTGCTGGGTCATGAGAATATGGCTTGATGACGACGGAGCCCGTTTCTGGTTTGACTGACCCCTAGGAAATGTAGGTATGAAGTCAAAAGTGCTTGTCTGAGTGCAAGGGGTTATGCAAGAGACTGGGGGTTAATGTTTCTCATTGTCTACAAATCATAGATGCCTTCTGTCCTTTGTAAACCCTCTGCAAGGACTCGGGGCAGCCTTTCCATTCAGACACGAAGAGTAAGGACCAGTTCTTTTTGAAGGACTGCCTTCCACATTCTCCAGATGACCCAGGCACTGAGGATGGCACTCATGTACATGATTGAGGAAGGCCATGAACTTCCTATGTGTCCAGAAGGGCATTTAGTGGGTTGGTAGAAATGTCGTTAAGTGGTGATGACTTCACATAGAAATTTCCAAGCTATCTTTGATGTCCTTCACAGTGACAATAAAAAGAGACTCTCAAAATTTCTGGGTCATTTCCTCTCCCTGTGTTCCCTCTGGATGAGGAAAGTGATGTTATGCTTACATTCTTTGATGCTCTCTAAGACTTGGCTGCTTCAGCTATTTGCTTTCTGAAAGTTCTTGACCCACAATCTCTTTTGGACAAGGTGTTTTCTGCCGTGATGCTCTTTTTTTTGATTCTTCCCTCTGTACTTACGTGGGGCTTTGAATGCTACATCTGAAGTACTCAGGATACATCTTGGTTCTTGACTTGAACAGTTTCCTTAGAAAAATATGTCATTCAGAGGCTGCTTTGCACAGGTCAGGAGAAAGGTGGAGATTGAAAGAATATGGCTTGCTTGCTGCCACTAAGAAAAGATAGGTCAGGGATGAGAAATAGAAATGTAAGAACTATGAGAACTGGAGTGAAACTAGGTCACAGTTAGGGAAAGAGGGACTGAGATGGCCATGGATGAGGAAAAGAACCTCTAAAAGCAAATTCTTTCCCTCTTCCTCTTCTGAATGAGACCACAGTTTCTGTTTTGTCCATCTCTCCACTTTCAGATCTCAAGAAGAATTATGCATTTGCCCTACATCTATCCCTGAGCTTTCAGCTGAAACGGTGTCTGACTATGTCTATCCTGTCTCATACTGAGGCACCAACATGTGGTTCATGTTCCTTGCTGCAGAAGATCCTTACCGATGGATCTCTTTGGTTCCAGAAACTTCCAAAGATCTTCCACATTGGTATTCCTGATGCAAAGACTAATATTCAGTCATTGTAGCCTTCCTACCTCATGACAGGTGTTCAGTCCTCCACAGCTCCCTTCTGTGCCAGGTCTCCCCCCATAAACAATGTATGTGCAAGAAAGGCACCTACCTTCAGGAAGTCATCAAGAATTTAAATGGAATGAGTACCTATAGTACAACAGAAATAGGTCTCGCTTCACAACACTGACTCCCAGTGTATGTATGTACCTACGTACTTTGGGTTTAACTTTTTCCTAGACATTAGTTTTCCTGAGTTATTTGGAGAAATCCGAATTCTATCTCCCACCAAGAGTATTTGCCAGATAAAACCAAAAAGAGAAAAGAGTCAAAATAACTAACCGCATAGTATGACTACAAATTTCTGTGTTTTAAGGATGTTTGCCAAATTTAGGTCATGGATATTTTTCTAAAAAAGATAATTAGCAGACTGGAAAGAAGGGCAAATCGATGTGCATTACTTCCTATGCATGACAACACTGCTGACAGAATGTTTTGAACACAAAAGGTAGAGAAAGCTCTAAAGCTCACACAAAGTCTAATTAAGACACAACACTTCTTTGAGATGGTTGACTATTACCACTAGTCATCATTTCAATATCACAGTAAGTTGGGGTTTTTTTATTAAACTCAGTAAGAGTCTTGCAACAAACATCCTGAAAGCATTTTTTTTTCAGGTAGTGATTGCCCTGGTTTTGGCTGGGGTGGAGACTTTTTTTTTTCCTCTTAGTAGGTAGAATAGCGCTTTGTTTTGGATTCAGTATGAGATGAATGCTGATAACATATTGATGTTTTTAATTGTTGCTAAGAAATCAAGGACTTTCCAACTTCCCATGTTTTGCTAGTCTAAGGAGGCACAAGAAGCTGGAGACGAGCATGGCCAGGACACTTGACCCAAACTAGCCAAAGGGATATTCCCTACCATAGTATGTCAGGCTCAGTAGATGAACTGGGAGGAGTTGGCCAGGAGGGGTGGATCAGTGCTCAGGCACTGGTCAGCAGGTGATGAGCAATTTCATTGTGCATCACTTGTCTTTTCCCGAGTTTTATTTCTCTCTCTTTTTGTAATCTTCCTTTTCACTACAATTCTTATTATTCTAATATTTTATTATTGTTGTTGTTTATATTTTATTTTATTTCAGTTATTAAACTGTTCTTATCTCAGCCCACGGGTTTTCTTCTTTTTCAATTGTCCTCCCCATACCACTGGGAGGACGAAGGAGTAAGCAAGCAGCTGTGGGATGTTTAGTTACTGTCTGGGGTTAAATGACAACACTGATCATAAATAGAGTCATCAAGTCTAATTAAAATGCTGTCAGATCCATCCACCTGTATGCTATTTTTATGTGCATCTCCAAGTATATGAAAATCTATTTTTTCTCAGTAGATTTGTTTGCAGAGGTCAGATTCCATTTTTACCTCCTGGATAAACACCAATTGAAAGTGCAGAAAGCTCAGTACATTGAACTGTAATATATTTAACCTGTTTACTTAAAAAGCCTGAAAGAGTCTTGGGAGTTCAATGGACCCAAATTTATGCATATATGTAGAGATCTAATATGTATAAAAAAAATGAGTGCACACATAACCAGGTGCATAGTAATCTCAGTACAGAATTTAAATGCCCCAAACTCTGGTTCTGTCAGATTTAATCAAACAGATAAATCTGATTATTTTTACATCTTTCATAATATTTATTTTGTTTTGTAGATTGACAATAACGTCATTTCTGTAATAACCTATTTAGATATCTGTGCACATAAAAATGTATATAGGTATGTGTTGATTAGCTTATGTTAGGAGTACTGACTGTCAGTGAGGTTTGTGCTCCTGAATCACTCAAGTGCTCTGGAAAAGTACCAAATACATTCCACAATGAGATAAAGATGAAATGCATCAATGATCCTTCCAAGTCAAACAACAGAACTTTGGTTTTATGATCTTGTCTGTGCTTCCCCCATTCCATCTGCCCAATAAATCACATAGAGTAAACAGCATGGAACACAGTTGGCTCATTCTAAGGATAAAGATCTACTGAAACCTTGTTTAGATTAAGAGACAGCAGTTCCAGGGAGAGTAAATCTGTCACACTTTATATTTAGATGTTATGCCATCCTTCTCACAGACCAAAACCTCAAGTTAAATTCTCTCCATTTGGAGCATATCCAACCTGATGCCACACATTCTTTACCACACTTCCTTTAACTACTGTAAAATTCCATGTATCCTCGGAACTCTGCAGGTGATGATTTTATTAGTGCTATTTGGTCTCTTTGCCTGATCTTTTTCTAAAGTGGACAAATAGCCTTAGTTTTGCCTCCTGGTAATATAGGTTCTATGTCTATATTAGCTGCTGAGGATCCATGCTGTGCAATAGAGTTGTCTTAGGTTTAGATTTCACCTACTGGGATAGAAACTGTAGAATCAAATATATTATTACTGCCTCTTTCATAGAAAGAACTGAGATAAACTTACAGAATCACAGAATCATTTAGGTTGGAAAAGACTTTTAAGATCATTGAGTCCAACCGTTAATGTATCATTACCAAGTCTACCACCAAACCATGTCCCTGTGGCCATGTCTACAGATCTTTTAAATACTTCCAGGGATGGCGACTGAATCGCTTCCCTGGGCAGTATGTTCCACTGCTTGATAATGCTTTCAGTGAAGAAATTTTTCCTAAAGTACAATCTAAACCTCCCCTGGTGCAACTTGAGGCCATTTCCCCTTGTCCTATCACTTGTTACTTGGGAGAAGAGATCTACAACCACCTCACTACAACCTCCTTTCAGGTGTAGAGAGCGATAAAGTCTCCCCTGAGACTCCCTTTCTTGAGGCTAAACAAGTTCAATTCTCTCAACCATTCCTTGTAAGACTTGTTCTCCAGATCCTTCACCAGCTCCATTGCCCTTCTCTGGACACGCTCCAGCACCTCAGTGTTCTTGTAGTGAGGGGGCCTAAACTGAACACAGTATTTGAGGTGTGGCCTCAACAGTGCTGAGTACAGGGGGACAGTCTCTTTCCTAGTCCTGCTTGCCATGCTGTTTCTGATACAAGCCAGGATGGTACTGGCCTTCTTGACAATCCTGAAGCCATGTTTTGTTTTTCACAAGATATATCTATTAAAATAAGTACTGCTGTACTGTATTTGACATTTAAGTATCACCCTCGCTATCAAAACGCTGGAAAAAACTCATAAAACAGGCCGCAAAAAATTATTCCATATACGACCCTAAAGCCAAAGCTCTCTCGAGCAGAGCCTGTGGAATCATTGTGATTTGTACACGGCTTTACACAAAGGAGACTTTTTAAAATGTAAGCAAAAGATAGGCTATCTTCCATACCACTCAAAAATGAAAAGCTACTTCTACATTTTGTAGCAAATTTCATAGGCAACTGCATTCTGCCATAGCTGGATTTCTGCGATGCAGTTTCACATAGTAAGACAAGTCAATCTAGTAACTGCTCCTTACTGCGAAAATTTGTATTTCTCCTCTATCTCCCTCTCTGTCCAGTCCCAACTATTCACTCCTTTTAGCTTCCTTATACACCATTCTGACCAGCACCAGAGGTAAACAGCAGATAATGCCGTTCACTAATCTGGCAAAAAAGTCATGCCGCAAAAAAAGAACTAGTATTTTGCCATGTTAGTGAATTGGACTGCTTATGGAAATACCTGATGAATGCCAGAGTAAGAGAAAGGAAAATTCCAGCAACACTTCCACTTTTCTGTGCTAGTGAGTCAGTATAATTTTGTTTCCTTAGGTATAAAATGGCTGCTATATGGTCTGATAACAGTGGAATACGCAACCTGTTATGTCTGTTACAAAGGCCTTGCAGATGTCATGGATTGCTTACTTTTTTTGCTCAAGCAACAAACAGTGAAAATGAAGATTTGCTTGCCCCATAACCTGCTTCCATAACAACATGAAACCCATAAGTCTAAGGAATATGTATTAATGACAATAATAGACCATACTAAAACATGACCAAAGACATATTACTAATTTAAACCTGTTCAATGGCAGATAAGCTTTCAGTGGTATGGAGGCCATTCTGGACCCAGTAAGTTGTTTTCTTTGCACTGGATTTAAGACAAACTTTCATTTCTTAAAAAGCAAAGAAAACAGCTATAGAGCAGTCTTTTTCAGAATTTCTTACTACAGCTGACCACCACATAATTAGCAGCTCAATACAAAAATTTGCAGATGCTCTATTCTATATGTTTGAAGTAGGTGGCTAAGCACATTTTTGATGTGATGGAAGAAGTCCAAAGGAAAGGACTCGGTGACTCCAGACAGTACCTATAATGAATTTTAACAAGCATTTGTGAGCTGAATAAATGACAGTATAGAAATATGCCTTCTGAAATCTGAGACCAACATGTCATTTCTTCAGATCTGATACTGGAATAATCATTGCTAACAACACTGATTTTAATCTATTTATTCAGACCAAGAATGTGACAAAGCCCCAGAGTTCTCTTTTTTCCTCTGAAATGAGAAAGAGCCTTAAGTCTGACCAAGCCTCTTGATTTCTCACCCCCAGTATGGTGATACAGAACCTTTTCTGATAGTAACCAGAGACTGCACTTTTCATTTTATTGTATGTAATGTCAGAAGGTTCTTCAGACTGGAACTAGAGAAGACGGATATGGAGATAATAAGAAAATGAATTCAATTCCATAGCCCCTCTTCATCCGAATGTGTGTGCCTGAAGCAAGGATAGTCCAGGTAGAGTGGCATCAAGCAATAATCTGAGCAATGATCAAAGGTCTGGGAGCTGAGAACAGCCCTCAACAGGGGAAAAAAGTCCTTAGAGGGGAAATAAAATTTGCTGTGTTAAAGACAAAGGTAAAGAATGACCAGATGGCATATCAATTCTTTCAAGAATGAGGATTTTACCCTTTATTTTAAGATTTTGTTAACTTGTGCTTGCAATAAGAAGATGCTCTTTCATCAACAATTTGCCGCGTGTTCTCATTCTGTGGGCTGGAGCATAGCTGTCCCTGGGAGGATCCAGCACCCAGGAGTCATTAGTGTAGGTAAAACCTACATTGTTGTTTGAAGCTGCTTGAAAATCCCCCAGAGACTCCTAGGATCAGTAGAGCATAGCAACAGCAATTCCCATTGCTATGGAAGCTATAGCAGTTGCATCTAAAGCAGCCTGAAAAGAAATCTAGAAGACAAATTGACTGTCATACCAAAATGAACTTTCATTTATCTCTGTACTCTAATGGCAACTTATGAATAATATTCTCTATTTCAGGCCAATTTAGCATAGTCAATTGCAGTACTGCTGCTGGATCATTTGAAATGATCACCTGAAGGCATGACGTTGAACATTAATTCGCAAGACAGAGGTACACGCTTCATTTTCTTTGGAAACAGCTTGTCTTTTGAGACCCCTTAACTTGTGACCAAGAGAAATACCAATACTTTCTGAATCTTTCAGAAAGACAGGGAAGTAACAGTACCATACGTGGCTTACATTGGTCACAGGAAACCCTGTTCTACTTCATTACATGAATGCTAAACATAAATTCTGTCTTGCTGTGCCTTCGTGCTGCCCAGCACAACAGATTCTGATCCAGACTAGGCTCTTTCGGTGATACCAGTAAATAAACAAATAATTTGGTGCATTTCTCTGACAGGAGCCAAATAAGTCTTTCCTTTCACTCCATCCACAGCACTGTTTAGAAGCACCAGCCAAACACAACATATGCATGGAATGAATTCTCTCTTTCTGTTACCTAACACATTCATGGTAGAACGCAATTGTCCAACTCTGTTAAAAAGTATTTTTACAAGATACTGTGGAAGACTCAGAGCCATTAAACTCTATACTTTTTTTTCAGTCTGCTTGAAAAAATTCCATTATGAATTGTATTTTCAGATGTAATACTGAATCTACTACATCTTGACTCGAATTTCATGGCCCGATTTCAACAATTACAAATGGTTGCAGTATTAAATGAGTGACATTTCATGTGTGGTCCCAGGTCCTGTTTCACAGACTACTGTTCAGCCCTGTGTACAAAAGCTATTAGTCCACAACTAGGCTTCTTAAGTAATATGTTCAGAGAATGTTTGAGAGCCAAGTGGAGAAGTCTTTCTTAAAATGAATAAATAGGTAATTCCTTTTATGTCACCCTCTGTCTTCAAAGCACAACTTCCATTAACTCAGTGCTCGATTAAGCAATCCAGGCTCTGAATGCCTAAGCTGAGAAGCATTTAAGTTATGAGATGACATCTCTTTAAATCTGTGCTAATCTTGATGCTATTGTTTGATTCAGATACTAGAAGTGGTAGAAAATTTTCTGTGAATGAGGTAGAGGTTTGCTAGTAAAACTGGAGAAGAGATACTAAAGGGAAGGGTGTTTTGAAAAACATTATTCTCCTTTCTTCCTCTCACCCTTTATAATTCATTTCCATAAAAGATATTTATAGTTTTATATAAGGCTAGGTATATAACTAATTTTCCACTGCATGTTTCATTCCCCTTGCAAGGGACATGCAGGTTTAAACTAATTCTACATGAACCTGTATTAATTTAGGCTCTGTACCTGTATTTCCCTCAAAGGAGGGATTTATAAAGGTAGAGGATGCCTAAACAGTAACAGCACTGCTCCTAGAAAAGCCAGGCTGCTGAGATGGAAAGAAGAGGTGGGCTCAGGAGTCCATCTTCTGCAAGGTCTTTCTCCTACATTTACCATTACCCATGAAATTCCTAATATCTCCACTCACAGCAGATATCAATGAAATTTCCAGAGACAAATCGCTAGCTTTCTAACCTTGCATACCTCCCCAAAAGAAGAAAACATGACTACTAGACTTGCACATTCCTCAGAAATGCTCAAATTCAACGGGATTTTCTTCTTTGGAATTGAACAGAACATATGCAATCTACTTTATACAGGTAAATACTAAGTAGAACTAGAGGTTTAGTTGAGTCTTGTGAGAAGTTCTGGCTGAATTAGAAAATGAGGCCTATGAAAATGGAATTATTCAGAACAAGAGCACCCAAAAATGGAAGAAACAAAGTTAGAATCATGTTACATAAAGCACAGACTGGTTCTCCAGGAGGAGATTTTTCTTCACTTTGTAACCTGCCTTTGGGTTCATTAGGTTTATGGTTACCTTGGGAACAATGGTAGCAAAACAATCAGAAAATACTAGATTGGTATTCTATACAGCATTTATACATAGTTTACTTAGCCACAAAAAGGTTGTAAAAATATTGGCTTATTAGCTCCATATCCTGCAACTTTTAAACCTTCCTGTAATATTATTTCTTTTTTTTTTCTTACCTTATATGTTTTTTAATCAAATTGAAATACATTTAAACCATGACAAACTAAGGAAATTATGCTGAGAACCGTTTTTAAATACACCACATTTAAATAGTCTCAGATTTTTTTTTTTTAATATAAGTTTTAAAATTTTCATATATTCATGTTCAACTTATTCTGTGCAGACTCCTAACATAAAATTCCTATTGTATAAAAAAAATACATAAAGTGCTGGCACTGGTGTACCTTTACAATTAATGAAGAGAAACAGACACTTTTAGAGTGGTTCACCTTCTCCTCCAGGAAGACATGAATTCTACCCTAAAATTATTTATTTCCCACCATTCACTTGGAAGAGTCTAAACAATATCTCATATATAGATATCTACAGTGAAGATGTTTGCAGATGGCTAGCTGCATTGCAGTAAGAAATTTATTTATTGATAACTCAACATTCACAACTTGCTTATTATCAGCATGTAATCTACCTTTACATACTGAAAAGTGTCTACTTTTCAAGCTGAAAACCAAAAATTAATTCTGCTTTACATTAACCAATATATGACAAACCCATATGCAAAAAACTCAAATAAAAAAAAATAAAATTTGGACACGTTATGGACCTAATGGTAATTCTGGAACAGTATATCCTTTTCCAGTCCATCTAGTAAAGGAAAATGAAGTAGAACATAACAACACAAACTGCAACCTTACCTGAGTGCTTGTAGAAGATGCTTCACATCACCGTATTACAAATACATAGAAATGGTGTAAATTCTGAATGAGAAAGGATACATTCGTATGGCTCCTGTTCTTGTTCCAATCGCCAGAATTTTCTGAACTGGGTCAAAAGCTAAGGCAGTGGGGAGATAAGGAAAACCATGGCGAACCGTCTGAAACAGAACAAATACGCAAAGTGATTGAACCGTAACCACAGATAATAGCACGTATGTTTTATGTCATGTTTATAGGAAGAGAACCTGTATATTACTACGTTGTAGTATTTACAATACATTTCAAGAAAAGTATTTTAAAAGATACAGTATTTTGAATACAGAGGTGAATTTCACGTGTATCATTTTCTATATGTTGTCTTTATTCAGTAATATGTTAAATGCTTCCATTGTAACAAAGTAGATTGCAAAGTATATGCCAATATACAATGCATATATATTGCTTATACGGTACGTTGAAAGATAACCTCAATATGCAAGGCAGCTGAACTGCAAATTGAAAAAAAAAAAAGGACACATAATACTCTTTTAAAACACTGTCACAAATAACGTCAGCTTCAACAGAACAGCTTCAGCAGAAAGAAATGGAACATATCCAAGGGAAGAGATCCAATAAACCCATAAACTGAATTGAGTCTACGAGGTAAAAATCCTTAATATCAGTTTAAAAAACAAAGATGCCAGAGAACATGTTCTCAAAATGAACAACTGAAACACTCGCCCTTCCTTAGTCTTTATTTATAACATTATGCTTTTAATTCTAATTTTTGCAGAGATACCTCGGGGAATAAATGAACTGATCATGATGTAAGGCATTCTTTAGTTTGTAGCCTGCCTCAAATAATATATTAGATTATCTTAACCTGGAGGTTACGACCGCTAAGACCTACCTGATTCTTATGAGGAAGAATCTAATGAGGGAGAACACAAACATATGAAAGAAATTGAAGATAACTAGACTATAAAAATATATACAAAAATTAACGGTAATTCACTTTGCATGTGTGACTGCTTACCTAACATTGGGTAGCAAATAATATATGTTTTTAGCATAATAATAATAATGGTTTAAAATATTGAATATAATATGGAACTCTAGGATTGAATCTTTTTTTTTTTTTTTTTTTAATATATAGTTGGGATTGGAGAGAAATTACTTTGAGATGAATGAAATCTAACTTTCCAAGCCATTTTTTTCTTCCTTGAAATTATCATGTTCGTGAAATGTGTCTGTTGAAGCATTCAGCAGTCCCCATGGAAAAACTTCAACAAAAGGGATTCTTTAATTGCAGATCTGTTGAGTAAAAGGCAGATGATGATTTCTGCAGCTGTATCACTCCAACTCTTCCATTACAGCTGGAAACACTTGAACTGATATTCTCAAGTAGTTTGGGAACAACCAAATGTTTTTCAGCAAATAACCACTTCCTTAAAAGAAATGTTACTCATTTCATATCTTAATTACTACTGATAAGGGATGTCTTTTTAAAAAAATGTCTAATTATTAGTTTCTAGACTGCAAAAATCCAGAAATATACGCTACTTCAGGAAGCTGTAGAAAAGTAACTCACTTTTTTTTGTTAATGTAGACGTTTGTCAAAGATCTCCACAACTGTCTTTCTGGTTTGGTTTGCTTTGTGATTTTGATGGTTTTTTTAACTTCTCAGTGTTAGGACTATTCAAATATATTTTTTTTTACTCTGACATCTAAACTGAAACTAGACTCGCATACTATAAAATAAACTTTACCTGCCATATCACAAAAACATCATGAATTATGAATTGTAGTCTTTTCTAGTGTGTTAAATGTTTGGCCTAACAGCATTACTAATTTTCTATTATATTTCAGATTTCTGTATTCTTGTGAGTAAATGTTGTTTCTTATCTGAAAAAAAAACCTCATGTATTTCACAAACGATCTTTTATTTATTATTACTAATTTTTAGAAATCCTCTCTATAATAAAGTTTGAATTTCTAGCAATTCCAGTCACAGTAAGTTTTTATGTTTAGCTATGGCGCTTTCAGTACTATTTTTTAGAACTAAGCATGCAAAGAACAGTATTGTTCAAAAATATTTTAAAATATTTTGTTTAAGTCCTGTTATTGAGACAGAACTATGTTGTAGAAGCACAGTAATGTACATCTTTTCGAGAGCATAATTCAATAAAAATTCATGAACTCTCAAGGGGACCCAAAAGTCTTACTTCTATTTTTCAGCTATTTTCCAAATTTGAATATTTACACCAATTCCAATCAGGAAGTTCTTGTGAATGCAAAATTCTGACATTTGTTGAATTAAAAAGAAATATTGTTGAAGTCTACTGAATACCCAAGTAAATGACAATTTTCAGGTAAAATATTTATATTTATTAGGACTCTAAATAAAGGACAAAAATAGTTTGGAAGGACAGCCAAGCTATACTGGACACAGTCAAGGCAGAAAAAATGTCATTATGATTGAGATTTTGGCACAAATTAGTGCAGCCTCAGAAGTGGTTCTGAGGATCAAGCCTATTCAAGAGAAGAACAGGGACAAGCCGTAACACTTCAGACCCCCAGACTTTTCTCCTCAGCCTTGGTCCACAACCCTTCTATTTCCAAGGAGTAACTGTGAGAAAAATTGACATGAAAAGCTAGCACTTGAAGGAGATTTTTCAGTTATGCATTGATAAAGCTAGTGTGAGTATACATGTAAGAATGAGTAATGATTCCAGGACTGTAAATTGGCTTCCTTAAAACATTTACTAATACAAATAAAGAAGAGGAGAGGGCTACAAAACTAACTTGATCTGAGAGTGATAAAAAAAGAAAAAAATTATGTTCCTACTTAATGTCAGTTGTGTCTAGTAGGAACAATATAGACCAAAACTATCAATAGTGAGCAGGAAATGCAAACCAAAGTAGGTATTTTTTCCAAAATAAAACTATCTTAACAGCAGGCAAAAGCCAAAGGGAAAAAAAAAATATCCTAAAACATCAGTCTGTGTTCAAAGAAATATAGGACCTACCTACCCCAAAAACCCTAAGGAAGTGTTAAAAAAAAAAAGGGGGGAGGAAAAAAACAGACAGCAGATGGAGCCAGGATTGCTTTTCTCTAGTTTATCCAGCTTTCTTTTAATATCTCCTTTTTTGGCATGCTATCTCTAGAAGCAGCCTGGGCTCCCTAGGACATACAGTTTCTGTGCAACATGTGAAATAATTTATTTGAAAGAGAACAATTACAAATGCAGCTACAATTTCAGCATAAATCTTTGTTCAACTTAGTTATTCTCTTTTAAATTGTCTTCTAAATCTTTTTAAGCAACTTCTCTTACAGTGAATTGCACACATATATCATTAAAGTAATGTTTACACAAGCAATTTACCTAAATGAATATAGGAAATTGATTATTTGGGTTTTCTAGTATTCTAGTAGTGAACATTTTAATACGCTGTACGGAACATAATAATAATCTCTTTCTGTCTATGGTACCACGATGTATTTCATTAGCTGAAAAAAAGAGAAAATTTGACTAGCAATAACATGCAATATCCAGTATAACTGTTGACATTTTGTATAACGCAGTTTTTCAGTGTAACAGTTTTTCTTAACTTTTGTTCTGTGATCGTTTCTATTAGACTGCAAAGACACCATTTTTTTCAATGTGATTTTTATATTCACTAAATAGCTCCAGAAAATAGACTAAACTCAATTCTCATCTGCATCAATTAACCAATAGGGTTTATAGTCAAAACTGTTTCTGCTAATTTGCAGAAATTTATAACTTTTCTACTAACACTTTACAGATAACCTGTTTTGTGTAATATCTGACAGCAAACCTGATTTACTAAGGTAAATGATTTTTGAGAAGATGTCTGTTAAAAGTTGAACTATGTCGTCTAAGCCTGTGACTCAGGATGTAGGATCTGCTTCCAAAAAGTGACCAACATGCCACATGCAAAAAACCTCACTGAAGGAAGTAATTGATTGGTTTATGGAAGAGATGACATAGTGTTGGCTGAAACCTATACAGTCTCTTACTCACCTACGTAGAAGATTAAAAAATGTCTATGGTTACAGTTTTTACCAAAGTTGTAGGGGTGAAAACGAGTGCTTATAAAGATGCAGGGGGGTTGGAACCAGATGATCTTTAAGGTCCCTTCCAACTCAAGTCGTTCTACGATTCTATGAGCTGCCAAGCATTATTGTTACGAGACCATGACACTTCATTTATAGTCTTTGTGACTGGAATCTCTGATTGGTAAGACTGCTCCCTGCTCAGGAAAGATGGAAAGAGGACAAAGTATCAGTAGGTTTCCAATCTAATAAAACAATACAGGAGGGATACAGCTTTTAATAATCAAATTTTCGTTTTTCAAAGGGATATTTTTTCTAACATTACCAGCTTAGATAAAACCTTCAAAAATTTCAAAGCAATATATTCCATTTAGCTCTTGACCTACATTAAGAAGCAGGGCTTCTGAGCAGGCTCACAGGATATTCTAAAAACTATCTCTTTTTTTGTTTGTTCATTTTTTTCTTAGATAAATATACTGATAAATAGTTCTTTCACTCTGTGTAAAGCCAGCTACAAAAAGGACTCTGGAGCTATAGACTGAGAAGGCTGATTGATGTCCCCAGCAAGACAGTAAAATAAAGACTAAATGAGCACATGGATAAAGATAATTCCCGAAGTCAGCAGTTTTCTCCTGACTAGTTTTCTCTAAGTCTACAAAGCTATATGCATGCATGTAAATGAAGGGGATATGAATATATGTAAATTTTCCAAAAGCCTTCCAGTAACATTCCACAGCAATGTTATTAAAGCAACAAACTTGTCATGGGACTGAAAAAAATGTTTTCTTGTGTCATGAAAGCTGGTTAGATTATGGAAAACAAACAATAGGGTTTAATGGATTTTTACCATGAAGAAAACTCTGAAATAAGGTACTCCATGGATGAATGCTTGGTCCAATTTTATTCATTGTCTTTAATGATCTCTAAAACGTAGTGAACACTGAAATCTCCAAGTTCATAGCTAACAGCAAGCGCTTTTGGATAGTGAAATTCATTACCAATGGTTGCCAATTTTTGAAAGACCTCATTAGTGGGCAAGAAGGTGACAAATGAGCTTCAGTACGGTTAGACATGAGATAAGATATCTAGAAGAAAGAAGAAAAAGTCTTAACTAGGCTTACACAATGCTGAATTTGGAACTAGCATTTACAGCTCAGGAAAGTGATTTGGTGGTCACGGTTGGGATTCCTCTGAAGTCTTTGGTTTAATGTGCAGCAGGAATCCAGAAAGTCAAGTAATGTTGTACATCACCAGGAAGACTATAAAGAATAAGAGAAGACTGAGAGGGGTTCTTATCACTGCTTGTAAGTGTCTAAAATGTGGGCGTCAAGAGGATGCAGCCAGTCTCCATTCAGTGCTGCCCAGTGACAGGACAAGGGACAAAGGGCACAAGCTGGAACACAGAAAGCTCCACCTCAACATCAGGAAAAATATCTTTATTTTGAGGGTAACGGAGCACTGGAACAGGCTGCCAAGAGAGGTTGTGGAGTCTCCCTCTCTGGACAATTTCAAAACCTGCCTGGACACATTCCTGTGCAATCTGGTCTAGGCAAAGCTGCTTTAGCATGGGGTTGGACTAGATGATTTCCAGAGGTTCCTTCCAACCCCTACTATTCTGTGATTCTGTAACAACACAGCAGACATCATTTTGCTGCTATATAGAAACCTCTGCGAGCCCATTACCTGAGCACTGTATGCAGCTCTAGTCATCTGAAGTAGTAGTGATATCAGAGATGATACAGGAAAGGCAACTAATGCTAAAGGTGATGGACACATGCCATGTCAAGAAAGACCAAAAGTGCTGCAACTCCAGTTTGGAGAGGAGCAGGCTGTTAGTTATCAAACAAAACCACAGAGCCGTTCAAAAGAAATTAAAGATCAGCGTAAAAAAAAAAACACACACAAAAATACTACTTTACAAAACAGGTAATGAACTTCTGACACTTGCCACCACAGGAGGTCTTGAAGCCTGACAGTATCAGCAGGTTCAAAAAGGCGCCAGACAAATTCATGGGCATTATTGATAAATGGATACTAAAACAACTGGCTAAAGATACACTCCCTGACATCCCCAATCCAGTGATGGTGAATGATGGGAGGTTAGAAAGGGAATGGACTGCAGAAAGTGATCTGATTTATTACTCTCTCTAAATGACATATTCTATTGCTACTGCCAGAGACTGACTGCTGGACAATATGGAGCATTGGTTTGTCT
Source organism: Baryphthengus martii (assembly GCA_013396935.1). Taxonomy (NCBI): domain Eukaryota; kingdom Metazoa; phylum Chordata; class Aves; order Coraciiformes; family Momotidae; genus Baryphthengus; species Baryphthengus martii. Next base: position 267,576 of record VWZK01008098.1, read on the forward strand.
CAGCAGGGTATTTCTTATGAGCTTATTATCTTCACCAACAGCAGTGTATCTGAGAGAGGAAGAAAAAGGAGATCGGTATGGGTTCCAATTGCCAGAATTTTCCAAACAGGGTCAAAAGCTAAGGCAGTGGGTAGATAAAGAAAACCATGGCGAACCATCTGAAACAGAACACAGTAGAGAAAAGCATGGGAAATGCGAGTACATAAGGGGAAAGGAGAAGTGTTATTGAAATAGGGAATATAGGGGCAGAAAGAAAAGATACACACAGAAAACAATCAGATGAGTGAAAGAGCTTCATAATATTTTCATACCTAACTTTCTGCATAGAAGAATAATACTTTCAGCAATAGGTAATTTTTTTTTTGTCTTTTAATGTTTAAATTACAACATTCACTTTGTTACAAGAGGTCACTTAATAAACTATGGTAGAATTTTGAGAAAATATCTGTCCTGGACATAAAGTAGACTTCAAACACAACCTGAGTTTTAACACTTTAGTTTCACAAATACTATACACTGATAATTATATGAAAAAGTCAGAGAGATATATTAGAGTATTTGAAATAACTGACATGTATTTTTGCACTACGAACATCTGGTTTCTTTTTTTCCTTTGGAAGCAGCCGAACTAAAAACAAAACCAAAATATAAGGTTGCCGTACAAAGCCTGTATTTTAATAGCTCAGCCCGCGCAGAGCGAGGCAGCGGCAAAGGTTAGCTCCGCAGCTGTGCGCTGGATCGAGCCGCTCCGCGGGCTGCCGGAGCCAGGGAAGCCCGAGGAAAAGCAGCGGGACCGGCCAGGAACCGGCGGCTCTGCCGTGTGAGACCGAGAGGCTGACGCGGCCGGGGGCGTTGCCGGGGCAACCGCGGGGGCTTGAGACGCGGCGAGACCGGAAGCGACGCTCGGCCCGCCGAGAGCTGTCGCAGGGGAGGCCGGCTGGGGGGGCTTGTCACCCTCTTGGAAAGAGCTCAGCCGTGGTCTCCACCCGGCAGAAGGTGACGCGCCCGACACTCGTCAGGGTGGCCGTGGGGACTCAAGATGGAGCTGCCCAGGGAACCAGGCAGCGTCCGGGTGACAGGCCGCAGGGAGTGGCGCTGCCTTGCCGAGAAACGCTGCGGGCGCTGCCAACGGGTGGATGATCTCCGTTGACGCGTGGCAGAGTTGCAAGAGGAAGCTGAAAGGCTGCGGAGCATCAGGGAGGCTGAACGGGCTCCCTGATAGGCTGGTGGAGCTAGTGAAGCAGAAATGGGGCAGCTGTCAGAAGGCACGGGATCGGGGGGACACACAGCACAGAGAATAAGCAGGAGGAATTGGAGATCTGTGTTCGGTCGCAGGGCCGTGATCTCATTGCAGTTACTAAGACATGGTGGGATAGCTCGCATGACTGGAATGTTGTCATGGATGGCTACGTACATTTTAGGAAAGATGGACCAACTAGGTGAGGCAGTGGAGTTGCTCTTTATGTATAAGAGCAACTGAAATGCATTGAGCTCTACCCAGGGGCAGATGGAGAATACGTTGAATGCTTATGGGTAAGAATTAAGGGTCACAGAAATATAGGCAAAAACTGTTGTGGGTGTCTACTACAGACCACCAGACCAGGAAGATGTCGTCGATGAGGCCTTCTACAGACAGCAAGAAGTAGCCTCAAGATCACATGCCCTGGTGCTCATGAATGACTTCAGTCACTCTTATAATTGTTGGAAAGACCACACAGCCAGGCATACTCAGTCTAGAAGGCCCTTGCAGTGCATTGATGATAACTTTCTGACACAGGTGGTGGAAGAGCCCACGAGGAGAGGTGTGCTGCTGGACTTTGCATTAATGAACAAAGAAAGTCTGGTCGGGTACGTGAAGTTTGGGGGCAGCCTTGGCAGTAGTGATCACGACATGGTAGAGTTTAGTATCATACGAGGAAGAAGCACGGCAATAAATAGGATTGCAACCCTGGACTTCAGGAGGGCTAACTTTGTCCTCTTCAAAGAACTACTTTGAGGAATCCCTTGGGCTAAGACTCTAGAAGGTGGCAGGGTCCAAGAGAGCTGGTTAATATTCAAATATCACTTCCTCCAAGCTCAAGATAGGTGCATTCCTTTGAGTAAAAAATCAAATAGAAGAGGCAGGAGGCCAGCATGGATGAGCAAGGAGCTGCTGGAAAAAACTCGTGTGGAAGAAAGAAATTCATAGTATGTGGAAAAAGAGACTGGTCACTTGGGATAAGTATAGGAACATTGTCAGGGTATGTAGGGATGCAATAAGGAAGGCCAAGGTGCTCTTGGAATTAACTCTGGCAAAGGAAGTATATGAGAACATGAAGGGCTTCTTCAAATACAATGGTAAAGGAAGAACAGGAAAAATGGGGGCCCACTGCTGAATGAGGTGGGAGCCCTGGTGACAGAGGATACAGAGAAGGCGGAGTTGCTGAAGCCTTCTTTGCTTCAGTCTTTACTGCTAAGACCAGCCCTCAGGAATCCCAGACCCTAGAAGAGAGAAAGCCTGAAGGGAGCAAGACTCTCCACTGGTCGATGAGGATTGGGTTAGAGATCATTTGGGCATATTGCACACCCGCATAGCCATGGGCCCCAACTGGATGCACTCACGAGTGCTGAGGGAGCTGGCTGTTGCTAAGTCACTCTCCATCATTTTCGAAAGATCGTGGAGAACGGGAGAGGTGCCTAAGACTGAAGGAAAGCTAATGTCATTCTAGTCTTCAGAACGGGCAGAGAAGGAGGACTCTGGAAATTACAGACAGTCAGCCTCACCTCCATCCCTAGAAACATAATGGAACAGCTCATTCTGGAGGTCATCTCTAAGGACATGGAAGAAAAGAAGGTTATCAGGAGCAGCCAGCATGGATTTACTGAAGGCAAGTCATGTTTGACTAATCTGATAGCCTTCTACGATGGTGTGACTGAATGAGTAGATGCAGGGAGAACAGTGGATGTTGTCTACCTTGACTTCGTCAAGGCTGTCACCCTGTCTCCCATAATGTCCTTGTGGGTAAGCTTAGGAAGTGTAGGTTAGGAGAGGGAATGGTGAGATGGGTTGAGAACTGGCTGAGTGACAGAGCTCAGAGGGTCATGATCAGTGGTGCAGAGTCCAGTTGGCAGCCTGTAGCTAGCAGTGTTCCCCGGGGGTCAGTACTGGGTCCAGTCTTGTTCAACATATTCATCAATGACCTAGATGAAGGGATGGAGTGTACCCTAAGCAAATTTGCTGATGATACAAAACTGGAAGGATTGGCTGACACACCTGAAGGCTGTGCTGCCAACCAGCAAGAGACCTGGACAGCCTGGAGAGCTGGGCAAAGGGGAACCTAATGAAGTTCAACAAGGGCGAGTATAGAGTCCTATACCTGGGGAGGAATAACCCCCTGCACCAGTAGAGGTTAGGGCTTGACCTGCTGGAAAGCACCTCCTTGGAGAAGGACCTTGGATTTCTGGTGGACAATCCATGGGACAGCAACATGCCCTTGTGGCCAAGAGGGCCAATGTTACCCTCAGGTGCTTTAAGAAGAGTATGTCCAGCAGGTGAAGGGAGGTTCTCCTGCCCCTCTACTCTGCCCTAGTGAGACCATATCTGGAGTATGATGTCCAGTTCTGGGCTCCACAGTTCAAAAGAGACAGGGAAATGTCCAATGGAGAGCTACGACGATGATTAAGGAACTGGAACATCTCTCTTATGAGGAAAGCCTGAGAGACCTGGGGCTGTTTAGTCTGGAGGAGAGAAGGCTGAGAGGGGATCTTATCAATGTTTACAAATATCTGCAGGGTGGGTGTCCAGGAGAAGTGGGCAGTTTCTTTTCAGTAGTGCCCTGCGACAGGACGAGGGGCAATGGTCAGGAACTGGAAGAGAGGAAGTTCCACTTCAACATGAGGAGAGGCCTCTTTACTGTGAGGGTGATGGAGCCTGGAACAGGCTGCCCAGAGAGATTGTGGAGTCTCCTCTGCAGACTTGCAAAACCCGCCTGAACAAGTTCTTACACAACCTGCTTTGGTGGGGCGGGGGGTGGACTAGATGAACTCCAGAGGTCACTTCCAACCACAACCATTCTATGATTCTATGTATAGGTTTAATTCTACTGTTTTTAAAAAGTGTGTATGTGGCCCACATGACTGTTTTTTGAAACATGCTGGTTATATCTCACATTACATAATTTTTCAATTACCTCATAATGCTTGGCCCTTAAAAAGAAAGTACATTCAAAGGCATCTTCAAGAAAATTAGTTTAAAAATAAATAACTGAAATGAAGAAGAAATCTTGCAGTCCTCACTAAAGTTCATATTTTAACGACAAAAGTCTCTGTAGAAACTTCAGATGTGTTTTTCCACTATCATTTTCAATTCTGCAAACTGGATGTTAAAAACTATCAAATAAGGATGGTCCTCTTCGCATATGATTCATATTGATACAAATAGCCAAGTTAAGTGAACCACAGGGGGGAAAAAAAAGGCCTTCTGAACATCAAAAAGCATTCTCCTTATGCTTGTTCTTTGAAATATACTGTAGTGTATCAAAAATACAAAATTAATATAACTCAGACAGAAAAATCCACAAATAAATAAAAAGGCATTGATGCCCTAACTGCATTATTCTCAGTTCATAGCGCAGGTGAGTTTGGAAGGAACCTCTGCAGGCTGTCTAGTCCAACCCCTCCTGCTCAAAGCAGAGTGGCTGGATTTTAATCTTTCTTGTCTGATCTATTTAAATCAGTGTTGCTGTGGCCAAGCAACCGCTTGACGACTACACCATCTTGCCACGTCTACCACAGCCTGAGTTACAGCATAAGTAGTTATTTTTAAATAAGTTGCAGGGTAATATATTATTCTGATCATCCCAAGGTAGGTATTACCCCTTTGGAGAAATCCTAAAGTTCAAAAGAAGACATTGTATGCAAAGTTATTTCACCTCCTCCCATTCTTTCTAGAAAAGCTCTACCAAGTTCAAAAAAAAAAAAAAGGTTAGATAAGTACAAAAAGGGAGGAAAACGGAAAATGGAGAACACAATGAAGGAATTGCATCCATTGTTCAGTAAATATGCTGCAACAGACTTTCCACTTTTGCCATTTAAGCTGGCAAGAAAAAATAGGGCATCACAGAATGACAGAGGCTGGAAGGGACCTCTGGATATCATCTAGCCCAGACCTAGAGAAAAATGCCACAAACTTTAAAAAAAACCCTACATTTGACCTTGGCTTTAATGTAAAATCATAAAAGAAACCCTAACCCTAAACCACTGATTTCAAAGCTCATTTTGGCCTACCTACTTAAGCAATGTTATTATAGCCAAAGTATTTAGTTCATAATGATTTTATTGTTGTTTCATCACTTACTCATATTACTCTAGAACTTGAAATAGTTTGGTTCAGAACGTCATCTGTTTGATGGACATCTGGTTTATGGGTATTCACAAGAAGTGTAAAATCATTCAACATGTCTGATAGCCCTGAAAGAAAAGTACTTTTGTCTTCACTATGGCAGGGGATGCAGAGAATAACCAGAATTTCATAATGTTAATGAGAAATAAATAATTAAAGAATATATCTGGTTTTATTAAAGTTACACTAAACCAACATAGCAATAATTCTAATTAATTTTGCATGTCTTGCCAGTTTTGGATTTTCTGGAACTTTACTACTTTTGGCTGATTATGTCCTGTTCTGTTATCGCTGATTGTGGTTACTTTTCTGAAGTAGATGCTTTGTTTGCTGTTTTCAGAATATTTTAATGAAAAAAAAATAATAAAAATTAGACATTTTGGGGAATTAAAAAAAATTTGCAAGAAACTTCTAACATAATTTGGCATTCCTGTATACAAAAGTTATTACTACATTTCATTACTAGCCTTTAGAACATGGTTTACTATTTATGACTAATTCATACTTAATCTTCTCCAATCTTCTTTCTATATGCACATTGTATACAATTTCAGAACTTTTTGTCTGATGTTAAACCGCTAATTTAATCTGGAGATACTGGCCAGCATCTCACCTCGCATATGGTGAAGATACATTCCAAATGAAACCGAGATATTTTGTGGCAGCTTTTTGCCCTCTAACAACAGTGAAATTCAGAAGATTTTGCACGTTACTATCCCCTGCTGCATTGCCCGTAATGCCACTAAGGGCGTAGCTCACAGACACAGATGAAGACATTATATCCAAAGATCATAAGAATCAGATCTCTGTTTACATAACCATATCTCACTTTTCCTGCCTTTGCTTCATTCAGCGAGCATTTTAAAAATATATGGAGGGACAACCGATGAATAAACTAGGGTTCTTTGGATCCACTACAGTTAACATTTATCCACAGCTACACTGGAATGTGTCTGTAACACAACAGATGCTGGACAGGTGTAACCGAAAGCTCATGTCCATCCTTAAGGGATACAATAGATGGAATAGGATGAACGAGACAGAGATGAGCGTTCATAATTTATTTAGTATAACATTTTATGATGTCCGCTGGATAATGCAGAGATTTCCCCACAAGAACCACTGCAAAGAACACACACAAAATTGCACCCGTCCTTCCCATATGTTGTGTACTGTTCAAACCAAATGGAATTCAAGACAAAAACAAAACACAGACACTTTCAGAAAATAAAAAGACACGATAGCGACTAGATTGCCACACTTATAGATGTAACTGAATACTAACTGAAAAAGGGACCTGACTTCTGAGTGTCTGACCTCACAGCATTATTATACAGCAGATTTAATTAAATATAAGCAATTATTTTTAATTGATTGGATTAAAATTCTGCAAAAACATGCTATCATATACCGCTGTACCTGCACATATACCACAGAATTCAATACGGCTACTTCTGAGTACATGCATTCTTCAACTCAGAGCCTTCAATATTAAGGGTATTGGTTTTTTGCTGTTTTTCTTTTTAGTACTATATACAAGTTAACTTCAAAGGAACCATAAAAAGCGTACCTCATCAGACTTTGACCCTAGCAACAGATTGCCTCTAGTGTTTTTTACTATTCATAATCTTTGCTGGTGATCTGTTAGGAATGGACACAGCACTGCACAACGATAACATCTTATTACATTTGAGCATATTTACCAACCCTCTGTACTTAACAATATCGCGCTCCAGAGATGCACATTACTTACACTTCTAACCATACAGTCTAACTTTCCCCTATAATGATTCTAATATTGTGACAAATTAATATATGCCTATAAGCTGCTTTTATAAACACTTTATCTTAGAACAGCCAATAGACCCGTAAACCCATGTAGCTTAGGATATATTAGTTCACTTCTGTAATGCTCCCCTTTCTCTGTTTATAAAGTGAATGGACTAATACTAACTTTTCACAGTATCTTCATGCAGACCTCAAAAAGAGATTTTGGCGTATACCATACACCAGGGAGTATCATATGTCTCAGAACAAGAGTCAGATATGAATGGAGATTCATCTAAACTAACCAACTAAGAATGGAGTCTGTCTTACATTTAATCTACCTCTGCTGAGGACAGCTGCTTATTTTACGTAGTGTATGTATTACTACTTGGGAAAAAAAAAATCTCCCACTACTACATATTTTTATTCCGTGAACCTCAAAGTAAATTCTCTGTCATTGCTTTTTAAAAAAAAAAAAGTCTTCATCTTTCAAAAATAAGTAGAAAAAAAAAGTTGCTTATACAACTGATGTTTTACGTAACAGCTCTATGATCAGAACACTCTCTGAGATAAGGGGCAACAAGGCTGAATTTCCTCCATCCTTCCAGAAGGGATTCAAAATCGCTTTTCCCCCTACAATAGTGAGAAAATGTCTTATTAACTAACTAGTGGCCCACTAGCAGGCAATAACAGTTATAAGGATGAACATGAAATAAAGATGAGAAAGATTGGGAATGGGAATTAACTTTGTGAGAAAGGCCCTGTGTCCCAGATATAAACTCAGTATAGTTCTCACAAGATGAGATGGCATCGCTGCATCAGATTGTAGGGATCAGTCCTGTGCCACGTAAATGTGAAGACACTGCATTCCACAGAATACTCATCTTTTTTTTTTTTTCTTCACCATTCCCAGGGATTTCACAGTCCCATCATCAGCTCAAGGAAGAAAGACTGGAGTTCTATTATGATGGTCGAATCTCTGAACAAGTGCCTGTGAAAAAGTGAACCCTGAACAGAGAGAATATCAAGCTATCCTTAATATATACTTTCAGCGAGGAGGGCCATTCTCTATTTCTCGTGAGGAAAATGTATATTCTGAATTTCAGTTCTTTATTCAAGGACTTCATATGATTGGAATTAATAAATCTTTGGATTAAAAAAAACCAAGCAAAACCAAAATAAACCCACTTGAAATGGCACACAAAATCACAGTAAATAGTCCAACTTTTGGGTTTCCCTGTGTGGAATCGGGAGTTGAACTCAGTGATCCTTGTAGGATGTTTCTAATGCAGGACGTTCTATGCTTCTTACATTGCTAAAAATGCAAGGTCAAACATAAAAAGCAGAAAAATTAGAACATACATGAACTAAATCTATGCCTCATGAATTTGTTCCCCTCCTATAGGGATTAATTAGATTATCTTTTCTGCCATAGAACTTCTGTCTCCCTTCTTGCATAGTACAGTCTGATCTGTCCTTTGGACAAACTAAAAGTAAACAATTAAAGAACTGTTGTCTGCCAAACGTGTCTATTTGGTACAAAATAGGAAGGTGCAAGATACAATTTGGATAGGAAATTCTGTCAATGCTCTTATCTCTTAGTTTTATAAACTATCAAGCCAAGGGCCATGAATTAAGCTTTTTGCATGTGGCTGCTAATCATGTTTCCATTCTGGGGGCTGATGACATTCATACATCTTAGGTACAATTCACGGGTCCAATGTGGAGCCAGACTTCCATCTGTAACCATTTGAGAAAGGAAGAAAATTCAGAGCTTTTCTGTCTAAGGTGGACATATATATTGACAGTATAACTAAAGAATACTCTGCAAACGTGTACAATGCTTGCAACAGAATGTGAAAACCATGGGAGGCATAACGGGAAGACACACATGGTGTGAAATGTTAAATATGTTGAAAAAAAAAAATCAAAGCAGGTCAAGCTGGAAACTCAAAACAGTGGACACTAAACGATCTGGCATTTGGAGTTTTCTGTGCCTTGATTCCTCACCAGCAGGAATTATAGTATCTCCATTTTACAGAAATATTATGAAGGTGAATTCATAAATGTTTATAAAGCTTTCGTTTTTAAAGTGGTGAGAACTTCCATTGCAAAAGCCCACGGGGAACTTAATATTCAGGTATGCTCCAAGTTCTAAGGATGCAAAAAAAATGCCAAAGTGCTTTCCACTGAGCAAACACCATCCGTGTTTACAACAGTGTTATTCAGCAATCTTGCTGAGGGTGCACTCAGTCCTGCTATGTCATATGTCACTATATTAGACCCATAGAAAAAATATGGGATTGTGTAATTAAAGGCAGTATGTGCAAGCAAACGGAATTTAAGAAATTTAGAACTTTTCAAAGTGCTTTGTTTTGCATCCTTAAAATGGTTTTGAAGCTGTAATTTCATGTGTTGGCCATGAAGGGTCTGCAGTGATGCATTTAGGTTTAATATTTGACTAACAATCATAGTGACACAAAAAGATAGGTATTTGAAAAAAAAAAAGCAAATAAAAAACAAAAATCCAAACAAAAAAAAACCAAACAAGAGAGTTTAGTTATACCAATGTAGGTAACTTAAAACCTTCAAAGTTCTTAAAAAAGAAGCTTTTAACGTGCTGTGCTCTTTACCACTGATGAGTCCTATTTCTAAGTAATATGAACATTTTAAAAAGAAAACCACATTATGCTCATCATGCATTTCATAGAAGTACCATCGTCTAATTACAGAAGTGTCATTTTTGACTCCATAGTTATAAACAAAATAGGGGTGTGCACCTAATACTAGATCCAAATACCAGTATATAGGAAAATGATAAATAAGATAATGTTGGGAAGGATTTAAGTGTCAAAGAAACTCTGAGCACTTAAAAGTAAGGATTAATACTGATTTTAAAATGGGTTTTCTCTGAAGTGTAGCACTTCACACATTTATTCCTTACTAAGGAAACAACACACATTAACCAAACAGCTCAAGCTAACTAAAACACTACGGATAGCTTATAATAATGATATTGGTTTTTATTATTCTTCATAATCAAAAATAGAATCATGTACTACTGTGGAAATGTTCTTAAACTGCTATTCCAAAATTCATTTTCTCTCTATTATCATTGAATTGTAGCATCATGTTGCATTTGCAATTAAAGTACCTACTTGAGGGCTGTCAGAAGGATCAAATGTTCATATTTACAGGTTGACAAAACAAAGTATTGCCATCTATAAGCTCTGGGAATTAAAATTTGAGATCACCTTCCAGGAAATCTAGAAGTCTGAATTTCAGGAGGGTGAACTTCCAGCTCTTCAAGGAGTTAGTCGATAGGACCCCCTGGGAAATGGTCCTCAGGGACAAGGGAGCAGAACAGAGCTGGCAGATCCTTAAGGACACTTTCCATCAAGCTCAAGACCTCTCAATCCCCAGGTACATGAAATCAGGCAAGGCAGGCAGAAGACCGGCAAGGATGAGTCAAGACCTGCTAGTCAAGGCAAAGGGCAAGAAGAAACTGCACAGGCAGTGAAAGCGGGGACAGGCACCCTGGGAAGAGTACAGGAACACTGCTTGGCTGTGTAGGGATGGGGTTAGGAAGGCCAAGGCATGGCTGGAGCTGAACTTGGCAAGGGATGCAAAGACTACTAAGGGCTTCTACAGGTATGACAGCCAGAAAATGAAGGTTAAAGAAAGCGTGCTCCCTCAATGAGCAAGACTGGCAAGCTGGTAACAACAGACAAGGAGAAGGCTGAGGTACTCAACTTGTTTGTCTCAGTTTTCACTGGCAACCTCTCTTCCCACACCTCCCAAGTCAATGGACCACAAGGTGGAGAGTAGGGGAGCAAAGTCCTTCCCACTGTGAGAAAATATCAGGTTAGTGACCTTCTGAGGAATTTGAACATGCGTAAGTCTATGGGACCTGATGAGATGCATCCCAGAATCCCGAGAGAATTGGCTAATGTCTTTGCCAAGCCACTATCTGTGATATTTGAAAAGTTATGGCAGTCAGATGAAGTCCCTGATGACTGGGAAGGATTATACTCATTTTTAAAAAAGGTCAGGAGGACCCTGGGAACTACCAACCTGTCAGCCTCACCTCTGTGCCTGGGAAGATCGTAAAACACATCCTCCTAGAAGCTATGCTAAGGCACATGGAGAACAAGGAGGTCATTCAAAAAGCTAGCATGGCTTCGCCCGGGACAAGTCCTTCCTAACCAACCTAGTAGCCTTCTGTGACAGAGTGACTACCTCAGTGGACAAGGGAAGGACGATGGATGTATCTCTCTGGACTTATGTAAGGCCTTTGACTGGTGGATGAAAAGCTGGCAACGTGCCCTCACAGTCCAGGCAGCAAACTATATCCTGGGCTACATCAAAAGAAG
>VWZK01008102.1:219-185242 GCA_013396935.1 Baryphthengus martii
TCATGAGGTTGGCATGGACCCATCTCTGCAGCCTGTCCAGGTCCCTCTGGATGGCATCTGTTCCCTCCAGCGTGTCAGCTGCCCCACACAGCTCGGTGTCGTCGGCAAACTTGCTGAGGGTGCGCTCGATGCCACGGTCCATGTTGCTAATGAAAACGTTAAACAAGACCAGTCCCAGTACTGATCCTTGAGGGACTCCACTTGTCACTGGGCTCCACTTGGGCATGGACCCAATGACAGGCACTCTTTGGGTGTGGCTGTCAAGCCAGTTCTTTATCCACGGAGTGGTGCATCCATCAAACCTATGTTTTACCAGCTCGGAGACCAGGATGTCATGCAGGACAGTGTCGAAATGATTGCCCCTAAAAAAAAATCATCTCTGTCTGAGGTGTTTTTATGCAGAAGCGGAGATTATAGGCCTGAAGGGGAACACATAATCATAAATCGTAGGGCAAATGGTGAATCGTGCATGAAAAGATGCTGGAAGTTGGAGTTTTCATTTTAATAGTACGGGACAACATGCACATGGCAGTGCTTCCAGGATGGCCAGAAAGTCCTGATTTGTCTAAAGAATCACGTTGCTTTGCTTGTCTCTTCTGATACCCAGTCCTTTCCTTTAAGCATAAGAGAACCGACGTCCTCTGTGGAGGCCCAATATCCGTTTGAAAATAGTCTAATCACAGACTGCAGTGGTGATCTCGGGCTCCCAAGCCTTTCCTTCTCTTGCTTAGTGCTTCGACATAGTGCTGAGGGATGTGGTTTAATCGAGGTCTTGTCAGTGTTAGGTTAGTGATTGAATTAGATGATCTTAAAGGTCTTTTCCAGTTTAGGAAATTCTGTGATTCTTTCTGTTGACTGCCTGAGGAACCAGTGTCAGGCAACTCTGGCTAAGAGCTGACTTTCCATCGTTTTCTCAAGTAGATGAAGAGGTGTTCAAACCACTCCCAGGTGCCACACTAAAATCTAGACATCCTCAGACACTTACACTGATTTACTCCAGAAGGCATTTTTAAATTGATGTGTTTAGATCTGTCCAGCATTTTATGTGGATGCTGTTACAGCTTTTGAATCATAGCTTCTATATCTGTTTAGTTGCTGTTGGGTGACTCAGAGTACTAGTTTAGCTAAAAAAAAAAAAGTGTTAAATGGAAATAAAACTCAACAAACAAAATGGTTTGGAACAGATGATACTTGAGGTCTCTTCCAACACGGTAACTCTATGATTCTGTGAATGCTTTGTTTTAATTTAAATTCTTATTACTCTTGTGTGTAGACAAGATCAAAGTCTTGCAACTTAGCTTCTTCTGCGGACACATAATGGGGGCTCATCGGTGGGTTTGCCTGAGTTTTACATCACTGAACTCAAATAAATAACTTAAAGTGCTAAAGTTTTATCCTATATTGTGTAAAGTCCTGTGATGAAAGTCACATTTCTACCACATTTTAAAGAGGACAAACCATGAGCAAGGAGGTTTGAGATTCAGTAGTGCAGAGAAGAACAGAGTTTTCCTTTGGTTTGGCCACTTTATTATGGAATAATAAATAATAGATGGAAACTCAAGGGAAGAACTGCAGACAAAGTTTGTCCTAGGAGGGAGGTTGGGATCATTTCTCCAACTAGCCTTGGCAAAAGCCATCCTTCGTGCTTTCTACCTCGTCACCATATCCTAGAGCGTATCAGCATTTTGGAATGAGCTGTAACACGTGCCTTGGGGAGTAAACACAAGGATACAGCTAAACTCGGCATCTATATAGAATTCCAACCAAGGAATGCATGAGCAGCATCTTGTCAGGTGTTTTTCCTGATGAAGGTTGATCTCTGAGAAGTTAGCACCGGCGAGGTCTGCAGACCAGATGCTCTGGCATATAGTCCAGAGTTGGGAGTTTTAACTCTGTAGTTCACTCCGTGTCAGCTCTTTGTGTCCCTTTGTGGTGTGGACGTGTTGGGTGAAGTTCTTTGGAGCCTCCCACCTGGATCTGTCGTTGTGGATCTGCAGTTGTGTCAGTCCAGGACTTGATTACACTTGACTAATGATTCGCTGATGTAGGTCTGGCCACTTCTCTGCATCTGTTCTCCGTTCTAGCTTTGTGGTCAGCTTAGGTTCAGGTCAAATCAATCGTATTGGAAACTGGGTCCCATGAGCAAGATTGGATTTGTTTCTCCTAGAGATGGTTAAGGGATAGCTTGTTGTGGGAGAAGAGCTGGGTAATAATCAGTGAGCTCTGGATATCAGCGAAAGGTAGAAGACAGTTAAAAACTCTCTCTTCCTCTCATGGGAGATGGAAATCTTCAGCTTTACTTAGCACAGAAAAAATACAGCACAAAATCAAAAACACAAAAAACCCCTCTCCTGTCAGTGAAACAGACGTGGCCCAATTTCCCGATGTGCTGAGTGACCTTGGTGGAAAAGCAGAAAATCAGGTCAATAGTTAATTTCCATCCTTGGACCTCACTACCTGCAACTTCCACATCATCCTTCTGGTCTTCAGGCCTCGCTATTACTGTCCTCAGCTGTTTACCCTCATCTGATGCTCATCTTTCTTCTTTCCTTTCTTCTCGCAGTGTCATTTCTTTCCTTCCTCATTGTGCCCACTGTTCCCGGCTCTGGTACCTAAAGGTTACCCATATAACCCACATGTGGCTCAGCACAAAAAATCCACTAAGCTTGGTCCTCTTTTGAGTTCTGGGATGGGATCAGCTGCACAGAAATGGATCCAGAAAAGGCTAGTTTCCAGGTGTCTTTTCTAAGCAGCATGTTGTAAAGGTCCATTCCTTGTCTCTCCAGCTGGTTTTGAGTAATTCCTTTCATTTGTGCACTCTTTTCTCCCAGTGAAGCTCTATCTTGCTGGCCTGATGGCAGGTTAGCTCTTCCTGATCTTTGTGGCTTTATTTTTTTTTCTGTTTCAAGCAGATGAGGTGTTTTCTGGCTAAATGCTAGAGTGCGTCTTGCTTAGTATTTAGTGTAATCGCCTTTATAACCCAGACGGTTACCCATTACAGTATGAGGAAGCTTTAAAAATAATTAGTGGTGAATAGCTAACAGCTAACAAGAAGTCAGTTAATCATGTCATAAATAGACTAATGCCTAAGACCCTTGGAGTTCTTGCTGAGTTTGCCTCTGTGTTGAGACAGACCAATGGGATCCCTGTCTGGCATGAATCATAGACTCATAGGATGTTAGGGGTTGGAAGGGACCTCTAGAGATCATCAACTCCAACCCCGCTGCCAGAGCAGGAGCACCCAGGGCAGGCCACACAGGGACAGATCAGGGCGGGGTGGGGTTGGAAAGTCTCGAGAGAAGGAGACTCCACAACCTCTCTGGGCAGCCTGGGCCAGGCTCCAGAACCCTCACAGGAAAGAATTTTCTCCTCCTGTTAAGGTGGAAATTCCTATGTTCTAACTTAAACCCATTATTTCTTGTTCTATTGCTGGACACCACTGACAAGAGCCTGTCCCCTTCCTCTTGGCACCCACCCCTCAGATATTTATAGACATGAATAAAGATCCCCTCTCAGCCATCTTCTTTCAAGGCTAAACAGCCCCAGTTCACTCAGTCTCTCTTCATAGGAGGGACGTTCCAGTCCCTTCATCATCCTCGTAGCCTCCATTGGACTCTCTCCAGTAGGTCCCTGTCTCTCTTGAACTGGGGAGCCCAAAACTGGACACAGTATTCCAAGTGGACACAGTATTCCAGGTGATCTCACCAGGGCAGAGTAGAGGGGGAGGAGAACTTCCCTAGACCTGTTGGACACAATCTGAATTCGTATAGTACAGCAGGATCAGGATTATGAACCGTAAGGTGCTCTCCATTTCATCAGCTTTCTCTGTTGTCTTAGNCTTCCCTAGACCTGCTGGACACAATTTGAATTCATATAGTACAGCAGGATCAGGATTATGAACTGTAAGGTGCTCTCCCATTTCATCAGCTTTCTCTGTTGTCTTAGGAGCTGTTCTTTGATGCACCCGTATTTGCCTTCTAGACTTTGTTATTTAAGTCAGGAGATATGGAACAGGTGAATAATGGGTTAAGGCCAAGGTATCAAAATGAACAAAACCACATTAATTAATTAAAAGAAGACTTAGGACTTTGGCAAGCAGTTCTCTTTCTCTTAACTGAATTTGAACTGAAATCTCTGCCAGCTTGTTTATGCAAGGTTGTATGAATATCCAGGCAGTGTGTGGCCTCCTTGGAAAATTACATTTGTTCGTATTTTCTATGCTTTTCCACAAATCCCCCAAAGGTTTTTTTGGGAATATGGGTTGGGTCCAGATGAACATGCTGAATAGACAAGGTTATACCAAGCAGCTGGAGTCCAGAAGTTTTATTCATTGTCCTCTGCCACTGACCTCACTGTCACCACCTCATACATGGAAATTGTGGTTATTTTCCATTCAGAAGCAACTGGGAGAGCGTTCAGGAGGATGTTCATCTACAGAACACGCAGGCTCCTGTGTTATGTTGCCTGCCTACAGTCTCCATTCTCCATCTGCTGCACAGCCTCCCATTATGCAAATGAAGGAAGCTTGCTTGAAGTTTATTTCTTAATTTAATAAATGTAATTTAATAAATCTTAATGTAATACATTTCTAGTGAATGAAAGGAGAGCTCTCTGCATAAAATAGCGTCAGCTGTCAGACAGCCCGCTTGTTCACGAGGCTCTCAGACCGCTTGAGGGATTGTTTTTTAAGAAGACAGGCATTGCTTTGCCAAATCAGATCTGCAGCCCGGCAATGCCTGTGTCTTGCTTTTGATCGTGGCCAGAAGTAAAAATTAACTGACCTGTCACTAAATCGGACCCGGGATAAGGACGTGATGATCGTAGCACTGCGCAAGCAAGAGGGAGTTAGGTGCAATGCGACGCTGGATGCGGTTTTCTGGTGGGGTCTGCGGTGTCACATCTCGTTGATCTCCCCTCTCTGTCCCTACAAAACGGATTTCATTTCAGTTATTTTCCCCCTGCTTGTCAGCAAAAGCAGAAGGGAGTGGGCATTACATTAATCCACTTGTGCAGAACCGATTTCCTGGTGCATCCCACCAAGATGTGAATGTGCGATGCACCTGAGAAAGGTGGTTGAAAAGACCTTCTTTCTGGACACCGGTTGAGATGGCTTAGCCTGGTGATCTCTGTTTCCCAAGATTCACAGTATCTGATTAGACTTCAGTACTACAAGGTGAGAACGGGCTGTTGTAATCACCTAATCACTCTGTTGGATCTCCTGCAAAAAAAAACAAACAACAAAAAACCACCACAAATTAAACCAAGAACTTCTCTGAATGAACTCCTTTTTGTAACAGAGCAAAGAGGAAGAGGCTCACAGATCTTTTTAATGACAGCAAAGTGTGTCTCCACCAAGGTGACACATTAAGCTGTCCATTCTGGGCTAGAAAACACTTACCCGAGCACTAAAGACCAGTACAAGGCTATCTTGCCTTGATAGCCAGCTCTTGGAGTCAGGTTTAACCTCTGAATTCAAAGGCATCCTGGAGAGGAGAGTCAACTTTTAGGAGACTGTGGCATCTTGCATCAAGGAACTCTAAAGGAGTTTTCAGGTTTCTGCAGAGGGGGCTTTACTGGAGTATTGTGTCCAGTTCTGGGTCATCAATTCAAGAAGGACAGGGAACTGCTTGAAAGAGTCCAGTGCAGAGCCACAGTCATGATGGAGTGGAACATCCCCCTTCTGCGGAAAGGCTGCAGACTGGAGCAGAGGAGGTGCCAGGGAAACATAAGGAAAAATAGTTTCCCAGTGAGGGTGACAGAGCCTGGACCAGGCTGTCCAGAGAGGTTGTGGAGTCTCCTTCTCTGGACGCATTCGTGTGTGACCTGCTCTAGGTGATCCTGCTCTGGCAGCGGGGTTGGACTAGATGATCTTTTGAAGTCCATTCCAACCCCTGACATTGGTGATTCTGTGATACTGACACCACTCTACTTTGAGGCTCTTCAGCCGTGGGTTTGGTCTGTGGGTAGTAGAGCACAGTCACTATGCTAATAGAAAAAAGGTCTAGAAATGGTAAAATATACCATCCATAAGTCTGGTTTCCCTAGGGAATAACTAGGATATATCCTTTGACTGAAGCAGAAAATCAAACTGGAAACTGAACTATTGAAATTTTGGCAAAAGCAAAGAGGAAAGAAGCAATTAGTTGGACTCTCATTATTTGTACTCCATTCCTGCAAGGATTATTCTGACCTGCCTGTAGCATCAATGCTGATAACCTGGCTCAGAAGGATGGAAGAGCTGACTTCTGAGTCAAATAGATTTTTTTTTTCCCAGTTTTAATTTCTTTTTATTTATTTTTTTTCCCATCATTATCATTAAAAAAAAGAACCTCAACAGACAACCATCCTGCCCTCGTAATGAACCTTGAGGTCAAATGTTCAGCCACTTAAAAAATATAGACAGGAAAACAGATGTATGTGCTGAAAAAGGCAACTGCTGGGTGATGAGTTACATATGCAAGGAACCAACGCAGATATGCAAAAGGAGACTGGGAAGTCAATCTCTGTGAGGCACCAACAAAGACGTGTATTTTGGGTCACAGACACAATTGTACTGGCTTTTTTTTGGGGTCATTCAAACCTTTTCATGAACACATTCCTCTTCCTGTTAATATCAGCATTTTATTTATGCAGAAAAATTAGCTGTCGGTGTTTGGGGAAGACAATGAAACCAACTTTATGTCAGTTTTTACTCTTTTTCTCTGTTTTTTCCAGTGTGAAGATTTATTAAAGTAAAGCAAAAAGGGAAATGAGATTTTTTTTTTCACTCATCTTTTTCTTTTTAAAAACTAAACAATCGTGCATTTTTATTATTTTTTTTTTTAAATAAAACTCACCCTCTGTGTGGAAAAAAACTGGTTTTCTACTTAAAAACCATGAAAAAGTATCACCATTTGTCCCTGGCACTTCCGCATAAGCATCGTTAGTCATCCTGCTGGAACAACAGGTTTGCCTTTGAGAGCCAAGAGTAAAAGTCAACTGTTGTGGCCACTGTAGGATGTATGGAGCATAGAGTCGTCCTACACCCCAGGGAGGTACCTTTAGTATGTACATGTTCAAGGATGTTCATCTCCTGTGAAGATGTTCAAGATTCCACCTTGGTACACAACCGCCACCCGTGTCTGCCGCAAAGGAAACCCTTTGATGAAACGGGTGTGTGTAAATGTGCACAATTTACCAGCAAGTGTTAAACACCAACTGTGTGTACGGTTGAACACCAGCAGTGTGCCCAGGTGACCAGGAAGGCCAACAGCATCCTGGCCTGGATCAGAAATGGTGTGGCCAGCAGGACTCGGGAAGTGATCGTGCCCCAGTACGCGGTGCTGGTGAGACCGCACCTCGAGTGCTGTGTCTGATTTTGAGCACCAGAGTATAAGAAAGATGTTGAGATGCTGGAGTGGCTACAGAGGAGGATAATGAAGCTGATGAAGGGATTGAAGAACATGTCCTGTGAGGAGAGGCTGGGGGAGCTGGGATTGTTTAGCCTGAAGTAGAGGAGGCTGGGAGGAGGAGACCTTATTGCTCTCTCCAGCTGCCTGAAAGGAGGTTGTAGTGAGGCCGGTGTTGGCCTCTTCTCCCTAGTAACTAACAACAGGGCAAGAGGAAATGGCCACAAGCTGCACCAGGGAAAGGCCAGATTAGACATTAGGAAGAATTTCTTTACTGAAAGAGCAGTTAACATTGGAACAGGCTGTCCAGGGAAGTGAGGGAATCACCATCCCTGGAGGTGTTGAAAAAACGGTTGGATGTGGCGCTTTGGGACATGGTCATGGAGGTGTTGGGTAGGAGGTTGAGTGTAATGATCTTGGGGGTCGCTCACTGAAGACAATTTTTTATAGGAGGTGCATGTTTTCACCTACCCCTGCTCATGCTGTGGGCACTTTATCACTAATGCTACTGCAACCCCACGCTAACCATGAGTGGGAGTTTCTGCACATGTTTTGTTGGTGCAGTGATGGATGCACCTTCCTTGGCCACATCTGAAAGATCATTTTATTTCTCCCCATCTCGCTCAGTGGGGTGAGAGATGAGCATTTAAAATGACTTCATATCCCACCTGCCTACCCAGGTGAGCACCTGCTCTTCCTTTCCTCAAACACAAAGCAAAAGAGCCATTATTCTGCCGGCTGTTCCCTTGCTATTAGGGATATTACAAAGATAAAAGAGAAAATTGCTCTCACTCCTGAGTTTGAGTGCGTGGGAGGAGTGTTTGAGAGCTCAGATTTCTGGTCCAAAGCTCTTTTCAACAATTTAGCAAACCCTTTACCTATTTCCTGCAGATGCCTACAATAAAACTTCGAAGGCAAGTATGGGAAAGACGTGCCCAGCTAATATTAGCATCTTGGAAGGGCACTGAGCACAGAAATCTACTCTACTCCTCTGGAAATTAGACCACGGCAATAGGGACCATCTGGGAAAGAGCAGCGTTATCGTCCTTTGCAATCACTTGAACGCTACGAATTCTCAGAAAAATTCTCCTTGTGTATCAGACTCGAGTGTTGTAAGAGGACACGGCAGGGCTGTGGGTGGGTGTGAAGCACAGAGACTTCCAACAGCTGGCAGTCCTGCTCCCACCCACGACAGAAAAAGGGCAGAATAGTTGTGTTTGAAAAAAAAAAAGACCAGTTCCACCAGAGAGTGCATCATACCAAGAAGACACCTTGGTCCAGCTTGTCTCCAGTGGGGTCTTATTGACACAGGATTGAGTCCTCCCTGGTCCCCCTGGGTCCTGATCGACTCAGGGAGTGTATGCACAGGTTCCTGCTCCAAATGGAGACACAGCTGGTCAGACACCTCATGCAGAGAACTAAGTTGGCCTTCTGAGGGAAAAATATGATATAGGTTCTGGAAACTGCATCCACCAATGGATTAGCTGTGTGTCATAGATGCAGAATGAACAGAGGAAGCCGCAGCATGAATAGATGGACTGTGAGGAGGAAGTTATCACCTCTAATAACTCCTGAGGATTTAGCACTTGAAGAAACTGCCAGAACTCCGGCAAGGAGCTGTTATCACCTCCAGTGGGAAGGTCTGGCTCATCTCTTGCTGACCCTGTGTCTCTGGCAGCATCTCCTTGTATTCATCTGGGTGCTCATAATGTATCAGGGAGATAAAAGAAGTATCTTTGCAGGAAATATCTCTGTTGACTGCCAAGGAAACTCTTTTTCTGCACTGGCAATGAACAATGCTTTGGGTTCTCCACCTGAGTCTGACTTTGGCCAACTCCCTCAGGTTTACGTGCAACTACTGGGTCCAGGATGGAGGAGGGTGGATGGAGGAAGGCTCTGGGCCGTATCCTTTTCCCAAAGTCGCCATTTCTCACCTCTGTCTTTTTGAAACTGCTCTGTGCATTTCTCCTGGATCTTTCCCCTGATGGGCAGTCAGAGGTGGGTGTTACGATTTGCTTGCAAAGGCTGCTCATTGGTACCCTGTCTGATATTAACCAGAGGAATAAGAGCAAGGAAAAAATTACTTTGATGTATGAGTCCGTGCAGCTATTCCGACGTGCTTTGGGTCGCTCACTGAAGACAATTTTTTTATCCTTCTCACACTTGGTCTTGTGAGACTTGGTCTAGGTTTGCAAGGGGAGATGCAGAAAGTCATTAGCACAAGCCCTTGGTAGTTATGCATAAAAAAAAAACCAAAACCCAGGCTTTTAGTTGAATTAGAATTTTTTTATTATTTTTTTTTTTTAGGAGGTGCCAATCTACAGAAATCCTCAGGGTTTGGCTCAGTAATACTGCAGGAGTAGCGTCCCAAAGGGCTCAGCCCCATGTCCCATGTGGTGCAGAACAGTGCTGAGGGAAAGGGTGTGGGGCTGACCGGAGCAAGAGTGTACTGCTTGTGTCTCTCTCAGATAGGCTGGGTGATGGTGGATTTTTGCCGTGGACTGGATCTCTGATGATTTAAACTTTTTTCGTCCCTCTGATCTCAATGTTGGCAACCCTCTCTTGTCCCTTTGTGGATGTTGTGGTTTAACCCCAGCTGGCAACTAAGCCCCACCCGGTCGCTTGCTCACTCTCCCACAGTGGGATGGGGGAGAAAATCAGGAGAGTAAAAGTGAGAAAACTCGTGGGATGAGATAAAGGCAGTTTAATAAGTAAAACAAAAGCCGTGCTCGTAAGCAAAGCAAAACAAGGAATTCATTCACCACTTCCCATCGGCAGCAGGTCTTCACCCATCTCCAGGGCCAACGGGCTCCGTCACACGTAGTGGTGACTTGGGAAGACAAAGGACATCACTCTGAACATCCCCCCTGCTTCCTTCTTCTTCCCCTAGCTTTATATGCTGAGCATGTTGCCATATGGTCTGGAGTATCCCTTTGATCCATTGGGGTCAACTGCCCTGGCTGTGTCCTCTCCCAGCTTCTTGTGCAGCCCCAGCCTGCTCACGGGTGGGGTGGGGTGAGGAGCAGAAAAGGCCTTGACTCTGCGTCAGCACCGCTCAGCAACGACTAAACCATCCCTGTGTTATCAACATTGATTCCAGCAGAATTCCAAAACACAGCCCCATAGCAGCTACTGTGAAGAAGATGAACTCTATCCCGGCCAAAAGCAGCAGAGTGGATCTAGACATGAGGGTGCCTAAAATGCTTGTCAAGTTGGGCTCGATTTGACTGTGGCGGCCTCTTCAAAAGTGCCTGAAGTTTGACATTTGTCGGGGCTTCAATTCCTTCTGGAAAAAGGTTTATCCATCATGATACAGAAGCCAAGCATGTTTTGGATCTAGCACCTGTTCTCGGTGGCAACCATCAGCACCCAGCTGATACGTCTTGCTGGTGGTGTCTTGTCCCTAAACTGGGATGGCCACGTATCTCTGCCCCACCACCCTCTGGGGAGTGAGTTATGACTCTGCAGTTAATAGCACTGGGCACAGTGGAGCTGCTGGGCTGTTTTGTAGTGGAAGATGTCAATTTAGACCTACCACAACTTCTCCCTTGCTTTTGACTTGGTCGGCTCCCTCTAGTCAGTGGGACAGAGCTGTGGGGAAGCAGAGGATGGAAGGTCTGACCAAGGCCTGCAGCAATTTCGATGGTCTGAAATCTAAGAAATCCTATTTTTAAACTAGTGCAAGGTAGATTTAGATTAGACATCAGGAAGGAGTTCTTTACTCTGAGAGTGGTGAGACACTGGAACAGGTTGCCCAGAGAAGTTGTGGACTCCTCCTCCATGGAAGTGTTTAAGCCCAGGCTGGATGAGGCTCTGAGCAGCCTGCTTTAGTGGGAGGTGTCTCTGCCCATGGCAGGGGGGTTGGAACTCAATGATCTTTAAAGCCCCTTCCAACTCAAGCCATTCTAGGATTCTGTGATTCTATGATTCTATGATTCCATGATTCTGTTGTATGATTCTATGATTTCTTGGCATGTGTGCTGGCTACAGCAGAGGGGTGTCTTATCTCTGCCTTTGAGAGCTTGAAGATGCCTTCCCTACTCACTGGACCTCCAGCACACAGAGCAGCAACCTGCTCAGACCTCATCTTGCTTGCCACCACCCTCTGGGTTGCAGCCTCTTCTCTCTTCTGACTTTGGGCCTGTCTTGAAAACCGTAGGAGTTCACGGCAAACCCTCTGGCCCAAGGATGGAAAGAAGAAATAGGACGCTGTGCTCTTACTGGGACTTTTCCCAGACCCAAACCACTGAGCTCTTTGAAGTAGCACACACTCAAGTAAGAGTTGCCTCTAGTAATAGTGGTGGTGAATAATCCTATACTTAGGTGAAGTTGTTGCAATAGGAAAATGGATGCTCTGTGTTAGTCTCTTTTCATTCCAGTTTTGAAGGATTAGTTAGCATTCCAGGATGCAGTTTTTTGGTCAATCATTTACCCTGATGTAGGGGACGTTGTAAAAGGTTTTCCAGCCACTTTCCTCACCACCATCCTAAAGATAAAAAATAAGAGCTCTCGTTAAGAGGTCACTGGTAAATCAAGTCTCAACCAATGCTCTTTGTGTAAAAACCAACTCCAGTTCCGCTCACCTCCCTTTTATGCCCTCAATAATACAGAAGAGAATGACTCTGATGAATATTGTCCAGTGAATGCAGGATGGGGCCTGATGGGAAAATGAGTCATTTTATCTCCCTCCCTACACTCCCAGGTGCAGCCTTCTGTCTGTGTCTTGGAGGGGTCCCCAGTGGTTTATTGATACAGCAATCTGATTTTGGTAATTAAAATTGATTTTCAGCTTAAGCTTTGTAAATACACTGATCCATAACAAACTTGGGTCATGTTGGGGGGGGGGAGGTGGGAAGTGGGAATAAGGGACAGGGGATGCCAGGAGGAGTGGCGTGGGTGACAACCACAGCGTTGGCGGAGGAGAGAGGCAGGATGAGGTTATGGGGATGGGCGGCCAGCAGTCTGTAAGCTGGAGCAGGGTCTGCAGGGAATCCAACAAAAGCCTTGCACGGTGCCTGGGAACGCTGCTGGTCCTGACCCAGTCACCGTTGTTGTTGGATGGCAGCAGGAACGCATCGAGATTGGATTCCAGGGTTATTGGTGCTGGTGGCTCCAAGGGCAGCCAAGAAAAGCAGCTGGAGCTGGGAGCAAAATGTTGCTTCTCTGCTGAAAGACGATGTGGAAAAGAAACACAAGGAGCAATTGGCTTCTTGGGAGAGATTTGGGGAGTGTGATCTGAATCCGGCTGCTCAGGTCTTCTCCTTAGTCTGCTTTTGATGTAAACCCACAGAAATTACTCTGTTGGCTGCAGATGAGGGGCTGAAAGCACAGCATCTGCCTGCTGGAGAACTCGGTGCCTGCTGCCAGAACCCCATCTGCCCACTCCTCAATGCCCCCATCTCTTCCAAAACCTCTCCCCTTTCCCTCTGAGGGCGGCCTGTCCCCGTGGCAAGGGTGGATGTTGTGCTGAGGTTGGCTGTGCTCACCCAGCACAAGCGCAAAAAGTCCTCTGCTTTGAACATGCTTCGTGGTAGCACGAGCCAGAGGATAAAAGCTGTCCCTGGGAGGATCTGCACTCCTTTCGACGCTCTTCTGGGTGAGATCAAGCGTATTTTCCTTCTTGCTCGTGCCTCAGTTTCCTCACAATGGAAGCACAGTTTGGTTTTCCTTCTCCGAGCAACCTGGAGGAGGGCAGATCACGCAGCCCGTGCAGCTGGGCCGCCTTTGAATCGCTCCTTTTTCTGAAGGAGGAGCGATGTCCCTGGGCTGTTCTCAGCCTTGGGGCCAATAAACTGAGCTCTTGTGGGAGAACCGCACATTGTGAAAGGCTGGCAACTCTGAAATCCGAGCAGAAGAGATCTCCCAGCCTGAACCTCTCCACCTCCTTCTTCCTCAGGCCAAGCACTTAAATAACTCACTCTTGAGCTTGAGAAGGAACATGGCAAGGCAGCCCACGCACTGGCTGTTTTCTCCTTCTGAGCCATTTTTTTTTTCCGAAGCCGGCTCTCTTTTCTAGCACGACTTCTTCCATTAGCCGATAATCTCACTGTACAACCTCACCGATTGCTTTTGGGAAATCTAAGTGCATAACATCTATTACGTTTCCCTTGCCTACCTTGGCAGTAATACTGTAGCTTCAAAGAACTCCAACAAGTTAGTTAAGCAAAAGACCTCCTGCTTGTAAATCCATGCTGGCTGTCTCCTCTAATCCAATTATGCTTTACAAGGTGCTCCCTCACTAAATCCTGAGAAATTGTTTCTGATATTTTTACCCACGATTTATGTTAAGCTACTCGGGGTATAATTGCTTGTCTAATCGCGTGCTCCTATTTTTGAATAATGGTGTTCGGTTTGACATTTTTGCAGTGCTCCTGTGTCACCTGAGAACTGCTCAAATATTATTACTTAAGATTTGGCTCAGTTGCGCGCTCGCTGCCTCTGAAGTTGGTGGAGTTCAGCTGACTGCACCAAATCTCCATCGGTGCTGTGGAAGAGGCTTTTGTTGCATTATTGTCCACTTGTCAGCCAAGCCCTGTTTTTGGTTAAGAATGTGTGAGAAATGCAGGGAAGTACTACAAGGTACTCATAGTAGAATCATAGAATCACAAAACGGCAGGAGTTGGAAGGGACCTCTAGAGATCATTGAGTCCAACCCCCCTGCCAGAGCAGGATCACCCAGGGCAGGACACACAGCAACAGATCCAGGGGTGGCTGGAAAGTCTCCAGAGAAGGAGACTCCACAAGCTCTCTGGGCAACCTGGGCCAGGCTCCATCAACCTCACAGGGATGAAGTTTTTTCTCCTGTTGTGGTGGAACCTCCTGGGTTCAAGTTTGTGCCCATTGCCCCTCATCCTATCCCAGGGCACCACTGAAAAAAGACCGACTCCTTCCACTTGACACCCACCTCTCAGATATTTCGACATGAATCAGATCCCCTCTCAGGCTTCTCTTCTCCAGACTGAACAGCCCCAGGGCTCTCAGCCTTTCCTCAGAAGAGAGATGTTCCAGTCCCTTCATCATCTTTGTAGCCTCCATTGGAGTCTCTCCAGTATTTCGCTGTCCCTCTTGAACTAGGGAGCCCAGAACTGGACCCAGTACTCCAGCTGTGGTCTCACTAGGGCAGAGTAGAGGAGGAAGAGAACCTCCCTCGACCTTCTGGACACACTCTTTTAGTAGTAGTCCTGCTTCTAGTAAGAGCACAGGGAGGGATGGGAATTAATAAAGGTATGAGGAGCCTTGAACAAAGGATGTGGGGCTTTGTGCTATGGATCTAACTGTCAGTAAGGAGGTATAGGGCACAATGAAGTGGGGCTTTCATAGTGCAGAATGTGAGGGCCTTACCATCAAAGTCTGGTATTTTTTTCAGATTTAGTAGGCCCAAGATATAATACACCTGACCTGGGAAGATGGGTGTAAATTTAGAGGACCCTAGCAGGTAACAGGCAATATCAGATTGCTCAGCGGACACCTTCTCTCTCTCTACAACTCCTTGAGAGGAGGTTGGAGCAAGGGAGGAGTGTGCTCTTCTCCCACGGAACAAGGATCAGGACAAGAGGAAATGGCCTCAAGTTGTGCCTGGGGAGGTTTAGATTGGAGCTGAGGAAAAATTTCTTCCCCTGCAGGGTTGTCCAGGCCTGTGCCAGGCTGCCCAGGGCAGGGCTGGAGTCCCCCTGATCCCTGGAGGGGTTTCCAAGGCGTGGAGATGTGGTGCTGAGGGACAGGGCTCGGTGGTGCCCTGGCAGGGATGGGGGAGCGCTGGGACTCAATGATCTTGAAGGTCTCTTCCAATGAGAACTGTTCTGTGCTTCTATCAGAGGAGGGAACAGTGTTTATTTGCTTGCCCTTTTTCTGTTTTCAAAGACAGTAGCAATTTCACATGCAAATGACTCTGTCTCTGACGCTGGGATCAGTTGAGAATATTTTCACACAGTACTGGCAGGGAGTTCTGTTGAGATGTCACATCGTCACATAACGAAGATTTAGTGAATAATCCGTGATGTACAATCTAGCAACACGGTGGTTCTGAGCCAGATGAAGAGAAGTGGCATCCTCTCGCTTGCAGCCAGGCAACAAAAGGGATGGAATTTAAGTGGGGAGTAACATATGCTTTAGAACCTTAAATAGACTGGTCTTTTAAAACGAAGAGGAAGAGTGGTGATTCCTCATGCTGGAATCCTTCCTAGCCAAATATCACATTTGCAATCTTCAGCCTTTCCTTAAAGTTTAACTGAAGGAAAAAAAAAATATAAAATGAAAAGAGCAGACGAGCTTCTCTAGCAAATACCTCCTCTCAAGCCCTAGGTTTTTAACCTCTACAAAGGATTAAACAACACCTCCCCAAACCAGCCCTCATGTTGGAGAAATATGTTTAGGATAGTTGGAGCCGTCACTGTGGTGGTTTTGTATTTTGTTGGGGTTTTTTTTGTGGGGTTAATGGATTTGTTGGGCTTTTTTTTTTTTTTTTGGTAGGTTTGTTATTTGTTTGTTTGTTTGTTTTGCGGAAGTTTTATCTGGGTTTCAGTTTTTCTTTGGTGGTTTTCCCAGCTTTATGCAGAGTCAAATATATGAATTATGGCCTCCTAAAACTGAGTTTCATAATGGAAACCGAGTGACCCTTAACTATGAGACAGGGAAGCTCATCTGTAGCATTACTGGGGAAAAGGCAAGTGCTGGTGACTGAAGCCTGCCCTTGATGGATCCTCGGGCACACATCTTCCACAGACCATGTCATTGCTTCCCTTTACCTCATAACAGAGGATCTCCCCACTGAGATGGGATCATCTCTGATAGAGGTGTCTGATCCTGCCTTCATTTCCCCATCAAGATGATTCTACAGTGCAAGGTTTCTTGGCAAATTAACAGTTTTCTCTAAAACTTCTAATCCATCTTCAGTGATGACTTTATCTCCCATCCCATTATCCCATTTATCTCCTTATCTCCCGTCCCTCATTGTATCATTCTTCAGATTTACATCTCCAGAAAGGGATGCTGCTATTGATCTGTTCCTTCTGCAGTGGCACAGAGATGGACTGGGTACAGCTTGGCTGGCCTGGTTGTACTGGTTACACCAAGATGTGGAGTGTGCTTAGAGGACCCCCAGCAATGCTGGGAGGGCTGGAACCCTCTGCTGGGAGGCCAGGCTGGCACAGTTGGGCTTGTGCAGCCTGGAGAAGAGAAGGCTTCAGGGAGACCTTCTGAGGGCCTTTCAGGACTTCCAGGGGCCTGTCAGAAAGATGGGGACAGACTTTGGAGCACAGCCTGTTGTGACAGGACAAGGTGGGATGGTTTTAAACTAAGAGAAGAGATTTAGACTAGAAAAAAGAAAGAAATTTTTGATGCTGAGGATGGTCAGACCCTGGCCCAGGTTTCCCAGAGAGGTGGTAGAAGCTGCATTCCTGGAACCATTCCAGGTGAGATTCACCAGGGCTCTGAGCAACCTGCTCTAGTTGCAGATGTCCCTGCTCAGTGCAGGGGGGTTGAAAGTCCCTTCCAACCCAAAATGTTCTGTGATTCTATGATTCTATGTCTCCAGCCCAGAAAGTGTTCCCAATAAGAGTCAGTGATGAACATGCAGCAGCGAACTTCAAAAGAGAGAAAACAATGGTACGCTCTCAGTTTCCACTAACCTGTGGCTCAGGACTTCAGGAGGCTGAGATGAACTCCTGGCATTTCATAAAAGCTACTCACCTCTGCTGCTTCATTTTCCTTGCCAATCTGTTTATCCCCTTGACCAACCACCTAAGTAGGAATTGCTTTATTCACTTCTTGATGTGCTTATACACTGGGAAAGCCCCAGGGGAACTGGGCAGAGGCAACCACAGAGATTTTCTTTAGCCTCTCAAAGTTGTCTGTTGATAAAATCAGAGCTATTAGGCCACATAGCATTTTCACAGTGCTGTTTGATAGATCCATCTCTTTTATACGATCAGCTCTCCTGTTCTTCCCAGCTTCTCCCCTCAGACGAGCTCTTAAACCCTCTCCACGAAAGAGCCAGACATTGCTAATGGAAACACAGAGGTCACTTGCCCCAGTGGCAACTGTGCTTTATTAGCTTCATGTTTTCTGCTTCAGTCTGTCCCTGGAAGAGGACGTTGTCCTCATTTTATGCCGTAGGAGATACCAGAGTGGTGCTTTACAAGCAGGACTGGTTCGCAGGGTGGGTGTGTTTAGCGTGCCCTCCAGCCTGAGCTCCCACGAACAAGATGAGCTCCTGCAACACAAGTGGAGATTCGAGTTTCTAGTCCTGCCAGACAAAGAAGTAGTGATTGCAGGGAGCTGGGGAAAGCAAAGCAGAAGAGGTAGAAATGAAAACCAGTTCATTAAAGGTAGAATTGCACTCTGACCCCGTTCCTTTCCCAGTAGATTGCCTGTGGGTTTTGTCCTGAGCTTATCAACAGTTGGCAGCTAGAGGAACTAAAGGATGCTCTGGGAATTCGGCTTTATTTACTGACCTTGGGGCTGCTTGTCTAACTACCAGTAGATGTTGCTTTCATTTCCTTCCCTTTGGTGGACCGTTTGAAGAGCATCTCTCAATCTCGCTTTTTCTTCTCCTTGTCTCCTTGAATTCAGGAAGGGTGACAATTAATCATCTTCACTCACCGTTTTTGCCACAGAAAATATGAAGCTGCCTTGCCTTTCAGTGGTCTGTTAGAGGAGAGGCAGGAGCAGAATAGCTGGTGCTGAAGGTAGATCTCCCAGACTTCTGCTCATTAATGAGTTATTAGTGCTTGTCAGCAAGATATGTTTATCCAAATGACAATCTACTGAAGACTGTTCTGTCCCAGGCCCTTCATCTCTTCATCTTCAATGCTTTGGGTCTGAGTTCTCACTCACCTCCTCCCCCCACATCTCTCACAGATAAAGTGCCACCACAGGTATTTTGAGCATAATACCTGATCCTTTAATTCCTTTCTGGGGAAAAGTTTATTTGGAAAAGATTGTTTTTTGGTTTTGTTTTTTTTTTGCTCGAAAACCAGCTCAGCATTTCTAAGTTTAGGTGCACAACTTGCAAATTACTGGAAGTTTTCGATTCCCTCTCTGATGTGCTGAGCCTAATAACAGCTCATTGCAAACTGTTTGTGCCTGATGAATTAAATTCAGTGAACCGGCATCTCCCCATGGAATTTTCTTCAGCAGAGGCTTTCCCAGCCAGCCCCAACCATAACTTGTCCTGCAGTTCAGTCCTTGCAGTGAGCACTGGAAGTGACTCTGCAGCTTCATCGTAGGAGAGAATTTCCCCAGGACAATGAGTAAGATGGTTGTTTATTTATTTCCCCTCAAATTTTCATTGTAAGCAGCATCCACGGAGATGTATTTGCAAGCAAAGACAGGGGAAAAAAAAGGATTTGGAGGTTAGTGCTTTAACATGACT
This sequence comes from Baryphthengus martii, assembly GCA_013396935.1. Lineage (NCBI taxonomy): Eukaryota > Metazoa > Chordata > Aves > Coraciiformes > Momotidae > Baryphthengus > Baryphthengus martii. The sequence continues at coordinate 18,979 of VWZK01008102.1, forward strand.
TTTAATTTAAAAAATAAATTAACCTAGAACTTTAGAATCATAGAATCGTAGAATCGTAGAATGGTTTGGGTTGGAACGGGCCTTTAAGACCATCTAATTCCACGTCCCTGCCATAGACAGGGACACCTCCCACTAGACCAGGTTGCTCAAAGTCCCATCCAGCCTGGGCTTGGACACTTCCAGTGGTGGAGCATCCACAACCTGTTCCAGTGTCTCACCACCCTCAGAGTGAAGAACTTCCTCTGATTTCTAATCTGAATCTACCCTCTTCCAGTTTAAAGCCATTACTCTTTGTCCTATTGCTACAAACCTTTGTAAAAAGTCCCTCCTCAGCTTTCTTGTAGGTCCCCTACAAGTTTAGAAGAAGTCTTAACAGCAGTTCTTCAGTCTGTAGGAATTAGAGAATACAGAGATATCTAATACAAGGCCCTGCCTTTCCTGGGATATTTGCACCTTGTATGGAACATCTGTCTCAACCTGACAGCAGAAATAGGAGACGGAGAGGGGTGGATATTAGATTTGCTGAGTCTGTCAATTCCTAAGTAATTAAGGAAGCGTTTTATACAAACAGAACTTCTAACTCATGCTTTAATCTTAATTATTTTGCCAAAATGGTTTCTTAGTGAATCTTTCTGCTTAAAAGCACCCCTGGGCGTTGGGTACCCATCTGTGTGGTGCTGGGGTAGGTGGTGGCCTTTAGCTCTGCTTTCTGCTGTATCCGTCTCATCATTCAAAGAATAAACCTCCTGATAAATGGCAGTGTCAACAAAAAGGTTAATATTTTTGAAAGCTAGATAGATCTTTATTGAGCTGCCATTTTGTGGCAGTCGTGCAGTCATTTTAGGAGGAGTTTGCCAGTTTCTAGATTGACTAATTGGTCTCCACGCTATCCTTTTCAAGAAGAGCCATGCATCAACTTCTACTTGACAAACTCTAGGAAAAACAACTCAAAAAAAAAAAATCATGAACAATACCAAGGAAATGGAGAAGCTAATGCTAAACTATGACTAAATAGTCTTGTTGAAATGGAAGTTTACTGAGATCAGAGCCAGTAAATCAGACCTATTACAAGTCATAGGAAAATTAATTGTTTAGATTCTTTTATGAAAGGATGAACATTTCTGCAGGAAACAGATGTGGTTTGGGGGGGAACTGTTGAATCAGTCTAATTTCTCGTTTAGAAAAAAAAGCAAAACAATTCTGTTGCATTTTAATGACATGCTCTGATTTGGGAGGTTGGATTAGATGACCTTTAAAGGTTCCTTCCAGCCCAAGCCATTCTCTGGTTCTATGATTCCATGAATTAAAATTTAGGAGTTCAGAAGAGCTCAGGTAGAAGGAACTACCAGTGATAGTCCCACCATTCCTACAGGATGTTTAAAGACAGAACTCTTTTCCATAATTGCCTATTTAAGAACATTTAGTATTCTTGTTATTAGAGGAATTAGTAACAGAAAATTGGAAAATTTGGAATAATGCAAAAAAAAAAAGAAAAAAAGCTGTTTAAAAAAAAACGGAAAGGAAACAACATTTAAAATGGCAAAGAGGTCATGAATTCTTTGGCTTTCATTATCTTCCAGACCTCCTGGTGTAGTAGCTGGAAGTACAGGTGAGAATCCCTCTTGTGTTGTTCTTCTTAACACACTCGGTTTTGGTTGTATGGACTTCTTCTGTGGATGGTGGTCAGAGCTGGGATTTTGGAAGATCAGTCCTCCGTTCAAAACCTTGTTGATGTGTTCCTTTTTGCGTTGCCTTTAGTTTCTTTTATTTATAAATGTCATGATTTTCCATGACATCTCTCCAGTATCTCGGAGCCAATCAATAGGAGTGAATTAGGAGCTTTTTTGAAGCCCTGAAACCTGGTCCAATCAGATGGGAATTCAATTAGTTAATCCCAACTTGGTAAATACCTCTCACAGCACCAACTAACACCCTCTTTCCCAGCATTTCCAGTATCAAAAACACTCTAAATCTGTAATGCACTGCAGAACAGCAGAAAATTCACATTCATACCCTAAAATTTGAGAGTGCTGGCGTGGTCATTTCACTTTGAATTGTCTTTAAAACCTCTACTATCAATAGCTCTCAAAAGCTCCACTAGAAAACCTCAGGAAAAATATGTGGAAAAGGGGAACCTAACCCAGCAAGCGAATTGCTGGAACATTCATGCATCAGCAGAAAACAAAACACATTTAAGGGGGGGTGATAAACTTCATCTCCACTGTCTAGCTGGCTAATCTAGAAGTAGCAATTCATGCTTGTCTTGCAAATATGGTCCCATATTTGCAGTGGTCCCAGTAAAGGCCCGGTCGTTGGGTCAAGCAACTTGTCTTCTGCAATCTATAGAGATCCTGATAGAGAAAATGGAGCTTAAAGCTGAACAAGACAAAACTCATCTACTACAATAATAGTAATAGCTATTATTATAGTAAATGATTATTATTTATGTACTTTATTATTATTTAGTATTGTTTATAGTATAGTATAGTATGGTACATTATTAAATATAATANAATATAGACATAAAAATAATAAAATAATAAAATAATGAAGTTTTAACTTCACATAAGGTCTATAAGCCTAGCTAAGCTTTTTTCAGCACAGGCTGACAAATTATCGTTGAAACTATTTGATGGCCACTTATAAATTCATAGAATTGAAAGCCAAAAGAGACCGGCGTGATTGTCTAATGTGCTCTGCATAACTCAGGTCACAGAACTCCTCGGGGAGATGTGTGCTCTGAGCCCCAGCTCAGCAATACTGCCTATCTTTTAGGAAAACAAACTGTCTGAGCTGAATCTTTCCAGGGATTCAGTCCATGCCTTTCTAAACATCCACCACTAGCACCAGGCAATCCCCTTATTCCCGGAGCTTCACGACATCCTCGTGAGCTGCAGATAAGGCTCTAACCCTTGCTATGCACACAGGAAAAAAAAAAAAAAAAGGTGTGCTACAAATTCATCCTACCTCCCATATAGGCTTCCTTCATAAGCACTGGAGATAAATCGTCCTGGGTGGTGTCTGTGTCCCTTTCAGAGAAACCTTGGCTAATGAAGTGAGTTGGAGATTAAATAACTTGTGCAGATACAGTTCTCTGGTCATGGAAGGACTTGAGCTGTGCTCCTGTCTGGCTGGGCTTCCCTCCTTCACGGACTAGTCTGGAGAATAGGAGGTTCAGAGGAGACCTTCTTGATCTCTCTAGCTACCTGAAAAGAGGTTGTAGGGGTAGGACAAGAAACAAGCCATAGGACAAGAGGAAACAGGCTCAAGTTGCACCAGGGGAGCTTTAGGTTGGACATGAGGAAAAATTTCTTTGCTGAAAGGATTTTCAAGACCCAGGGCAGTGGTGGAGTCCCCATCCCTGGAGGAGTTTCAAAGCTGTGGAGATGTGATGCTGAGGGACACGGGTTAGCAGTGACCTGGCAGGGATGGGTGAATGGTTGGACTTGATATCTTGAAGGTCTCTTTCAAGCAGAACAATTCTATTATTCTGTGATTCCATGACTCTACGTGAATAAGATCTCCAGACAGGGAAGGGTGTTTGAAGGTGCTGATTCAGGGGCAATGGCTGAAACAAGAAATGAAATAAATACAAACCATCACTTTTCCTTCAGCCTCCTTGGGACAGATACCTGTAAAATCTGTATTTCCTTTGGAGATGGTAAAAGAACACAGACATGAGCTCCTGTGGGTTTTTTTTTAAAACACGACCCAAAAAGATGATGTTATAAACCATGAAGTTAAAGCTGGAGATAACACAGCTCTCCCCAGGTTCAATCCCAGGCAACTGGAAGGAAACTCTCCTCCTCACCTATCGTTTTGGTGAGATTTGAAACTAATCCTCAGCTGTCTTTTGGTTTTATTCTATGCTTCTAATTTCCTGCTCTCCATAAATGCTGAGAAAACCACTCTCCTGATCGTGCGGGTGAGGGTTTTTCTCCACGCCTGCTGTTCAGTTAATAAACCAGGGGCAGGGATTGTTGTTGCTGGAAGAGGCAGGCTGTAATCCTTGGGAAGCAGAGGTGATCTTGTTCCTTCAGGACCTACATTATTGCCACCACACTGCATACGTGCGGAGAGGCAAGAGACAGACAGACAGGTATCACAGATCAGTAAAAGACTGAGAAAAGCTGTAGTTATAATTTTACAGTTCACTGGTGTGAAATGGAATCCGGTAAAGAAAAAAAAAAAAACAACAAGAAAAAAAATGTTCCCCACAGCCCCTTTCTCTTTGGTATGAATCTGCCAGCACTTGCAAATGCCGTTAGCTGTCTGCCAGGATTATAGAATCACAGAATGGTGGGGATTGGAAGGGGCCTGGAAAGACCATCGAGTCCAACCCCCCTGCCAGAGCAGGATCACCCAGGGCAGGACACACAGCGACAGATCCAGGGGGGTTTGGATGTCTCCAGAGAAGGAGACTCCACAACTTCTTTGGGCAGCCTGGGCCAGGCTCTGTCACCCTCACTGTGAAAAAGTGTTTCCTTGTGTTTACACGGAACCTCCTCTGCTCCAGTTTGCACCCATTGCCCCTTGTCCTGTCATTGGGTGCCACCAAGAAAAGCCTGGCTCCGTCCTCCTGACACTGGCCCTTTCCGTATTTATAAACATGAAGGAGGTCACCCCTCAGGCTCCTCTTCTCCAAGCTCAAGAGCCCCAGCTCCCTCAGCCTCTCCTCACAGGGCAGATGTTCCACTCCCTTCATAAGCTCAGTGGCTCTGTGCTGGACTCTCTCCAGTAGTTCCATGTCCTCCTTGAATTGGGGTGCCCAGCACTGGATCCAGTACTCTAGATGGGGCCTCACCAGTGCAGAGTAGAGGGGGAGGAGAACCTCCCTCGACCTGCTGGTCACGCTCCTTCTAACGCATCCCAGGATGGCATTGACCTTCCTGGCCACAAGGGCGCCTTGTTGGCTCATGGTCATCCTCTTGTCCACCAGGACTTTTTCCCAGAGCTGCTCTTCAACAGCTCAGCCCCCACCCTGTACTGATCCAGGGGGTTGTTCTTCCCCAGCTGCAGAACTTTATACTTGCATGAGTACGTGCACAGGAGCAAGCACGCTGGTGTCTGCACGGAGGAGAAGCAGCATGATCTAAGAATCACAGTACCACAGAGTGGTAAGAGTTGGAAGGGACCCCTGGAGATCATCTTATCCAAACCGTCTGCTCCAGTAGGGTCACCCTGTGCAGGTTGTCCAGGATCGTGTTGTCCAGGTGGATTTGGAATCTCTCCAGAGAAGGAGACTCCGCCATCTCTCTGGGCAGCCTAGGTCAAGTTCTGTCATCCTCATGGCAAAGAAGTTTCTCCTCCTGTTGAGCTGGAACTTCCTGGGTTCCAGTTTGTGCCCTTTGCCCCTTGTCCTGTCAGTTGAGTACTACTGAAAAGAAACTGGCCCCTGTGATGCTGGGTGATCAGTACCTCTGGTCCTCTTTGGTGATCCTGTGGGTGCTACAAGCCTGTTTAGCTGAAAGGAGATCAGATCCCATGCACAGACCTCAGGAGTGGGGATTTCAGCTACCTCAGCTTCCTTCTGCTTTGACCAATCTATGCATCAGAGGGTTTTTGAAACCAAGATATGTGTGGTCCCAGCAGTATTTAGACGGCGTCTAGATTGCTTTGATAAAACTGGTGTCTGTTCTCGTGGCAATAAAAGCGTAAGTGTGTTTGATCTTTGGACAGCCACTTCACTTCTATGCCTGACTTTCTTCTAATCTCTGGTGCTTTTTGTTCCCCATTCCCTTCCTGAACGGCTCTGAGGGCCACAGGTGAAGAGTGAAGGCCCTTTTTTTGCAAGGAGGCGGTCACTGCTACTGAGGAGGGGAAGTCAGATACTCTGAGCTCTTCAGTCTCCAAACTCTTTGAAGCCACTGGCTTCTTTTTGGCCTGAGGGTGAGACCTGGATGAAATGGTCCAGGAGGGTCAGCAGGGTCCTGCCAGGAGGCACAAGTGTTCACTTTGCAGTGCTCATGGTGTGCATGTGAGCCAGCCCTGCCGGGAGGTACTGGGACTGCCCTGGGACCAGTGGAGCTTCACTGTCCCAGCTGCTGGAGATGGACAGGAGGAGCGAGTCCTTTAGTTGCATGGAATAGCTTGTGTTTCAGAGGGACTCTCCTACAGCCTGGCCCTGCTCCTTGTTCTCATTTCTTTCCCCTTGCATTCTGTGCCAAACAGGCCTCCCTTCTTCTTTGTGGCTGAGGACAAAAGGGTATTTTTGGGTTTGGGTTTTCTTTGTTTGTTTTTTTTTCTTTTTTTCATGGACTGCTGTGTGCTGTGAAATGCACCTGAGCAAATCCTCCAGGCCAAATCAGATTGCGGGCTTTTGTAAGAGATGCCCACAAGGGAGGCAGGTGTAATAGGAGACATGAAGCCAGTGTGCCTTTGATCTTCGAGGTGGAGGGCTCCTCTAAGATGCTTCGGGTGGTTAATCCTGATCTCTTTCAAGATGCCAGTTTGGGAACCACCTGGATGGAGCTGGCAAAGGTTTTATGGGGTCCCTTGGGTCTCTGTGCTTTATGCACAGGCCAGCTGGCAGTGTTCATCTTGCAGTCGTCCAACACCATCACCCCCCACCCCAGACCCAGTGCTTGCCCCCCTCACTGGGCAGTGCTCCTGATCAGTGGTGGCTTTTGTGAGTTCGCTTGGCAGCGAGGAGCCGAAATGAGATCTATCTGTTTCATACGGCACCAAAGCAGTACTGGGGAGTGATGAAGGTCTTAAATCAGGTTTAAATCAGTTATCCACAGGCACAAAAGTTCTGTTTCTCCCCAGATCCCCGAGCCAGCTGTTTTTCCCCCAGGAGATCTGGGTGCCGGGTATGTCTTTCCATAAAAAGGAAGGTACAGTGGGAGTCTCAGCTTTCTGCTTCAGCTGGAGAAAAAAAATGAAAAGATTATAGGAGCGCAAGGGAAAGGGGAAAAAAGAAAGGATTGGAGAAGTGAAGAACTTGGTGTGTTCCTGCAGAAGCTTAGGGTTCCATGCCAAGGCCTGAATTCAGAGTTGTCACCAGGAGGCGGGAGGAAGGATGACCAAACCCCGCTGTATCAACGCTGCTCCACCTCTGCGGTGCCTGTTGCCACAGGGCAACCACAATTTAGGGGCTCAGCTCAGCCTCAGGAACCACATCTCCTAGTAGCTTCGCAGGTTTTCAGTGCCCAGATTGGTTGTATCTGACTAACTTTGGGCTATTCACCAAGGCCTTTTAGTCAGGTGTAAAAGTACAATATACATGCACCAGATAGTGCAGGGCCCCTCTGAGGGTGACTTCATGTATCTATCTGAGACTCGAAATGCCCTACAGCAAATATGCTAGGGAATAAATTCATAATTCAGGTGCATCAGGGAGACCCCTGCTTTAGTGATTTGTGGGGGTTAGAAGGGTTCATATAAAGTAGTAGTGCCCCTGGATAAGTCTGAAGCTTCTGATGTTTCCTCCTGAATTGGGCCAAATGGTAGTTGGGGAGCATATTTTTATGACAAATAAGATATTTTTCGTTCTTTGAGGAACTAGGTGAATTATTCTTTAAGGAAGTGATGAAGTTTTATTATATGGCTTCCCTGTCTTTTCTGCACAGCACTTGAATCAACAGCACAGCCTGTTCCCACTGGAAGAAAAACAACAACAAAACACAAAAGAAAAACCTAAAAATAGCATGAAGACATCTCTTAAATGGCTTAATACTTGGCAACTCTTAAAAAGCCTGAGGGTTTTACTAGTAGTATTCTCCGTGGATCAATATTGGGCCAAAAGCTCTTGAAAACTCTCATGAATGAGCGGGAAGTTGATATTAAATCCCGTGGTTCAAACGTTCAGTGGCACAATGATTAGCTCAGCATTAACGACGACGAGGACAGAGCGATTGGGTGACTTTGGCTCCCTCTGACAGAACAAACACAAACTTCTCTGTCTTACAAGAAGGAATGCAGGTCAGGCTGGGAAGTGGGAGATGTGTCCTAGAAAGCAGTGACAGAAATGAATGAGCAGGTCATTTCTTTACATCCTTGCAAAGGATTTCTCCTGGTCTAGCCCATAACAGAACCAGGCTGACATCATCCTGTATCCCTGAAGGAGTTCAAGAGGGTGGGGAAGTAGTAGCCACAGTCTGGAGTGTCCTTTTGTAAAAGAGCACTGAGAGATAGGAAAAGGAGCCCTAAAAACTCACCAAAAAAACGATTTGTAGGGAGTGGAAGATTTCCTCAAAGGGATTGAGAGTCTTCAGTCTGTTCATTTACCTGAAGAAAAATTGAGGAATGACTCGTGTAGGATGTCTGAGCATCTCCAAGGGGTGAAAACAACAGGCTTAAAGGGCTCTTCAATCTAGAGAAGAAAAGCAAAAAAAAAAACAAAAACAAAACAGAATAAGACTCAGTGGTTGGAAGCCAAAGCCGGACGAATTCACGTGAAAAGTAAAACATGTACAAGATTTTTATGGTGTGAGTGATTAACCTCTGGAACAAACTGCCCATGAAGTGGAGGATTCTCCATTTCTTGGTATCTTCACATCGAAATGGGAGGTCTTTCTGGACAAGATGCTTTAGCTAAAACCAAATCATTTGGTTCCATATAAGGGCAGATGAGAGAAATTTAGTGGGCTGTGACGTACAGGAGGTGAGAACAGATTATCTAATGGTCCCTTCTGACCTTAAATGCGATGCATTTCTATGATCCCTGAATTAAATGTCCTTGAACTTTCGTTTTATGGTAAAATGAATGTCTGAGAAAGCTGGGAAGGCATGTGTAGTGCTTGTTGCACTGGGTTATGCACTTAATCCGTTGAAATATGGGCACTGGAGGCTGTGATGGAGCAACCTTCATTGCACTCGGTAGGAATTCTCCATTTCGGGCCCTCCACGAATTAAACTGCTATGGAGAAGGAGCTGGGCTTTGCAAGGAGCTTCTTCTCACTTATTTCACGCTGAAACGAGCAGCATAGATGTCTAAAAGCAAATAGATGTGCTCCAAAACAGTTGCCTGCCTCTCTGTCTGGTCATCGTCTTTTTGGCAGCACTAATTACCACCCAAGAGCACACTGAGCTCTCGCAGGCGTCAGCTAAGCAGTAAACTCTGTCTGGTTTTCTTTCCTTTAATAAACTGAGACATATATTTAAGGCTTGGGAAGAGCCTGCTTCACATTTTCTCCCTGGATCTTGATTAACTCTTGACTGAAGCACTCACGCTGTTGGTGGTGAGTGCTCTGGAGAGGCAGAGGGAAGTCCCAGTTTGGTATCTCCCAGTTGAGTTAGTTAGTGTGTGTTTCCTGCAGCTCAGGATCAGCTGCAAGCAAAGGTTATTGTGGCTCTCCCTACCTCAGGTCTTCAGATTTTTGGTTTGCAGATTAACCAGCAGGACCTCATAACCCTTAATTGGTGCTATCACTCCGACTGATTCTGTCTGGGGCAGGTTGTGGAGCCCCTTCCAGCCGAGATATGATGGCACTCCCTGGGGAATGACTTACAAAGGGAGAGGAGGCAGTGAGGAGAGAAGTCGAAGTGGGGTCACGTGTGAGAGTATCTCAGAACACAACAAATGCCCTTTTCGGTGGCAAGGAGAAGCGTGGCCTCAGAGGAACTGTGTGGACCTTGATACCACTGTATGTTCACTCTGCTAATGGCAAACAAGGGCACAGAGCTTTACAAGTTACCTTCCACTTGGTGAGACCATGATGAAGCTTTCTGAATCATGGTTTAGGCTGCAGGGATGAGCCCGAAGGACATGTATGGTCATGTGCCTCAAGCCAAGAGGTGGCACCCTGTTAATGGCAATAGCTTAATAGTTTTTGATTATGTGATCAGTGCTGAGAGTCCATGGAGGAGAAAAGGTGGAGAAGGCTGTAAAGAGATGATCTGGGCCACCAGGTAGCCGCTTGTTTTCCCAACATTTGGCTAAGAAGGGTAAATGAATGGTCTAAAGAGAAAGGGAACCAGGATGGTGCAACCCGGTCTAGTGGGAGATGTCCCTGCCCATGGCAGGGGGTTGGAACTAGATCATCTTTAAGGCTCCTCAATTCAAGAGAGACAAGGATCTACTGGAAAGAGTCCAACAGAGGCTATGAGGATGATGAAGGGACTGGAACATCTCTCCTATGAGGAAAGGCTGAGACCTGGGGCTGTTTAGTCTGGAGAAAAGAAGGCTGAGAGGGGATCTGATTCATGTCTATAAATATCTGAGGGATGGGGGTCAAGTGGAAGGGGCCAGGCTCTTGTCAGTGGTGCCCTGGGATAGGACAAGGAATAACAGGTACAAGCTGGAACCCAGGAGGTTCCACCTCAACAGGAGGAGAAACTTCTTTGGTGTGAGGGTGCCGGAGCCTGGCCCAGGCTGCCCAGAGAGGTGGTGGAGTCTCCTTCTCTGGAGACTTTCCAACCCTGCCTGGATCTGTTCCTGTGTGGCCTGCCCTGGGTGATCCTGCTGTGGCAGAGGGGTTGGACTCAATGCTCTCTTGATGTGTCTTCCAACCCCTACCATTCTATGATTCTATGAACTCCTCAGCATGGGAGGAGGTAAGCTGGGATGTATGGTAGCGATTGGTGACGTGGATGGCAGAAGTGGATGGATAGGAAGTGACTGTTCACCACCTCTGCAAATACAGGAATTACAGGGCATGAAATTAAACTGTTCAAAATCAAGTCCTGAACGAGTGAATGGAGGTGATTCCTTCAAGCAGTAGGCTCTGGATCTGTGAATCTTGCTGCCAAAGAATGCTCTAGGTGCAAAAAGTCAATGTAATTTCAAGGATAAAGCAGAAAATTAAAGAAAGATCTGTCCAGGTTATGGAATAGAAACACATAAGACTCAGAAGTTCCCTTGAATGAAAATAACCAAAGGCTGGGCAGCTACTGGAGACACATCATATGTGGCTTACCCTGTTCTTATGCTTTTCTTAGTGCTGAAGACAAGGAACTGGGATATGTGGAATGTTGATCCCAACAAGCACAGCTGGTTTTGAGTGTTGTTATGGAGAATTTTCAGTCTAATAATAACCAAAGCGCATTTTTCAAATTGTCTGCCATGATTCCCGTAGCTTGACAGTGCTTGTAGGGGTCGTGAAATCCTGCATTAGGGGATTAGATCAACAATCCTTAAGGACCCACATGAGTCATCAAGCGGTGGAGCTAGAAATCCATGAGGCAAAGATCCTCCAGACATCGGGACAAAGACATCCTAACCCAGGGAGATGATGAGGGTATAAAGGTGGGATTTGGAGTGGTGATAGGATTAAATCAACAAGGAGACATGAAAGGCTACCTGAGAGGGCTGAATGATTCTGTAGGAAGATGTTTCTTGATAACTGAGGGTGAGGATGGCAACACCTGGAAAGATGATGGAACAAGGTGACCTGGAAAGTAGCCATCACCTTTAGAAACAACTATTAACTGATCCCTGTGTGTTTTAACTGTCCACACCTCCACCAGGAGCCTTCAAGTGATGCTGGACTTTGAGAAAGCCTATTGCAGGAGCATAAATTCCATTACAGATCCCAATTAAATCTACATAAAGTCTTCATAGAGCCCAGTAACTATCTATCCCTTGCTCAGCAGGCATGCTTCACTAACCACATTAAGCCTGGACTCATTAAGCCTGGACTAGCTCTGCGTTAATTGTGACATGAGAGTCTCTATTTTGAAGGCTTCCAAACGCAAACATTTAGCCAAATCTCATCTGTTTTACAGTTTCCAGACTAAAACACTTGACCATGGGATAAAGATTTAGTAGTAAACAGGGCAGGGGGGTTCTGAAGCCAGATCTTGGCAGGGAGAAACACAGATTGAATACTACAGGCAGAGAAAGTGGGTAAGAAGGTGGCTGGTTTTATCAGGCTTGGGTAAAATCACTTGACCCTCTCTCTCTCCACATCTCTGAGCTGGTGAACTGTGATTTTTACAAGGGAGAAGGATTCCTAATAAACTTCCTGCCTTGTGCAGGGAGCACATCAGCACACGGTTGGGATGTACTGTTGCTCTCCCAGCTGAGGAACTGTTTGATGCTCTTGGTAAGGAAAAAAACATGTTAATTTGGAGGAATGCTGGATGAGATTCAACGCTGGAACCTCTGGTCACAGGTTCTTCCACCTCCAGGTTGCCAGTTGTACTCATAACGGGATGGTGTGTCCCTGTTTTCTCCTAGAGCACTGATGATTTTGGGAGAAGAGCCACTATGACATGACAGACTTCTTTGAAGGAGGGACAGCACCGGGGTGTAGGCTGAATAGTTGTGAAGAGGAAACCTGGGAAACTGCCAAGCCTTCAAGAAAAGGACCGAGATAATCTTTGTTATCCGAGTGCCTGTTCCTTTGTAAACAAAACCAGAACAGAGAGCAGGAATGAACTTGGATGCAGCAAAGCACGAGGATTGTATTTACAGAGCAGATGGTGAAAGGCACTTGTTCAAACACAGTCCGTGTCACCACACGAGGTCTTTAGAGTTCCTGGAGCAGTTTTCTAGCTGGGTGACAGTGGATTTCCTCTACTACACTACCAGTGATTTAAAAAAAAAAAAAAGTAGTTCATATTGTGACTGGTTATTCTGGTGCTACAGTTAGGGAGAGGGGAGACCTTAGCGAGTTTGGGGATTGTTTGCATTGGCAAGAATAGAGGAATAGCGTAAAATTAAGTCTGGCATTGATGTGAGATTCACCACACCCAGTTTTCCTTGTACATTGTAAGTGCCTCCATCTGACCTGACTGTCTAGACTGCTTTATGTTCAGTGAATAGACACAGGAACATCCAAGGTGTGATTTATCTCGTCCCTGAGTAGACATCTAAAACACAGAGCAGACAAATCCGTCCCTACCAAAGGTCTCTCCTTCAGCAGAGCCTGAATTTCTATCTTAGGCTTAGACTCTGATGTTGTTTCTTCTCTTAAAGGGTCATTAAACACTGGAATAGTTTGCCCTGGGCAGTGGTGGAGTCACCATCCCTGGAGGTATTTAAATGGTGTGTGGACCTGGTGCTTAAGGACATGGTTTAGTGGTGAGCTTGCAGTGCGTGGTCTGAGGTTGGACTTGATGATCTTGAAGGTCTCTTCCAATCAGAGACATTCTGTGATTCTATGACTCTGTGATTCTGCAGGCAGACTTTGGTGAGAGGGCAAACCCTTGGCTTTGCACACCTTCCATGAGCTGCAAGGTTTACAGACTTGATGGATCAGAAATGAAGCCTTCCCAGAGTCCCCAACTTGTCTTTTGTGAGCCAGCTGTAAAGCAGGGTCCTGCCAAGAGAAGCTTGGAAAACAGAATTGCAAAGAAAATTGTGCTGCCGTAGAAGCACCAAGAGCATCTGATGGGAACTGACATCTCTTAGCTTTACCCCAAAAACTTCTGGGGCTGTTGCCACACAGGCTGTAGACCTCAAACCTTTCCATAACTCTTGTTGTTTTATCCCTGTTTATGTTTTAACAGGCTGAGGGAGCTGGGTTTGTTCAGCCTGGAGAAGAGAAGGCTCTGGGTGACCTAATAGCGACCTTCCAGAGCCTGAAGGGGCTCCGGGAAGGCTGGAGAGGGACTGTTCCCAAAGGCCTGGAGGGACAGGATGAGGGGTAATGGTTTTAAACTAGAGAAGGGCAGATTTCAATGGGATGTCAGGAACAAGTTCTTTCCCATGAGGGTAGTGAAACCCTGGCACAGGTTGCCCAGGGAGGGAGTTGAGGCCCCATCCTTGGAGATATTCAAGGTGAGGCTCAACAAGGCTCTGAGCAACCTGCTCTAGTTGAGGGTGTCCCTGCTCCCTGCAGGGGTGTTGGACTAGATGACTTTCAGAGGTCCCTTCCAACCTAAACCATTCTGTGATTCTACGTGAGTGGCGTGTGGTTGCGGCAGGGAATTCGCTTTGGCAGTGCCAGAGGAAAGACATCTCTCACCAAAGCCAGCTCAGAGCAGCGAAGAGGAGGGGATGGAAACCAGCACACACCCCACTGTAGGTAGGAAGCCCTTTGTGAACAAGTAGATTTGGACAGGTAATTTACCCTGCCACGCAGCAGGGTATTGACCCCCTGGTTTAATTATTGTGTCATTTGTCCTTGACAGCTACTGCTGCTTCTAATTAACTCTCCTTAATTAAAGCCTCCAGTTTTCCAAGTATGTAAGCATGGATTTTCTGGGAAGAGTGCTGCAATGAAGAGGAAGAGCTTGGGGGTGCCTGATGAGAAATGACAGGTCCTGTCCCATTGGGACTGGCAAGTTATTTTCTTATCATGCTAGAGTGACAGGCTGGGATCAAACCCAGATCCTCATCTCCATCCCCTAAGGAGCATCTCCTCTCCCACCAGTTTTACAGCCATTTACATGTGTGTGAGTCCTGTTTCTTACCAGTGTAACTAAGATGTGCTTCAGCTCCCTGGGCTTTGCTTTTCTATGTTCCTGCTTTTTGCGGAGTTCGCAGGTCAGATCAAGGAGGCACAGGATTGTAGAATCCTAGAATGGCTTGTGTTGGAAGGGACCTTAAAGAACATCTTGTTCCAATCCCCCCTGCCTTGGGCAGGGACACCTCCCACTAGAACAGGCTGCTCAGAGCCCTATTCAACCTGGCCTTAAACACTTCTAGGGATGAGGCTCCACAACTTCTCTGGGCAACCCATTCCAGTGTCTCACCAGCCTCAGAGTGAAGAACTTCTCCTTAATGTCTCATCTAAATCTCCCCTGCTCTAGTTTCAAACCATTGCCCCTTGTCCTGTCACCACAGACCAAAGTCCCTCCCCAGCTCTCCTGTAGCCCCTTCAGATACTGGAGGCCGCTATAAGGTCTCCCCAGAGCCTTCTCTTCTCCAGGCTGAACAGACCCAACTCCCTCAGCCTGTCCTCACAGGAGAGTTGCTCCAGCCCTCGGAACATGTTTGTGGCCCCCACTGGATCCTCTCCAACAGATCCATGTCCTTCTTGTGTTGTGGGCTCCAGAGCTGGCCACAGTACTCCAGATGGAGTCTCACCAGAGCAGAGTAGAGGGGCAGAATCACTTCCCCTGACCTGCTGGCCAAGCATCTTTTGATGCATCCTAGGATAGGGTTGGGACTTTCCTGGGCTACCAGTGCACGGGGCCAGCTCACGTCTAGTGCTTCATCAACCAGCACCCCCAAGTCCTTCTCTGCAGGGCTGCTCTCAGTCCACTCGTCTACTCAGCCTCTGTTTGTGCTTGGAATCATAGTGTGCTTGGATCTCAAACACAACAGAGGAATTCAAGGCCCTTTTGTCCATAACTCAGGCCAAATTAAAATTAGCACCCTGGGGAGCCGGGCAGGTGACCGAACATCCTCCGTTAAGGGTGCAGAATCTGGTTCCACCAGTGGTCTCTTAGGTGTTTGGGTTTTTTTTGCCTCACTCTGTTTAATAAACTGTATTATCATGAACACTCTATTCAAGGCTTTGAAATCAAATCAACTCCTCTCTTAATCTTTCTGCCGTTTTTTCGGGGCTGGCTGAGTCTTGAAAGATAGCAGCATTCACAGAAACCACATGGCTTGACAGAGTCACTGCTCAGTGTTTTGGAAATGTATCTTTTGACTGTTGGGAAGGAAATTGGCTACTTAAGATGCCTTTTTGTACATTTAAATTAACTTAGTCCATCAGACTGAATAAATCCCGCCGCTGTATTAACATCCAATTATAACAGCAGAGATTGAGCAGTGATTCATGTTTCAACCAGAATGCTGGCAGTTTAAGGGGGGGGAAAAAAGTAATGTATATTGAAATAATAAAAAAAAAAAAAGTCAAAAATGAGAGCCAGAAAATTATGATTGAGCACATAGCAGGAGCTTTTGTGAATATATAATGACAGAAGCGGGAGCCAAATTTCTAACAGGATTAGCTGTTCCTGTCTATCAGATCCAAAAACCTCAATCATTTTGTTTTAAATGACTTTCTGTAACTCATTCATACTAGAAATAGAGGGTGGGAGTTGAGGCTGGGAGCTGAAGAAGCCGCAGTTTGGAATTTAGGCTGGATCAGAGGGGAGGACAGCCCCGGTGTTGTGTGAACAGCCCTGAAGTTGTACGTAGCAGGTGAGCTCTGAACCCCACAGCAGTTTGCAGACTTTGCCAGATTTTTCACGATCTCCTCGTGAGCCAGAAGCTCATGAATGATTTCCTTGGGGAGCAGTGAATGAATGTGTTGATGAAGTGAAATATCTTTTCAAATCCTGCCACAGTTATGGCAGCTGGACCTGCTTGTGGTTTTCTTGCTGCCCTTGAGAAGGACATCAGATGCACTTGTCCAACCCTGGCTCTGGGGGTTGCATCTCACTCTGGATAGCTGTCAGGAGGGGACAGTCTAGATGGTGAAGCTGCCTGAGGGATACAGTTTCTGACCATTTGACATCCTCTGTTCAAAAAGGTGTTAGTGGTGAGGGGGCTACTGGGTCTTTCACACCCTCCACTGCACAGTCTTGCTCTTGGAAATCCTGTGGTGGGCTGGTTGCTCTGGAAATGCTGCCTACTTTGGAGATTGATCAGAGATCCTCTGGTCTGCTATGGATGGAGCCTTGGAAGCACAGCAGCTCCTAGATATCCATCAAGTGCGTGGACAGGGATCTATAGGAGCCTTACCTTCATTTCTTCAATATTTCAATGAATCCAAAGTCTGAATATGTTGTATTTAGTAACATAGTCTTCAATAATAAGGTCTTTCCTGGGCTTCATGCATGAGCGTGTTCAGATGCCTTAGGCCCACCTATTCAAAGACACGTAGATAGCACACATTTCAGCTGCATGAATCACAGAATCATTTATGTTAGAAAAGATCTTTAAGACCATTGAGTCCAACCGTTGACCCAGCACTGCCAGGGCACCACTAAACCATGTCCCCCAGCACCACATCTGCTTCTAAATCTTGCCAGGGGTGGGGGCTCCACCACTTCCCTGGGCAACCTGTTCCAGGCCTTGACAACCCTTTTGGGGAAGAAATTTTTCCTAATGACCAACTTAAACCTCCCCTGGCACAACTTAAGGCCGTTCCCTCTTGTCCTAAATGGAGATAGGAGCTTCATCCCATAGAGGATATAAGCCCTTAAAGCAACATCAGTCTCTGCTTGCATCCATATATTGCTCTAGCATGGTGAGGCCAAAATATCAGATAAGCCTAGACCACTGCAGGAATATAAATGACTAACCTGGCTCATAATGCTCCAAAATGAAGGACACCTTGCTTTTGTTAATCCTCTGTCTGCTGAAACCCTGCAAAATGTTGAATCCAGGTTCCACCTTCATGAAAGCCCAGGGCTAGGGAGCCTCACCGAGCTCAGAAAATGAGCTTGAAAAGTTTGGTAGACTTTCCAAGGATGGAGAAGGCATGGAAGGAGTGATCACTGTCTGGTTTACAATGGAGATTTCAACTTGCAGTGCTGTCTGGTCCCTGCCTCGCAGTGAATAACGGCAAGGCACCGTAATTGGGAGGCTGCACGGATCAGATTATTTTAGGGACAGCATAAAAAGCTGAGTACTCCCAGGGAGCACGGTCAGTTCTCAAAACTTTCAACTTGGAAAGCTGAGCTGAATTAATTACAGTTTCTGTTCCAAAGGAAAATAAGGCCTCTGATGTGCCTTATTTGCTTGATGTTCTTTTTCTTTTCAGCTGACGACCCTTAGGTGGCTTTCCTTTCAGGTGCAGCTCCTTTGTTTTTCTGTAGTTTCTTGCTTTATTAATTAGAAGGTCTGACACTTACAGCCCAAGACATTTATCAGCATGGTACAATTTTAATTAATCTCACAATGAAGCTACTTAAGGTGAACTCCTAACAGGTCTCATATAAGCAGGAATCACGCACAGCAACGCAAACGGTGGCACAGGGCACCTGTGACTGTTGTGCTTTAGATGATTTGGGATGTAGCTTGGTGCAAAGGTTGGACTAGATGATCCTTGAGGTCCCTTCCAGTCTGGTATTCTAGGATTCTAGGAGCTCCTGTTCCATAGTTGCGCTCTCTGGGACAGCGGCATAAGCAAGGTGTGGCTCCT
Source organism: Baryphthengus martii (assembly GCA_013396935.1). Classification (NCBI taxonomy): domain Eukaryota; kingdom Metazoa; phylum Chordata; class Aves; order Coraciiformes; family Momotidae; genus Baryphthengus; species Baryphthengus martii. Next base: position 36,912 of record VWZK01008102.1, read on the forward strand.
ACACAACATACAAACTATATACTATGGAGGTTGAGTACCCTAAATACACTGAAAAGGAAGCATTTGTGCAAAGATGAAGATCTGGATTCCCAGTAGGTTCCTCCTGCCTCTGAAAGGAACTTGGATATCCTTTGATGGCTAATTAAAGGAAAATAATAATAAAACCTATCGAGACTACACTTTATCTACTCAGTTTTTTGGTAGCAATTTGTAAAGAAATAGCAAATTTCGGTCCTCTAGGACTTCTCTCTTGTACATATGTCATAGTTATGAGTGGGTTGTGACTCAGCACGTTCAAACTCAACATCACATCAGAAAAGTGCGTGTTCTGATCTAAACTTCGTAACCAAGACTCATTTCTATGATTCAAATGTAAACCAGCTCAGAAACTGAGGTTCAGAAAAACTATCTGCAGCTAATGAGGATAAATCGAGCAGCACTGTCTATTATACTGAGGGTAGTTTGGACAGGAACTGCACAGCCAATCCCAACGGCCTTCAAAAGTTTGTAATCGCAAGGTGGAGATTACACAGTGTTTCAAAATGGAATTCTCTGCCTCTTCTGCAAGTCCTCTGATGTTCACAGCACAGACATGGTCAAGCTAGATGTGATCAAGGAAAAGTAATTCAAAATTCAGTTTTCTCAGGTGGAAATAGCAGGTGGGAATGGCCAACCTAAGAAGTTCTAAGGTTTCCACTACTCGATGTATTCTTTTAAAAAAATGTGTATCTTCTTGGAAGTTGGATACAACACAGACTGTTGGGTTCAATATAAGCTTAACTGGGTGAAATCCTGGAGGATACAATTTGTATTTGGTGAACAGTTGATATCTTAGAATCATAGAATCATCAGGATTGGAAGGGACCTTGAAGATCATCGAGTTCCAGCCCCCCTGCCATGGGCAGGGACACCTCCCACTAGAGCAGGTTGCCCAGAGCCCCATCCAGCCTGGCCTTAAAAACTTCCAGGGCTGGGGCTTCCACCACCTCTCTGGGCAACCTGTTCCAGGGTCTCACCACCCTCACGGGGAAGAATTTCTTCCTAATGTCCGATCTAAATCTCTCCTCCTCCAGTTTGGGTTGATTCCCCCTCGTCCTATCACTACCCCACATCCTAAAAAGTCCCTCCCCAGCTTTCTTGTAGGCCCCCTGCAAATACTGGAATGCCACCAGAAGGTCTCCTTGCAGCCTTCTCCAAACTGAACAACCCCAACTCCCTCAGCCTGTCTCCATAGCAGAGGTGCTCCAGCCCTCAGATCATCCTGGTGGCCCTTCCCTGGACATGTTCCAGAGAACAGGGGCTGCAGAAGTGGACACAGTGCTCCAGGTGGGGTCTCACCAGAGTGGAGTAGAGGGGGAGAATCACTTCCCTCAACCTGCTGGCCGTATCTTCTTGACCTGAAGCTTAAGGGAGGTGGAACAATTGCATTCATGGCCAAGCCATCTTACCTTTGAATCTCTTTGATACTTACAGAAGTTTGAATGACTTACTCCTTGTTTTGATCTTCCCATTTTCATTGCTCTGTGGTCTGTCTTGATTAGATTCGTATGGTCATAGCAATAGATTCAATTTGAGAAAGGTGATTTTGTGGTTTACTGTTGTGGCTTCTTTTTACATTTTCCCTTTTCCTGAAAAGCTTTTGGTAGCCGCAGTTGGTTTCCTTGGGTGTCTTGACTCAGGCAATGGTGCAATGCTAAATAAATCCTATCAAATTTCTGAAGTTTTCTAAACCTACTGCCACCTGTCAGAGGGAAAAATTCAGATTTTCAGTTTTTCCTCATAGACTATCAGCTACCATATGGAGTGTCTGTGCAGGGGTTAGGAAGACAATTTCTGATGCAAACGCAAAAGGTCTTCACGAGTAGCTGGAATTTTGCCTGCTGTATATTTATACATGACAGTTAATTCTTGGTTCATTTAGAGATGAAGCCAGAATGGATCTTAATCTGCCACCTCACAACTGAATCTCTCTTGAATGTTGCACCAAGTAACGAATTGTCACTAGGATCCAAGTGTATTCCCTTGCCATGTGTCACGAGTAACCGCTCTGCGGTTTATCGCTGGCAGTTCTCCATGGTGTTTCTTCAGGATAATGCCCCACACTATATCATCTGCAGGAATAAACTCTCCCTGCTGACACGAGCTGGGGTGAAGGCACTTGGCAATTGACTGTGTGTTACAGAAGCTCTCTGAAGCTCGTTCAGTGGAAGAGAGACTATCAGGTCATCGGGCCCAAGTTGTATGTTTGGCTTCAAAAGATGGAAGGGACTTGCAAAACCCGGGAGGAATCAAAAGGCTCTGGTCCAGTAGACAGGAGGTCAGGCAAGGCAGTCCCTTCTGTCTTTGAAAGCTCCTACTGAAATACTTTAATTAAAAAGGAAGAAAGAAAAAAATGTATATAATAGAATGGAGTATTTTGGCAGTAGATGGGTGTTTCAGGTCCACCTCTAATGTCTTCTGAGCTGTAAAGGCAGACAGCAAGCTCATTCAATACCCAGGCTGGCAGCCTTTGTCCTTTGTTGCTGGGAGTATCCTCTCCCGGGATGGGACAACTGATGGTTGGAAAGATCCACGGGCAATGAGGAGTGGAGCTAATGCTCTCCTGGGACTGGTGGTGGTGCAGAAGGTCATGGGAGGGAAACAAAGACATCACAAGGTCTCAGTTTTCACAGGAAGCCATGAAGCAAGAGGGTCCACCTTTTGGAGGAGCACTATGGTCCTCCAAACAGAGTGTAGGAAAACGTTGAGATTCAATGAGTTTAACTTGCTGCAGAAGATCACACGTTGTTCGATTGTCTCAAGGTACCAGGTCACCACAGTCTGCAGACAACCTGTCTGATTGGCTTATTCCCTGTGAAACTGCAAGTGAAGTCATCTGGCAATGAAGTGTGAAAGGCCTTGAGGAAGAGGAGAAGGCCACAGGGGAGGTGGGGATCTCAACGGGGGTTGCATGAAGTTGAGAGATGATCTCAAGAGGAGTTGCACCAGGTTGAATTCCAGAGTAACCTGCAGCTACATCCCTCTGTCTGCCCTAGATCTGCTGATCTCTGCAGGGATGTTCCCTTGGGAGGACAGGCACCAGGGGAAGAGGACAGGGAGTGTGGCACCTCCCTCAAGTCATTATGAGCATTGCTGAGCCCTGTGAAAAGCCTGACAAGTTGTCCTCTTTCCTTCTGCAGCTCACTCGGGTGCCGGTGGAGTCGTGTAGCCAGTACGAGACCTGCAGCGAGTGCTTGGGCTCAGGTGACCCTCACTGTGGATGGTGTGTCCTTCACAACACGTAAGTACCTGCTGGTGTTTGCCACTGTCTGAGCCTTGTTTTCCCCAACTGTCTTCCCTCAACAGTTCTGATAACTCGTGGCAGAGATGCAAAATATTTTCTCAGTCCCTGGCTAAGCCAACAAGTCATCCAGATACCTCCAGGAAGATCTCTGGGAGTTCCTGGGGGAGACTTTGTTTAACTGAGGAGCATTGTTTTGGAAGACGAGGGAAAAGAAGGGTAGTAGAGGCTGGTCAGATCTCCTCAACCATCTGATCCACAGTTTGCTGAGTGCATCAGGAAAACACCTATAGACCCTGACGTGCTTTGAATCAAACCCTCCAGCAGCTCTTCTCTGGATGACAAGTACCTCCTTGTTCCCATTGAAGGCAGCTTGACCAGCAGCTCGGCTCAGATACTTGTCTCAGCACCTCCACCTTTCCACTGCTGACCTGAACCTCTCCTCTTTCAGACTTTTCATGATCTCCATTGCCCTCAGAGAAGAATCAGGTCCCTATAACCATCATGGGGTCCACTCTTAAGTTAAATGTCAAGGGGACCTTTTGGTTTGTATGCTTACTGTGGGAAATTGTTGATCCTGAAGTTGACCCTGAGTTGTGTGAGTCAACTCAACTGCGCCAAATGAGCAGAAATGAGCAAAACTGTTCATTTGGCTTATCTGACCAGGATGCTGAGCAGATTTGTCTACATCCACATTCTTGGGCTTCTGACAGGGCAAAAGGGGACCTCATTTCACCGTTTCATTTTGCTACAGCACAGGCTTATCCAGTGCCTCGCAAGGAGCTCTGGATCCAGGTGTCCTCAGGACTGGGAGATGAGTTCATTGGCTTTGTTTTCTGAAGGCTTTTTAATGATGCTATTGATCTTCAAATTTCCTCTCTGCAGCCTTCACTGCCAGTGATCTCCTCCTGCAGAGAGCCCTCTGCCAAAGCGGTGGAGAGGGAGGTGTCACGTTGGCTGAGCTCCTGGCTGTGAGTGGCAGGGTGGTCTCATTTGCCAAGAACCTCTCAGCAGAGACAGTGGCTGGAAAGGACATTGGATCTGTCTAACCAAACATCTCCAGCTGAGCGTGGCTCTGCAGGAGGCTGTCACTCCAAGTCTCACAGTGTCCTTGGCAACGATGCAGGGTTTTTCTGATGGACCCTGCTCCTGCTGTCTGTCCTCTCCCATTGAGTTCACCTCCGAATTCTTCTTGTTGCACTTCAAACTCTTCTGGTGGAGGCAGTGGTCCAATTGCAGCAATCCTCTTTGCTACCTCTCCTTTCCGGAACAGAAGAACAGGGAGCAAACATATTCCATATTCCAACCTTCTGTGGATGTCCTTTAGCTTGTGTGATCTTCATCCAAAGCCACAACTGCCTGCTTGGTTTCATATCAGATCTGGGTGATCCATCCCAAAACACGCTCAAAAACTTAACTGAGCCTCTGGAATTGTTCAAGGAATCTTTGGCAAACAAGTCCGGAGTTATGGTCTGGTAGGCTCGAACCCCTGAGACCTTCACCTTGCTGACCTGAGGATATTTCCAATTGATATACAGCTCTGTAGTATTTTTTAATCTCATTTTATTGTGCAACCATTGTGCAGAGCACTGAGCGTTTTGCTGTCAATGGAGGGACAGCACAGACTATGACTATGTGCAGGCAGGATAGGAAAGCAAGAATTTGGCCATTAATTGAACCACATCAGTGCTGGAGATTTCATCTCCTGCCGTCCAGGGTCAGTGGAAACAAGCAATCAAGACATCCAGCAATAAATCCCCCAAAGCAGAGAAAAAAGGCAGAGACAAGTGCAGAATTCCCAGCAGCTCAGTGTGAAGGAGTGTCAGGAATGTGGTGGCTGGTGACAAGTGAAGGTGGCAGCACCGACTCAGTTAGAACAAGAAACTCCTGTATAGACTTGGTCCTTCAGGGAGATGTTTGGCCTTGCAATCTGGACTTGCTTGATGGCAGGATTCCCGTGCTCTGCTCCCTCTGGTCACTTAACCTCTGTTTCCTCATCTGGAAAAGAGGGACACCTCTTATTTATGTGCTTTGCAGCAGGGTCAATGAGATTAATTCTTTTCTTTTCTCTTTAATTCCTTCATTTTTTTTCTAAAGCAGTTGGAAGGCAAATTATTATCAAATCCCACTCCACTCTGTTCCTTCCCCGTAGTTTCCATTGCAGTTAAAAAATCTGGTTTCCAGTCCTCAGTTGGAAGGAGTTTTCAGTGCAGCCTCAGGTGGTCCTCTCTGGGTCTCTGTTTCTTCCTCCTTTTAAGTAGCCCTGAAAGCAGAGGAGCCAATCATCATAGAATCGTAGAATGGGTTGGGTTGGAAGAGGCCTTAAGGCTCATCTGGTCCAACCCCCCTGCAAGGAGCAGTGACATCTACAACTAGAGCAGGTTGCTCAGAGCCCCATCCAACCTGACCTGGAATGGGGCCAGGGATGGGGCAGCCACCACCTCTTAGGGTAACCCAAGCCAGTGTTTAACCACCCTCAGAATCAAAAAATTTCTTTCTTCTATCCAGTCTAAATTTCCCTCCTTTTAGTTTAAAACCATCACCCCTTGTCCTGTCAGAGCAGGCCCTGCTAAATGGGGTGCTGTTACATCCCATTCCACACGATTTGACTGTTCAGGATGTTCAGGGTAAGAATATCCTAACACTGAGTCTCTTATTGGAACCTTTTGCACCACAGAACCCCTTAAGATTCGTTAACAGACTTTTCCTCCAATGGGATTCATCATCAACGACTCCCGTGCAAGGATCTGTGGGGCAATGTGCCAGGAGCATTTCCCCTCATGAGTGGTAACTCTTCCCAGTCAGGAATTCCAGGGGATTTCCAGTGGCTGATGTGGGAGGTGTTTTGTGGAAGGGATGGAGGGAGCAGACAGGCTGTGCAAGACGCGGGGTGGAGTGGTACTGGGAAGCAGATTGCCTGTGGGCAAAGCCATGCCCTTCACTCCTCTTTCTCCGCCAGTATAAACCATCAAGAGGCACGGCGGTAGAGTGGGACATGGGTGAAAGCTGCCATATGGAGTACAGCATTTATCTTTTTGTCTCTGCCGTGCGAGTCCCTCTTATTTTAGGATTTGCACTTCGCAGACCCTTTTCCTCAGACCCCCATTTCCAAGCCAATCTCAGCTCCCGCCGCGTGAGAGGTCTGGGGGCGCCTGGGGACGGCTCTCCAGCCGTCATCTCACGGCGGAGCTGGGCTGTCTGCACAGAGGGCAGCGTGCCAGGGCTCAGGAATCGATTTCCACGGCTCTGCTGTCCTAACCTTACACCGAGAAACTCGAGTCCGCTGAGAGAGAAAGAGGCAGACAGACCCACAGACGGCTGCAGGAGAAAGGAGGGGGCTGGGGGGGGTGAAGGATTGATTGGCTTCTGCCCCGAGAAGAGGAGAGCTGATATAGAGCAGGTCACCGGAGCTTTTCATCTCTATATCTTTAGCCCCAATCTTGTGGTCCGCCCCCCGCCTTTCTTTTCCCTGCTATAGCTCTGCTCCCCTCCTGGGCTCTGTTCAGGCCTCTTTAGGCAGCGATGAATCATTTAGTTGGTGTAAATTGAAAATGTGGCGCTCGGTTGCTGAACGAGTCTCCAGGGGAGGGCGAGGGGCCAGGGTAGAAATGAGGGGAGGGGGAACGGGGGGAAGGATCCAGGCTGAAAAGCTAATAACTGGCACAGAGGAACTCGCTGCCTGGTCGCAAGGTCGAAGCAATGTCACCAAGCCTTGAAGAGGGGGCTACAGAAAGGGATGAGAGCGGAGCAAAGTTCTCGCCGAGCCTGAAATACGTTGCAGCTTCCTCCTGTGGCGGATGCAGCCGTCCAATTTCCGAGCAACCTCCAGCAAGCTGCTTCTGTTTCCATCCCTTTCCAAACTGTTACCCTCCTCTACCTCCTTTCCCCTTCACATGCAGAGGGACAGAGATAGCTGAGGTTCTTGGTCCCCAGAGGAGGGATAAACCCTTCTGCAGCTGAGTGAACCCTCCCTGGCCCTGCCTGGCCCAGCACCAACTCCAAAGCAGACATGCACAAGCGCTGATCCACATGCACGTGGCAACCAACCAAATTTTCAGCCCCGTACAGCGTGTCTGGGTTGTGTTTAACACCTCAGCTGCCAGCAGAATGGATATTTGGGGTGGAGGAGCAGCAACATCCCTATAGAAAAAGGCAGCACTTTATAAAGAGGCAATCTGCTGACCTTGCTGGGTGCAGAAAGGACCTGTCCCAGGCTCTGTGACGTGAACTGTCACTCCTGGAATTCATCCTCATGTAGCTTCTCTGATTTTGGGATGAATAGTTGAATGTGCATGAGCTGTCTGTCCTTAAGGAAAGATGCAGCCTCGAGGCACCAGCCTCCTGCTGCATCTGGGATCTGCCCTCGCTCTCATGGGGACTCCTTGGCCAGCAGGTCATGAGTTGCAACCACAGAGGCAAATGGTCCCATATTCTGGGAGAACTTGTGACATTGCAGAACTCTTTTTTTTTCTTTTTTTTTTTTTTTTTTTCCCAGCTTGCAGTGGGACTATTATTTTTGGTTTTCTGAAAAATGTTCTTGAAAGCCATTTTAGAAAGAGGCGATACCATTTAGTAACTGGAGAGTGATTCTTTTAGACCTCACAAGGTCGTGTTTTGGGATTTTATTTCAGGTTTTATTAAATGGCTTAAAATTTCAAAGTAAAAAGGCAGTCTGAAGTGAACCGTTACTGGTCCTTTTTTTTTTTTTTCAATTAAAATGAAACATTTGGGCATCTGTGCTTTCTTTCTCCCCTAGAAGACTTTCCCAACTCTGGAGACTGAGCAAAGCAGGCTGTCAACAAACACTGTTGGTTTGGAGGAACTAACATTTGCTGTGGAGGGAAGAGGGTTTGTTTTAATATCACCAGTCTGTCCTACTGTGGAGGTAGCAGAGCCAGCTCCTGGCTCTGCTGCCTCCAGTGTATCCATCTGTACCCTTTCCTATCTTAGCATCATCTTGCCATGGGTCAGATTTTGGTGCCTTCACACACCTAAGAGACCTTCTACAATGTCAAAGGTACATGATATTTATCCTAATCTTCCTAAAGGTGAATCTGCTCCTGTTGGCTCTGCTCTCTGCACTCTTCTGCTCATCTCTGAGGAACTGCACATGTCCTTCGTGTGCCCTTCTGGCACCCAAGAACCTTTCCAAGGGACCTGAGCTGGCTCTCTTGCTTTTGCAGCCTGGTTGCACCCCAATTGCAGAGCAGGAGCCAGGAGATAGCCCCCTCTTCCTGGAATAGCCTCCTGTAGGCATCCTACCTCAGGAATGAAGCAAGGACAGAATGCTCTTAGATATGGACCATACCAGCCACCTTCACGGATCCCTTTGGCTCTGGGTTAGTCAAGGGATGACCAAAATCTGGTGTGTACAATTACACAGGCTGAGCTGACCGTGGATTAGCTGGATAGCTGCAGCAGTGGAGGTGGTGTTTATGAGACACTTGAGAAGCCATATGGGAGTTTTTTTGGTTTCCTTACAAATGGACAGACCTGTCCAGAGGGGTTTTGTGCTGTCCTCTGGCAGAAGACAGCTGCCCCAATGTTTAGGAAATTGCCTTCCGTGTCCTCCTGCTCTCCAGCTCTTCCTGTCTGCCTTGTATCTGCAGGATATTTGTGTTACCCAGAAACGACAATTCCCATTTCTAACATGCTAGAGAGGGAAAAAAAAAGGCACTTAAACATGTTGTTTTCTAGAGAGTGAGGGATTAGTGTGGAGGGGAGGGAGGTTTATTATCCATGCTCAGACTCATTGCCAGACAAGGGAAAAAAAAAATAAAAAATAGAGAAAGTTACAAAGTGCAGCTCCCGCTGTCTCGTCTCAGCAGGTAACTCGATGCGATGCTGCTTGCTGAGGCTCATTGATCATCCTTGGCTTTAACTTTCTTGGTCAAAGTCTCCTGAATCACTAGAGAGTCTCAGGTAACCTAAGCTGCCTACAGATGCTGCAATAAGACCTTTTCTGAAGGGTCTTTTGATTGCTTGACTTTCTGCCGTCTGAAAGACTGCGACTGTCTTTCAGGCTGAGGTTTTTTTCTTTCTTTTCCCCTTCAGCTCCTCTCTTTTCCTTCCCAGTCTTTTCCTCCACTTGTGTAGGGAGGGAGGATATCTCAAGAGCAACGGGGGGAAGGGGCACTGGGAAGAGCTGTATGGATCAGGCGTCAGGGACCCAGCAGGGTAAGAGGATGGAATATCTCACCCAGTCCTGTGCCGCTCCAAGGTCTAACAGAGAGCAAGAAAAGAAAAGGAAAGAGATTCTTGCAGGGGCTTGTCATCCTCTACACCCTCAGCTTCCACTACAAGAAACCAGGGCCTCAGCTGTCCCTGCTTTCTACTCTCCATGCTGTTCTGTCCCAAGGTGCAAACCAGAGTCTCCTCAGTAAGGGGGCAGTTGGCAGGTGTTCTGCATTTGCTTGGCGTGATGAAAAAGTCTTCACAATCATGGTTGGGGTGGTTTTTATAGGTAAAGCTTTTTGTATCCTTTCCTGCTTTAGCATCATCTTGGTGCCATCTTGCTGTCTTCACATACCTGACAGTTGTCCTCACCTTCCTAAGGATGGATCAGCCAGAATAAAACCGAGTGGCTTCCAACTCATATCTTGTTTTGCGTTGGGAATTTGTAGTCAGGTGGGTTGATCCTCCCTATCAGAGAGGAAGCTCTGAGCTACTTCAATAGTTTTGTGTGTCTGAGCTACGTGGGGGCATTTCTCATGGCAGGAGATTTCCAGATACACGCTGTTGGTACACAATGGGGAGAAAAACGTAAATGCCGGGAGGGAAAGTAATTGAAGGAAATCTGAAATCTTTCATTGACTTTGAAAGACCCCGATCAGTTGTTTGGCAGAATTAGCATTGCCAGTCAACGGTGACAAAGGTAGGAGTGAACCAGCTGTCAAAATGTCTCCAAACAGAGCTTGGCTTGACTCCTCCCCAGTCACAGCTGGCGCTCAGGCCACCATGCACATGGCCTGTGAACCTCTTCCATCTGATAGGAAGGGAAAGTGGAGTCATCTTCCCACAATTGGCTTTGGCACCGAGCGATTCCCACTTCTTCTCAGGTAGTTATCGAAACTGGAGCCGGCATTTCAGCCTTCGCACAGAGAGGGAAGCGCACAGCAGGGGGGCTCCGTAGAGTGACATTGGCCCATTGAGCCTGGATAATCTTTAATCTGTCTGCTGCGGTATAGCTAAAGTACCCGTCATTTCACACCTAAGCGTCGTCTCTCCTTTGGAGCCGAGGAAATAGCCCCAAATGTGATAGCTTTCCAATGGCCTTTTGAAATGAGATCGGGGCTCTTAGTCCAGAGAGTGAAATTCTTGAGATGGAGACCATGCCTATTGATGGTGATAAAGCCCTGAGTGAAATGGAGGCTCCTGGGAATCCCGTTTCACTGCAGCTGGGTGATGACATTCAATAAACCGCTCTGAACCCGCCTTGTACCTTTGAGCAGAACACCAGTTCTGGAGAGCTGACCCATTGCCGTACCTGCATGTTGTGCGTCCGTCAACGCTGATGTCCTTCCATTCCTTAGATGCCATCGTGTCCCTTTTGGGAGCACTTTTACTGCTCTGGTCTACCTAGCAGTGCAGGGCAGAGTTATGTCCTTCACAGATTGATTATCTCCATGGCCTTGCCTGCCTGAGGCAACTCAGGGACAGCACTGGACACTGTGGGCCGTAAGACTCAGGCGTGCGGTAAATGTGTTTTGATAACAACCTCCTTCCTTGATTAGCTTATTTTGCTAGAGGGCACTGAGGAGGGGTGGGAAGATAATTAGTTTGTGCAGTGGGTTCCAGCAGAAGCTTTCTCCTGATGTAGCCCTGTGAGTTAGGTGTCCTACTTGAGATTTGTCTCCGTCACGGAAACATTGGCAGCTCAGGTTTAGCGTTGCAGGAAGCTCGGCCTTCGCAGAGAAAGATCTCGAGGGTTTCTTGTTTCATGTGAAACACAGTGCAGTCTGCCATGGGCTAGGAGGTGTCTCAGGTGTTAGGATACGCAATGAGAAAGGGGTAGTGGTGCTCGCTGGTGCCTGGGGGCCTTCTAGAGGACCTCTTCTGTGCTGGTCCCTGACAGGGGACACACCTTTGTCATCTCAGCATCACCCTTGCTCTAGGACACTGCACACTGAGGGGGTGGTATATCTAGATATCCCACAATACTGGGGGAAGGACCACCCTGATCGGCTTAGGAAGCCTGTCAGATGTACACTGGAGCTGAGATGTGAAGTTACCAGAGTGTGCCCTGATTTAGATTATAAAGTACAGGTTGGCAGAGCCAAGGAGGAGACCTAGATATGGAGTAGCAACAGGACTTAATTCAAGTGCCTAAACACAGATCTATGGAGAACATAAGGAGATTTCAAAATATTGGTAGTTTTATTTTCTTAAAGAACTCAATTCAGTTGCCAGTATGTGCTGTCTCCTGCAGCTGGAGTGGCCAGGATATCTGAGATGTTCACCTGGGGCTGGTAAATATGACACAGAGTCTATGGGAGACCCATTTCTTCCACAGGGTAAGATGGGGGCCAGCTGGGATCCTGAGGACATCTCAAGTGACTTTCACAGAATCACAGAATTCTTGAGCTGAAATAGACCCCTGAGATCATCAAGTCCAGCCTATGACCTAACACTGCCACATCAGCTAGACCATGGCACTAAGTGCCACATCCAATCTTTCCTTAAACACCTCCAGGGATGGCGACTCCACCACTTCCCTGGGCAGTCCATTCCAGTGTTTAATCCCCCTTTCCGTCAGGAAGCGCTTCCTAATATTCAACCTAAACCTCCCCTGGCACAGCTTCAGGCCGTGCCCTCTCATCCTGTCACTAGTTGCCTGGGAGAAGAGCCTGACCCCCACCTGACTACAACCTCCCTTCAGGGAGTTGTAGAGAATGAGAAGGCCCCCCTTGAGTCTCGTCCTCTCCAGGCTATACAAGCCCAGCTCCCTCAGCCTCTCCTCATAAGACTTTCCCTCCAGTCCCTTCCCCAGCCTCGTCGCTCTCCTCTGGACCCGCTCCAGCACCTCAAAATCTTTCTTAAAGCGAGGGGCCCAGAACTGCCCTCAGGACTCGAGATGAGGCCTCACTTTAAACTCCTGTGTGTGGGTGACAAAATAGAGCCCAAACCCAACTTGTGGTGTCCTCTCCCCACATATTCTCAGGGTGCCCAAAAGCCAGAACTGGGTTTTGCAACTAGACCGGTCTCACTCCTCTCATCAATTTTAAATTCCCCCAAGGTCCTTATTTGCATTAAAGCAGGGATTTGGTTTCCTGTAGGGTTGAGCTGCTCAGTGAGTGTCATGATATATGGATGGTTTGGGACACTCTGTCTCAGTCGCTGGGCTGTTTGTAGGGAATTGCTCTGTCTTGCTGTCAGATTCTCCCTGGTGCCTCTGCAGCCAATGATCTGCCAATGAGGGAAAATGGCAAACGAGCCAAACGAGCTCTCCCCAGGGCGGGGGTCTGTCTGTCTGCCACTGCCACTGTTTCCTCTGTGACATTTCATCATCCTCACCTGTGACAGCTCTCAGAAGGGAATGGGGAGGGGGGAGGATCAGAAAGCTCTTCCTCCTAAAGAAAAGCACAGCAAACCTTTAAGAATCATAGACTCATAGAATGGCTTAGGTTGGAAGGGACCTCAGAGATGATCGAATCCAGCCTCCCTGCCATGGGCAGGGACACCTCTCAACTAGAGCAGGTTGCTCAAGGCCTCATCTCAACCTGGCCTTGAACACCTCCAGGGAGGGGGCATCCACAATTTCTCTGGGCAATCTACTTCAGAGTGTCTCCAGCCTTGTATTGAAGGACTTCTTAAAATCCAATCTAAACCTCTTCTCCTTCAGCTTAAAACCATTTCCCTTTGTCCTGTCACAGGACACTCTTGTGAAGAGTTCCTCTTCAGCCTTCCTGGAGGTTCCCTTCAGGTATTGGAAGGCAGTTAAAAGGTCTCCCCAGAGTCTTCTCTTCTCCAGGCTGAATAATCCCAGCTCCCTCAGCCTGTCCTCGTAGCAGAGGTGCTGCAGCCCCTGGATCATCTTTGTGGCCTCCTCCAGACTCGTTCCAACAGATCTATGTCCCTCTTATGGTGGGGACATGAGAACTGGATGCAGTATTCGAGGTGGGGTCTCACAAGAGCAGAGTAAAGGGGGAGAATCACCTCTCTTGATCTGCTGGCCACACTCCTCTGGATGCATCCCACGATAGGGCTAGCCTCCTGGGCTGCATGAGCTCACTGCTAGCTTGTGTTGAACTTCTCAATCAACACCCCCAGGTCCTTCTCTTCAGGGATACTCTCAACCCAAGGTATGTCTTTATCCAGACTCACTCTCTCCATGGATCTGCACACACACACTCCTCCCAATAAATGCAGGCCATCATCGTCTATTGAACACTCTCACATTCAGAAACCTGCCACCAAATATCCCCACATGTCACCAGCACCTGTGTCTCCAGCCCCTGATTGTCCCTCTTGCTCCCACACCCCACCGCACTCATTCCCCTAAGCAGTGGTACAGAGACAGATCCTTTCCCAGTTGGCTTCTGTATCTGGAAGATTTTATTTCCCTTCCCTGTGGTCTTGTGGTCCTGGGGGCAGGTTGTGTGAGTTCACAGGAGCTCCTGAGGTTGAAGCTAATTATCTCCGCCTGCTGTGGGCCTTGGGTTTTTTTTTTTGCTTTTTAGTCTCTTCTTCCTGTTCCCAGCAATGTACATGTTTCTTTTGTTTGGTGAGTGGATCTGAGCAACTCATCTTTCTGTTTTCTTGAACATCTTGTCTTCCATCATTTTCCACTTCAGAGACGTCCTTCAGCAGCTTTTGAACAGCATACCATCAATAGCAGGAACCATCTACCAAGGCAGGTGCAGATGTTTCAGCTCTGTGAATTATGGGAGCCAAACAAGAGCCTGATCTCTGGCATTGTGGGGAGATACAGAAGTCCCTCCTTCATGTACAACATTTGCATAAGACATCTTGCAAATGAACCTCACCAATTGTCCCAGCAGTGAAGAGCAAGCCCTGGGTGTCAGGAGGCTGCAGTTCTCCACTGAACTCACCAGCACAGGTCAACATCGGAGGAGAGCAGGGAAAACCAGCACATTGCCAGGGCCACACGACAGATGAGTGTCAGATCTGGACATGGAACAACATTTCTTGCCTCCTGTTCCAATACCCAATAGATTGGACCAAATTAATTTCTGCTGGGGTAACAGGTCTCATCCTTGGAGCCAGAGCTAGACTGGAGTGGCTAACATCTGGATGCAAGGAACCAGGATAGTCAAAGAAAACATGTTTTCTTTCTATTCTCCCAGAGGAGAGGCCAAATTCACAGAAGTGTTGGCTGTGAATTTCTTCTGCCACTGACTATGGGCTTCTTTATGCTCCATATCTTAGAATCATGGAATTGTTCTGACTGGAAGAGATCTTTAATATCATCAGGTCCAACCATTCCCCCCATCCCTGCCAGGGCACCACTAACCCCTGTCCCTCAGCACCACATCTCCATGCCTTGGAAACCCCTCCAGGGATCATGGGGACTCCGCCATTGCCTTGGGCAGCCTGGCACAGGCCTGGACAGCACTGGAGGGGAAAAAACTGTTCCTCATGTCCAACCTAAACTTCTCCTGGCTCAACTTGAGCCTCCTTTTCTCCAGGCAGCCCCACTGCAAGCAGGCATGGCTGTATCTTGTAATAAAGCATCTACCAGACCCTGCTAATGGAAGGAAGGGTAGATTTCTGATTATTTTCCTCCACTCCCTTGCCTCAGAAGTTGCACCAGCAAATAACATGTCTTTTTGTTGATTACTTTGTGGCAAAGACTAAAGAGAAAGTTGGAGGAAGAGAAATACATTGAGGAGTAATAAAAATACTGAAGGATCTGCTAGGACACAGTAGAGGAGCTGGAGGATGTGTCTGCCTAACTTGGCTAAAGGGATTTGAGGGGTTGTGAACAACATGAGGAAATGGGAATTGGTGTGGGCTGAAGGTCTGAGACACTGTTGTAAGAAAAGATCTGGGACAGTTTCTGACCAGGAAAAACAAATCTTGGACCCCTTGGTATGTTTAGAAAGGGATGCCAGCATGATCCATCGGTTGCAGAGTTTTCCTTAAGCTGGAGAGAGGAATATTCACTTCCCTGCTCTGCTCTAGGTACTTTGCATGATTTTGGACAAGTTACCTTGGTTGGGATTTATCTCATCTACTACTAGATCTCTTTTCTCAGTGAAGAGAGGGGCTTTTTCTGAACACATTCATTGTAACCCTGAGGTGTTCAGGCAGTGGGGGGAATTGCCCTCTGGAAGTGCCAGTTTCTTTTAGCAGCTAAAGGGGAAAGTTAAATGAATATATCAAGCACTGCCCAATTTACAGTGACTCACATCCTTAATTTCCCTGTGTTGTAGCCCCTTGTTTGTAGGAGGGGAGTAACAGTTCCTCAGCTCACAGATGGCTGTGAGGTCCAAAGCCTTTTTGGACAATGAGTGTCTTGCAAGAGTCCTGTAGGGAGCTGGGCTTGATGACTGGAGGCTCCCAGACAGTACTGGCTGTAAAGCATGATGATAATCATTTCATCTTGCCAGTGGCCGAGTAAGTTTTGGGTTTGTTTAATTAAAGCAGAAGGAGCCTTAGCAGTAGTAGGTACTTGCTCAAACCAATGAATGTGCCCAAATCACACTGTGTCCTTGTCTGGCTGTTGGAGGAGAAGTGGCACCAGAAGGGTTAAGGCAGACAGGACAGTGAGGAATGAAGCAAAGACCCTTGTGTCTTGGTCTCCCTCCCATATCTCATTCCCAGTGCCTCCTGCCCCTCTGGCCCCAGGCAGTAAAGGAGATCTGCATTTTAATTGAGACATGTTAAGAAAATAATCTCAATCTAGCTCACCCATGCCTGGAAGGCTTCTCCCTTGTGAGCTTGGTGCAGATGCTAAGTGCACATTTTGGGGGATGGGGGTGTTTGTTACATGTCTCTTTCTCTCCTTTTTCCATCCCTGCTTGATTTCTAGGTCTGAGAGAAGGGCAGAAGGCTGGAACTATCAGGAAAAAGTAGAGCAGAAAATGGCAGGACCTCATTTAGATCTCCTTCCTCTCTTGCAAATAGGACAGTCATGCAAAACCCAACTACCAAGCCATGTAGAGGTTCTGTGGTGCCTGAGTGTTGGGCAATGACCTTTGAGGACCTTGGGAACTGACCTTGGGAACTGAGAGGTTGTTCTCTAGTTGCAGTGGCATTCTGTCTCCTCTTCCTCCTATACTTGGTACAAGGAGTAGAAAGGAGCAGGTGGAAAGGAGACCAGGATTCTTCAGGTATTCGAGAAACAGCCTTGCTTGCAGTAGAATGGAGAAGGAAAGGGGATGAAGTGAGGCCTCTTTAGTCTCTTACTTGAATTAATAGGGCCCTACTCTCATGGTTCAGGGGGTGGATAGATGATCAGAAGAAAACCAGACTCGTTCTGTTTTGTTGCAGATCCAAACCTTCACCACAAAGAGGTGCAAGTTTTGTCTGCGGACTTTCTCAGCTGCAGCAGAGACAGAAGCCCCCATGAGCTATCCTTTCTCTTGGCATCCCAGGAGCTGGGAACAGGCAGCCAGACACATTCCGCCTCCAGCACCCACTTGGAAGGGACTTTTTTTGCTGACCAGCCCTGCCAAATGAGCACTGGATTATTTGGTTTGGTGTAAAGGGACAGGATTTCAGTCCAGATAACACTTTCCTGTTTTGTCTATTCCTTGTTTCCTGAAGCTTGCCTGGCTTGATAAGTTGTTATCGGAGCAGAACATCTCTGTCAGAGCCACCACTGAGATGTGATTGGGCCAGAGGTGGCTTTTCTTGACTCCTTACAGAATTCTCTGGCTGCCTTCTACCCAGAGCCTCTAAAGAGCCAGCCATTTAATGATGGTAGGATGACGTTGGGATGCTTGCCAAGAACTTTAGCTCTCTGCTTTTCTCAGGGAGAAGAGAAACTGCAAACGTAGATGAGAACAAATCAATCAAACCTTCAAACTTTTCCTCATTTTCACCTGGTCCCAATCCTGCAAACAAGCTTGCAGGTTAACTCTTGAGAGTAGGAATAACCCAGAAAGTAGAATGAGTTCTCCATCTTAAGCCTATTGCCTCATAAAATTTGTTTGGAGGTATGGATCTGACTTCTATAGTCTTTCTGGGTAAGGTCTTAGTTAATCTAGATAGGAAGGTGATTTTCTGCATGGTAGGGACTTAATTTTTACTGGTACTGTTAGGGCAACAGTGAGTCTTTGTTCCCCTTTCTGCTCTCAAAGACTGGCCTAGAGGATTCCCTCCCAGCTTTAACTTCAGTGGTGCCCTTGGAGGGGCAATGGGCACACATTGGAAATTCCACTTCAACATAAGGAAAAACTTCTTTGCTGTGAGGGTGATGGAGCCTGGAACAGGCTCCCCAGAGAGGTTGTGGAATCTCCTTCTCTACAACCTTTCAAAACCCACCTGTGTGGCCTGCCCTGGGTGATCCTGCTCTGGCTGGGGGGTTGGACTCAATGATCTCCAGAGGTCCCTTTCAGCACCTGCCATTCTGTGATTCTTTGATGGAGGATCTGAGGATGTTGGAGAGAGTTTGGTGAGAAAGAAAGAAGGGCAGACCCACAGCATAAGCTCATCTGGCCAGTTGTCAAAATATCATTTGGCTGCCTCTTGAGTTGCTCAGAAACACATCGGTCTGATTATTGAGTGTTATACTTGATCTCCAATCGACTGGGGTGAGTTGAAGAAGACGGCCTTCCCCACTACCCTCATTCCCAAATTAAAAAATGAGGGGAGAAGTAAATGCTTTGACTTTTCACTCTGCCTGGATGTTCAGGGAATTTGCCATTAATGAAAAAATACTCACCCTTCAGAGTGAAAGCATGCATCGAATGAGTTACAGCAAAATAAATTAATACTAACAGTATCTATTAAACATGGCACTCTGGAGCTTTATAGGAGTTCACTGCTGCTCTGATTTGATCATGACATCGTTAACATAATATAAAGAATCAAAAAATCAATAGCTTGCTGAAGCCCAAAATTAAGGCCGAG
This sequence comes from Baryphthengus martii, assembly GCA_013396935.1. Lineage (NCBI taxonomy): Eukaryota > Metazoa > Chordata > Aves > Coraciiformes > Momotidae > Baryphthengus > Baryphthengus martii. The sequence continues at coordinate 55,231 of VWZK01008102.1, forward strand.
CAGTGTTATGCCATATCTTTAAATATCTGAAATAGCAACTTGTCTCTGTCACGTCAGAGCTCTTTGCAAATTAAACCTCTCTCAGAAAGTAGATGGGAATTTGCTGGCCCGCCTGTCATTCCTGCAGTCACCCACTTGGGATGCTTGGCGTGAAGGTTAGCTCAGTTTTTCCAGCAGTGTGGACACAAACAGAGAAGAAAATCTTCTCATGGCTGTATTGGCATAACCCTGGAGAGGCTCCAGAACAGACACAGGAGCACTGCATTGATTGACAGACAGACAGATCCTGTGGGATGATGATGTGGTTGACGTGTCTTCCCTTGTTGACGTAGTATCATAGAATGGTTTGGGTTGGAAGGGACCTTTCAAAGTCATCTAGTCCAACTCCCCTGCCATGGGCAGGGACATCTGCAACTAGAGCAGGTTGCTCAGAGCCCCGGGCAACCTCCCCTGGAATGGCGCCAGGGATGGGACAGCGACTCTGGGCAACCTGGGCCAGGGTCTCAACACCCTCAGTGTAAAGAAATATCTTCCTTAGATCTTACCTAAATCTCCCTCTCTTAGTTTAAAACCATTCCCCCTTGTCCTGTCCCAACAGGCCCTGCTCCAAAGTCTGTCCCCATCTTTCTGACAGGCCCCTTGATGTCCTGAAAGGCTCCAGGAAGGTCTTTCTGGAGTCTTCTCTACTCCAGGCTGAACAAGCCCAACTCTCTTGGCCTTTCTTCCTAGGAGAGGTGTTTCAGCCCCCTCATCTTGATCTACATTTTATGGTGTTAATGTCATGGAGTTTCTTTTGATTAAGGTACCAGTCTACGACATCGTAACTCTTCTTACTGCAGTAAAAAGAAAATGGAGACAGGACAGGCTTCCGGAAGGGTTAACAGATCTGCTTGGGCAAGAAGAGACTGGCATGAGTCCTTCTGAGTGTAAAAAACACAAGCTGGACCAAGATAGGGCTGCTGTTTATGTGGATTTAGGGATTAAACGCCTACAGAAGAGAAAGGGTGTTCAAGGTGTGGATAGTCTTGACCCAAATGGGAATGGATATACACTGGCCATTTGGTGTACATGGTAGAAGAAGGTTTCTGGTTGGGAGGAGAATGACTGTCTGGTGTAATCTTCCACTGGGATTAGAGAGTGCTAAAAATATAGCTGGTTTCATGCTAAAGCTTGGTAATATCTCTGTATGAGCTGCGATGGTGGCGTTGCCCTGACTAAATCTGGTAGTCCTTTCCACCTCTTCATTGTGTGTGGGAGAGCTGGAGTCCTTTTTCCACTCACCTTAGGATCTGACTGTGACCTGCCAAGTCTGTGTACGCATGTGTGTCCATATGAGCTGGGTGCTGAGACCCCACCACAGCCCAAGGAGATCCTGCTCCCCAGCAGTATACTCAGTGGAGTCTAAGGAGAGACACGGGTCACGCTCTAGTAGATGTGAGGATCCACTCAATTATCATAACATAGGCATTTGGTGGCCTTCTTTTGCTTTCACCAAGGCCTCCATAGGCCCTGTGTCACAGCTGCCAAGCCCATGTTGCTGTTCTGGATATCCTACATGTGGTCAACAGAGCAGAGCCCTTGAGTTAGAGCAGCTGAGTCTGTTCTCCAAGCTCTGCTGACTGTACTAAAGATTGACACATGAATTTAAGAGCCTCAATCTACCATCTGAATCCCACCCCTGCTACCTCTGGACCTCAGATTTCCCAGCTGATACTACTATCCTAATGGTGTGCCAAGTGTCCGGGAAAATGATGGGGCTTTGACTCATGGTACGGAACAGCAGCTTGTGCCCTATGAGCAGATGTTACGTAGGTGCAAACAGCATTGGCAGCTCATGATCCTTAGGGAGAAGTGTTGATTTGGGGGATCGAGGTGGTCAGATCGGAAGGACTTGTGTGGACAGGGAAATTCACTGATGAAACTTTTAGCAAAGTGATAGAGCAGTCCCTCCATCCGATCAGAGATGGCAAATTGAAGACAAAGGAACACCTTGGCTAACAGTTGGAGTAAGGAAGAAGAACCACGTAATTAAAATCTCCCTCTAAATCGTGTCCAGGTGGCCCAGTGCACCAAGGACATGTCTGCACAAGGGCAGAGATGGCAGGTAACGGAGAGAAACGAGCTGAACGGTAGATTTGATCAGCAAGCAAACATGGTGGAAGCCCCATCCCTGGAAGTTTTCAAGGCCAGGCTGGATGAGGCTCCGGGCAACCTGCTCTAGTGGAAGGTGTCCCTGCCCATGGCAGGGGGGTTGGAACTCGATGATCTTCAAGGTCCCTTCCAACCCTGACAGGTCTATGATTCTGTGTAGCTGTGCTTCTGAGGACTATGAGGAAAGATCAGAGATTTACCTGCAAGGTAGAGACAGGACAGATCCCATTGGGCATCCAGACAGAGTCCAAAATGAGAAAACCCGAGATCCAAGTCCGTATAATAACATATCTGTAGTAGCAAATAAAACAACCCCAGGGAATGTTATTAGGTGCTGGAAGACAATTATGCTGCAAAGTTATTAGAATATAGTTTGGCTTGGGCCAGCTGTCGCTCCTTCAGACAATTCCTGGACATGTTTGGGAATTAGATGGGTCAAGGAGGATTTCCACTAGGTGTTTTGGAAGTTAGTGGAGTTTAATAGCGTGATCACATCAGATCGTGTCTCTTGGCCCCAGGATCAGAGAATATTTCCTACTATTGTTTAATAAACTAATGGGATGTTGCCACAGCTCCCAGTTGCAAGGAGACGGTAGGAGGGAAATCCTGGAGGAAAGACCCAAGCTGTTAAGATAACAGGCTAAAAATCGAGATTTTTACAGAAGCATTTTCTCAAATGCGAAACCAGCCCAGACAGAGCGTTTCAGTGCATAGTTAAGAAAACAAAGTAGGACAAGTTTATAAGGAATAAGGAAAAACCTCTTCAAAGAATGGGAGGCAGCACAGGAAGGAACCCAACCGTTGCCAGTTAAATAAAAATTAAGCGAGAAAGGTTTTGAATGTTGAAACTCGTTGCCTAAAGGTGAAGGCGTAACGTGCCTTTATCCTTGAAAAGTATTCGGATTGGAAAAAAAATCAGGTAAGAAACAGCCAAAATCAGTCCCAGCAAATGCCCCTTTTAATAAGGGCACATGAAAACAGGCGATCGGATAAAATTAAATACATACTTGCTCCTGTACACATGCTAGTAGCCTGCTTTAAGTGAAGATGTTAATAGGATACACAGCCCCAAAACCTTGATAGAAGGAAGCTCGTCTGTGACACAAATCACACCGGAACAATAGAGGAGGCCGAAATGGTAATAAAAGGGCTTTTATGTTAAGGAAAATGTAAAACCAAAGGAAGAAAATCAGGTCAATCTGTGCAGGAGTGACAAGGAGTCCCTAGGGAAGGGGATGGTGTTAGGGCTGCTTTATTGACCCCTGGAAGCTGGTGAAAGTGACTGCGACATGCTGAGAGAAATTCAAAAGGTTGGGAGGGCAGAAAATGCCATCGGGAGAGACTTCAAGTGGCCTCCGATGCATGGAGCAAATGTCACAGCACTTGGAGCTCATACCCCCAAACCCACTAGAAGAGAAAGGAGTCTGGATTTCCTCTCAGCATTTGCTTGCAGGACACAGTGGAGGGCACAGCTGTCAGTGCGGGGCTCTGTGAGAGACGCCACATGGTGCTCAAAGTGATTGGCCTGGAGAAGCAAAATATAAATAAAACAAGATAAAATAAATCAGTAAAGGTCAACTTCAGAGCAGAAACACCCTAGAAATGAGGAAGATCATTAAAGGGAGCAGCCAGATGGGTGAAGTGCTCCGTGGTATCCTGCAGACTGCATAAAGGCTCCGTACAAGAGGCTTATTGTGAAGTTATATGACCTGTGGAAAAAAAAAAAAGACCTGAAAGATGGGAAAAGCAAACGGAAAACAAATAATTTCGAACCGCCTGCTTAACCAGCAAGCTAAAAAGATACCATTCAGAATTGGAAGTTGTACTCAAAGGAGAAAATAATAAAAAGATCGCGACTTCCATGGTGCGAATTGCGAAACAATTGTAAAGCGGCCCACGTGGGAAACGCATTGCTGACCTCATCAAAAAGAATGGTTAAAGTTTAACAGGTTTCCCTCAGAAGTTTACTTTCGGAAGCGTACCAGCCGGCTGAGGTGTCTGCCGCTAAAGGTTTAGTAAAAAAATACTCTCGGAGCATAAAAGTGAAAGATCTTAAGAAACGCTGGCATGAAATTGCCACGTTATTAAATTTTTTGTATACCTCATTATTTAACCGGCTTTGATACCGAAGGAATAAAAGATGGAAAACTTTTTTTTTTTTTGAAGTTGGACTCTTGAAGGGTCCAAAAATCCAGCTTTTTTTACCTGAGAATTTATTTGCCCCACGATGAAAAACAGACTAAATAAAAAGCATATGAGATGCTGGAGGTGTGTGTGTGGGGGTGTCACAAGCCAATTATTGTTCTTTAAATAAATCAAAGCCCGCGTGATACGGAGGATGCGGTTAATACAGAGGAATTAATACTTTTCCCACAGCGAAGAATTTCAACTATGCTGTCATGGGACAGAAAGAAGAGTCTTCTGATAGATTAGCAACCAGTTCAAAGATGGGAAATCAAGATCAGGAATAAAGGATTATGTTGGGGAGGGGGAGGAGGGAATACCCAGAGGGGGTCCCGTGGGACAACGTCTGTTTGGTGTTATAAAAGAGCTAAAAATGGGTAAAAAGTGAAGCAGGAAAGGTAACTGGTGATAGAGGGGTTTTCAGGATTGTCAAAAGTAAACAAAACCTGCAAGGAACCGTCCAAGGAATATATAAAACCGAGTGTCAGGGTCATAAAATAAAAAGTGTAGCTCGGGGCTGACGTGCGTAGCGTTAACCAGCGGAGGGAGCGGACAGTTGTACCTCCAGGTGTTGTGGGATGGAGGCGGTGGAGTCAGCCTGGGTAATTGTCCTCCAACCTCCAGCAAAGAGAGGCCGTGTTTGGGGAACGCATGGAGAGCGCAATCCCAGGGAGTGTCATTCCGTGGCCATCCAGGGTGCTCTCCCATGCTGGGTATACTGGGTGCTTTTGATCACAGAGAGTTAAAAGTGAAGACAGTCAACCCAGAAAGGCGGTGGGAAGTGTGGGAAGCGGGAACGGCGGTTCCTAACGGTCTTTTATACAAGGAGAGATTGTATGACTTGGCAATTTTCGTCTTAAAAGCGAGATGACTGAGAGGGCTATAATACATCCAGACAATCATGAGTGTAATGAAGAAAGTGAATAGGGGATGATTACTCACCATTTCTCATAACACAAGATCTGGGGAACTTTATATGAGCTTATCAAGTGGAATATTAAAACAAACAGAAGAAAGAACATTTTCATATCGTGTATCACTCATCTGTGCGACATTATGAAGCGCATTATGGAGGCCAGAAATGCAACTGTCTGGAAAGCAATTAGACAAATTAATGAAAGAAAGATCTGTTGAGAGCTGCTCAATACAATGAGATCACCGCAGGCTTCAGGTCAGACCGTCCCGATGTCTTTGCTTGCTGGAAGCTAGGAGTTGAAACCAGAAGTTTTTTCACTCTATAACCTCTGCTTTATTATTATTTTTGTCCATCTAAGTATCTGCTGTTGGAGTCAGAGTCAGAATGAATGGATATACGGATATTTAAACACAAGGAAACACTTTTTCACAGTGAGGGTGACAGAGCCTGGAGCGATCTGCCCAGAGAGCTTGTGGAGTCTTCTTCTCTGGAGACATTCAAAACCCACTTGGGTCTATACCTGTGTGACCTACTCTAGGTTCCTGCTCTGGCAGGGGAGTTGGACTCGATGATCTTTCAAGGTCCCTGACGTTCTGTGATTTGGGCTGAGTTGTTGCAGCCAGTTCTATGTCTCTGCATTTTCAAGTGCCTCTCAAGTACTAGTTTGCACATCTCTTACATACACACACACCCCCCCCCGATCGGTGGCCTTACTAGGCACAAAATGGAGCAATCACAGTGCAGTCGATATACGGTGGGATCAGTATCTTTGCCGTGCCCAGCCAGCCAGGATGCGTCTGGAAGCTCTTTGCAGACGTTTAGTCGCTAAACTGCTCCTCTTCCTCCTGCCCAGCACGCCTTGGAGTTGGTTTTGGCTCCGGTGGTGATGTGATTGGTTGGTTTTGGCTCTTTGGCACGGTGTTGGAGCCAGACGGCGTTTGGCGACTACCCTGTGCGGCCTGGAGCGAGGGCTTCTCTTCCATTCAGCAACCCCCCCGCTGTTCAGAAACTCCATCTCCCTCTCCCTAGCTGCAGGTTTTTTGGACAGCAGGCCAGTGCCAGGCTGAAATGTGTTTGATCAGCTCAGTAGCTGCATGAAGGGGAAGCCAAGATCATTGCAGAAGCTTTTCAGCAGCAGCGGCGGGGAGTCCAGATACCCATTAAAATGTGTGCTCGGCTCATCTCGAGCCAGTCATTTTTGCTGTCTCTTTCCATCGCCTCCTTTGTTTTCTTGCTTTTGATTGTAGGTGGTGAAGTTTGTATCAGGGTTGTCATGGTGAGTCTGTTATGAAGCTGTCTTTTCCCTGCGGACCAGGCATCAAGATTCCCAGTTTCCATTTAAAACTCGGCCGCTGAGGCACGATGGGCAAGTGATGTTTCTTCTGTAGGTCTCAGGTTCTTCATTCTGGAAAATGGTAACTCCCAAGTTGAACTTCCTCTGGGCATTACAGGGAGGACATGTGCTGGATTTAGCGATTTCCTCTGGGTGGGTGATGGGTGATGCTTTAAGGATGGATTTTAAATGACAACTTTATCTACTCATCTAAACGATTCCAGCGTAAGGTGTGTCAATGTCACAGCCATAAGCTGGTCTAAAATCCAATCTGCCAGTCATTGTGACAAGGTCGCTGGAGATAAGAGGGTGGAGAAATCCCTGAGCTACACACAGTCTTCAGGGAATTGCCATATGGATCCTTCTGGATCTGAGACTTATTTCTCCCTAGATTTGAGAATTACCGAAATATGGATATTTGGGCATCTCATTTTGTCATGTGAGAGACGTGCCTGTTGTGAGCTTTGAGATGGATAGACTGGTTGAGTCGGTGGGCATCCTTTCTGGTCGGACTGGGAGTAGAGGGAGAATTATTGTAACAAAGGAAGTTTCTTGTGGCAAAAAGGGATCTTCTCTTTCACAGCAACCTCCAGTCACTGACTTCTTGGTACCAAGGATTCCCTTTCTTTGCTTGTGATAACTGCTAATAATTTGAATGTGAAAGTAAGGAAAGAGATCTATAAAGTAAAGGCAAAATGAGATTGAGCTTCATCTAAGAGGATAGAGGAAAACTAGGAGGAAAAAAACCCACAACCCAGTAGCAGGGTAGAAGTTGGCACTGCCTGTGAACAACACTCAGCACCCTGCAACTCGTAGCACAAACTTTCATCCCGTGTTATAAGAAAAGCTCCTTAGCTGGAGCATGTTTCTCAAGCTCAGTTTTTGTTCCGAAGGAGTTAAGTTTTTAAATACCTTGGACACTCTCTGGCTGTCTCTTCCCTCCCTCCACCCAGGTCCACATACATGCCGTTGCAAACTGGCTCAATCACTCATCTGAGGTACAGTTTTCTACTCTGAATTTTGCATCCTATGTGTCTTGTGCCTAGGGAAGGAATTAGGGCTCCCTGTGTCTGGCTGATCTTCTGAGTTCCTCCATTTGCAAGACCATGGACAGAAATCTCTGATTCTTTCTTTTAAAAATCGGTGTACCCATGGTGGGAAAAAAATTCAAGGTTAGTGCAGAAATACAAGAAATAAAATTTGTATTTTGGGGGCTGTCTGCAGACCAGAGAGTAGGATATTGCTCTGTGGGAATAGGGATTTGCTTTCTCACAAAGCTCTGGTCCAACTGCCGTGTCTTTAGGGCAACACCAACAAATCACTACCTGGATGCTGCACATATTTTAATTAGATATTGAATCGTTGACTAGAAATGAGGCCTCCATGTATATCTGAGGTCAGCATCCCCCACCTGGTGTGCCTGAACAGGCTGCTTCAGTGAAGGCAGAAGGTCTGTACCTGCCCTTGACCTTCCTCTAATTATTTGGAATCCATATGATGGACCTTGCTGCAGAAGACAGCCAATGCCAGGTGTTCAAATTAATAAGCCAAACCAGGTTTTCTGATCAGTGCTCTGGGCTGTTTGCCATTCCTTTTTCTCCTGGACGTTTCAGAAAATAACCAAGGGCTTTGGTCAAAGGTAATTTTCATGCTTGCTATTGACAGCACTTTGGAAGTGTGGAGTTTTTTCTGACTGGGAAAGAAATAAAGAAAGAAAAGAAAAAATGAGGAAAACTGATGGAGTCAGGGGGAAAAAAAGTTGATGTCGGGGGAAGACAGTTTCGAAAGGTGATCTCAAGCATCCACAGGAGATCATAGAATCATAGAATCCTAGAATGGCTTGACTTGGAAGGGACCTTAAAGATCATCTAGTTTGAACCACCCTGCCATGAGCACTATTTATCTCCTTGCTTCTCCCTCCTGAGAGGCTGAGATAGGGTCAGACCCACCATTTCCTGATATCATATCAATAAGCAATATTGATACCTCAGTATCACTTTTCTTCTTGCCTTGCACCATCCCTGACATTCACCTGATCGCAGCACTTCCCCAGCTCTGCTTCATCTCAGCATTTTCAGCAGCTTCCTCCCATGCCACCCATATGCCTTGCATCTCTAGCAGCTGCCTGTATCTCCAGTCTCCAGCGAATGGTCCTCCCCCTGGCTACCATCTCTAGTTATCGTTAACCCAGCTTCGTAATATGTTGTAACTGGTGTCCATAGGTGATCATAGACATATGAGGGAGGGATCATAGAATCCTAGAATGGCTTGAGTTGGAAGAGACCTTAAAGATCATCTCATTCCAACCCTATTGTCATGGGCAGGGACACCTCCCACTAGAACAGGTTGCCCAGAGCCTCATCCAGCCTGGTCTTAAACACTTCTAGGGATGAGGCTCCACAGCTTCTCTGGGCAACCTGTTCCAGTGTCTCACCACCCTCAGAGTAAAGAACTTCCTCATGTCTAATCTAAATCTCCCCTGCTCTAGTTTAAAAACATTGCCCCTTGTCCTACCATCACATCCCCTTATTAAATGTGCTTCCCCGTCGATGCCCTTCAGATACTGGAAGGCCACTATAAGGTCTCCCAGGAGCCTTCTTATCTCCAGGCTGTACTCCCTCAGCCTGTCCTCGTAGGAAAGTTGCTCCAGCCATCAGATCACCTTTGTGGACTCCTCTGGACTCTAGTTGACAATAATGCTGGTGATTTGTAGTTCTGATGAACTGAAAACACAAGAAGATGTAGTGCTAGCAGGTTTTTAATCCTTACTGGCACCCATTCAGTTATGGGATGAGCAAGAACAGCTCCCCAGCTGCTAGCCCTTTGCCCACAGGTCTGAATAAAGTCCCATTTAATACCAGGGTGTGCACATGAGAACGTGTTGTCGCTACAACCAAAGTAGCTAAATCCACATACTGCAGATAAAGCAGTTAACAGGTTGGCGGAGGGAGGATCAGTGTGGGACAGGAATTCTGCAGTGTGGTTCATGGGAAGTGAGCTGGCAATAACCTGTCACCTGAGACTGCCATCAGGGAAATCCCTGACACGGAGATTCATTTGCTTGTGGAGCACTCTTCCTAATAGAAGAGGCAGAAGCACATCAATAAGGCACATTAAGAGAGGACTGAGATGCAGCCTGGAGAAGATGCTTAAAAAACATGCACAGAGTGGAGGGAGTGACTTGGGCCGTACATCTGAATTTCAGATTTTCTGATTGACTAAGAGATGCCCACAGTGGTGGAGCTCTCACTTATGATCAGACCATTTGGGCTGGACCTGTTGTGTCATTAATGTGCTGGTTTCATGGGGAGAGATAGTGGGTGTGTGCGTTGGGGTTGGAAGGACTCTAGTGCCTTCAGCTGTGGTTGTTGGAACTGCTGGACCATCTCCTTCTCCTGGAAGAAGGTCCCAGTTGCTGTCACCCTACTGAGTCCTCCATGGGACTTTCGTTTCTCCCTCTCTTCGGTGTGGGCTTGTTTCAGTGCTGGGGGTTGAGGGTTTATTCTTTTCTTTCTGGATCGCTAGATAGGTATCTGTGGATACGTCATGTGTTGTGTATTGACATCCTCACACATTAACCATCTTCAAGCGCTGTGTAATCTCACATCCACATGCTTTGATGCAAACAGGAGCTCTATGGGTGATTTCTTCTCTATCGATTGATCTCTCTTCTCTTCATCCGCCCATGGTGTACTTGGGGTTGTAGCCTCTTTATTGTTGTTTCTGCTTCTCTTGCTGCTTCTGGCTCACAGCATCCTTCTCGAGCACCCTTATTCTCTGCTGCACAGTGACTCTTATGCAACAGGGCAGGGGACAGAGGCAGAAATAATTTTCAGCCCTGTCTCGAGAAGGTAATAGTTGATTAATGTTTTTTTATGGAGACCTTGGTTTCTTTACATTCAGCAGCCACTGTGCCTGCTGGAAATATGTTGAAAAGAGCAACCAAAAAGCCTTTGTGCTCAGGCTGAAGGGGGGAAATGTTCCCAGTCCCAGCTAAAAGGCAGGCAGGGAATGAGCTATACCTCCTGTCTGTCTGTCCAACTACATGTCTGTCTGTCTATCTATCTATCTATCTATCTATCTGTCTGTCTGTCTGTCTGTCTATCCACCTGTCTATCTGTCCACCTATCTGTTTGTCTGTCTATCCGTCTATCTGTCTGTCTATCAATCTATCCGTCTATCTGTCTATCTATCTGTCTGTCTGTCTGTCTATCTATCTATCTATCTATCTATCTATCTATCTAATCTATCTATCTGTCCATCCATCTATCCATCTATGTGTGTCTGTCTATCTGTCTCTCTCTCTATCTGTCTATCTGTCTATCTATCTGTCTATCTATCTATCCATCCATCCATTTAACTATCTTATCTATCCATCCATCCATCCCATTAGTATCATACATGCCTCATAACCCTGGCTGTAGAAGACATCGCTCTCAAGGTACCTCTTCAGTCCTTTCCATCAGGTTCGAAATTTATTCAGAACACCGGGAGGGTTATCGGTGAGCTCGCCGTTGTATGGATGCTCTAATAGATTTTTTATTGCGCTTTCCTTACGGAGCCGGCAAACCCGCAGCCATCCTAACGCTGCATTTCCTTCATCAATTCTTGTGACTGCTGATGCTGACGCTACGGTGTTTGGCAGCCTCCATTAAGAATGGTTTGCCCCATGATATTAACAGGCGGCGAAGCTTTGTGCTGATGGATAAAGCCCGGTGTAAAACCTGATTGGAATCAATCAGAGTAATTGTCTGGATGTGTGGTGGTTAATAGGAAATGTCCTGCATATTATTGGCTGGTTTATATAGCGAACGGATGAGCTTTCTGCTGCCTTTTGTGGCTCACGTCGTCTCCTGAGCTGCCGGGGGAGGTGATGGATCTGCTGGGAGGCTCAGGAGACACCGTGCTGGCGTTGCGTCCTGCATCGGTCTATAAGACACAGAGTTTGGAGAGTAGCCCTGTATTTTACATTTGTCTCAGTGACCGTTCTGCCTTTATGTCCATTGCCAACCACTGGCCAAGGGGCCACCATCAGGTGGGTTCATGACTGATGCTGAGCCCAGACCAGGGCTTTGGGAGGCAACGTGCAGCAGAGACCAGGAACAAGACCAAAGCAGAAGGCCTCTGAGTCTTCTGTGCACCCCAGACACACACTGGCAATTAAACACAGTCTCACATCCACTCAGGTCAGCCTAATGGCCCCACAGCTGACCTGCCAGTCTGTGTTTGGAAGAAAGTCTGAAGAAAGACCCACCAAGAGCCTGTCGTCCCCCAGCGTCCAAGTGTTGGCCCCAGTTCCCATAGAGAGGCAGCCTGGAAGGACAGAAGGTCAACCAGTGGGCAGAATAACCCATCCTGAAACAGGATTCACAGTCAATAGCAAGACACTGTAAGATGCCACTCCCACTCCAGAAGAACCTAGACAGGACCTGGACCACCTGGCAGCTGTGGGTGCACCCCCTGCTCTGGAGCAGGGTGACACCGTACCCCCAAATGCTACTGAGGATATGCTTGGAGAGGGTCAGCGACTCAGTGAGGGGTGGACTTGCTCAGGGCAGTTTTTTGTAGGCAGCCTCTGGTTGCTGAGGGAATTTTCTCCCCACCACAGAGTTTGGGTGTTTTTCCCTTGGTTTTGATTCATTTCTTGTTAGTAAGGATAATAAATCCCCACAAAGCACGGGGAAATATCGCTTGCATTTCATGAGTAAGGGACTCACTCTTCGCCCAAGGCCATGGGTAGTGCCTTTAATTGAAATTCAGTGCTACTTCTGAATGCCTGGGAAGTGATTTTTCTTGCAAGCAGAGTTGCTGCTGCTGGCTGTGGGGGTGGGAACAGAAGCAGAGCAGGCTTTGGCTGGGAGAGGCCGGCTCCCCTTGGTGGTCAGAGCCCTGGGTACCAGCTGAAGCGCAGCAAACTGGGATCCTAATGAAAGAGCTTTTCAAGCCACTCATTTCTTTCCTCAGTGAGTAGAATACTATTAACCTTTAAGGCAAAATTATATTTCGTGCCTCTGGGAAGCAGTAACATTTTACCGAGCTGCGCTGGGGAATCAGGTAAACAATTGTTAACTCTCTCCAGCCCCTTTTCAAGGCCGTGTCGGGGCAGCTGGGTGTTCCCGTGTGTGTGCAAACCCTGCCAAGCAGCTGGAGATCTGTCGTGCCCTGCTGCAATTCAGCCCACGTGCCCCCGACCTCTCAGTTCATTAACTGGTATTCCATCAAACCCACGGCCCTGGCATCTCACAGCTAAAAACTTTGCATTCCTACATTGTTGTTTCCCAGGCCCACACAGTTGTTGGGCACCAGGTCTGGCTTTGGATGGCTGAAGACGTGGTTTGTCGAGAGTCAGATCACAGGGCAGCGTTTATGAGTCTGTTCTGTGGTATCTCTCACAACTGGGGACAAAGCTGCTATATGTGGCACTGCTGTTTAAAAAGCCATGGAGGTGAGCTCTGCTGTCTCTCAGCTCAGTATCCAACAGGGTTTAGAAGCTACTTCACCCAATCATAGAACCGTAGAGTCGTTTTGGTTGGAAAAGACCTTTAAGATCATTGAGTCCAACCATTAACCCAACACTGCCAAGCCCACCACTAAACTATGTCCCTCAGCACCACATCTACACAGCTTTGAAACCTCTCCAGGGATGAGTGCTCCACCATCTCTCTGGGCAACCTGTTCCATTGCTTAACCACCCTTTCAGTGAAGAAGCTTTTCCTACTGTCCAACCTAAACCTCCCCTGGTGCAACTTGAGGCCATCTTCTCTTGTCCTGTTGCTTGTTCCTTGGGAGAAAAGACCGACCCCACCTTGATCCATCCTCCTGTCAGGGAGTTGTTGAGAGCCTCCTTTTCTTCAGGCTAAACAACCCCAGGTCCCTCAGCTCATCCTCATGAGACTGCTTGTTGCAGCTTTGATGGTCTAGAGGCTTTGACCAAGTCTCATCTTGCTCTTGGGCAGTGTGTGGTATCACAATATACCAAAGAGACACACATCTTTTGTGAAACAGGCTGGTGGTGGCTGCAAACTCCACCAAGCATGCGTGGTGTGCTTTGCACAGGAGCTTCTAAATCCATTGAGTACTGGGATCCATTCCTGGGAAAAAAAACCCAAAACAGTAGAGAGAACTAAAAAGTGAGATCTTTCTTCCCTCCCATCCCTTCCCTCCCTTCCTTTTTTTTTTTTCCCCTTCCCTTCCTCCTGTCTCTTCCTTAGTGCATCACTCCAGCTCTACCCTCCCTTCCAGTCAGCGCGGTCACCAGACCTGCCCAACACCAGGCACTGTACCTTGAGTGTCCAGGGGTAGCGAGGTGGCTCTGAGCTGCTCAAGCCTTAGGAAGGAGAAAGCATGAACCACAATCTGAGGACAAAGTCAACACCTTGGGTGGAAAATTAAATCAATGAAGCAGCGTGAGCCAGAAAGCAACGGCAGCAAAGCTGCCTTCCAAATTGAAATGTGTTTGCTGGGGATCGTCCATCGGCTTGGGGAGTTATTATTTCCATTGCTCTAGTTATGAATTAATTTCTGGAGAACTTAATCATCTCCTCCCTTCTCCCCTCCACAGCCCTCTCTTCTCTTCTCCTTCTAATTTTCCACTTGAGTGGGGATTCTCTGACAGTGAAAATTCAGGCTTAGAGGAGGTCCATGCAAGCTGCTCCATTAGACTGGATAATCTCATTGGAACCAGTGGCTTGAATAATAACACCTTCACCTCATGCACTGCACCAGATTCAAATGACACTTCACACCCCGGGCTGCAGGGACGGCTTCAACAGGGGAGAGGGTGGGGTTGGAGCCTGCACCAAGCACCCTTTTGTCTCCTGGCCCTGCCAACCTACCCATGCTCCTAAGGACACATCTGCAGTATGAGATAAATGCTGATCCAAGCCTTCCGTGATGCCAAGACATCCTCACCGTCAGGAGGGAACCTGAACTTGGCAGCTCTCTGCACAAGGGGAGTCTGGGTCCACCCTGTGTCTGTGCTGAAGTTTTCTGCTGTCTCAGTGGGTGAGAGTGAACACTCTACAGGCTGTCCCACCAACCAATGTCCTGACTTCTGCTTTCCTGCAGCAAGTTCTGCAGGTTGGGGGAGGATCATTTAAGTGGGGCTTGATGCACTTCAGTCAGTTGTCAAATCTGCCCTTTGCCTTCACAACAGAAGCACGTAGCCTAGACCTTGCTAGGTCACCATCTCCCTACATGCAGAGCATCGACCTGACTCGAGCTCCAACCAAACTGTCTGAAAGAGTCCTTCCCCTAATTTATAACCCACCTGAGAGCACAAACACACCATGGGCTCTGTTTCTGTTGTCTGGCCCTTCCCTCAGTGCACGGTGTCAGACTATTTCAACTGAAAACCCGAGTTCTGTCCCATAAGATGGATGGTTTGACACCAGGATTCTGGATTGAATGATATAGGGTTCATCCTGAAGGACTTCAAGTCTAGCAGGGCTCTCTTGCTCTTTGAGAGCATAAGTGGACTCTTGTTTGTCACAAATTATCATGTTGGAAGAAAATATCTCATATGGGTGGGTCACATGTGAGAGACAACATCACGAAACTGCACTTGAATTCCCACCTCCTTGAGCATCTCCAGCGCTTTCCCACCACCAACCCACACTGGTCCACACTTCACAGCCTGTGTTGTAGTGTTGCTGGGCACTGTCAGAACCAGAAGACACATCTTTCCTCAGTGACTCCCATGATACCCACCAGTGCAACCTGGCT
Source organism: Baryphthengus martii (assembly GCA_013396935.1). Lineage (NCBI taxonomy): Eukaryota > Metazoa > Chordata > Aves > Coraciiformes > Momotidae > Baryphthengus > Baryphthengus martii. Next base: position 70,539 of record VWZK01008102.1, read on the forward strand.
ATCCTGCTCACCCAGGAGTCTCCAAATTGTCCTGAGAGGAACACCATGCAAGCTTTCTCCAGAAACTACGTGCTTTTGAAGGGAAGGAAACTAGGAAAATATGTGTGGGAGATGGACACCTGGAACATATAATAAATGGCTCGATTGCTGTGCATCTGACAGCCCAGCCTGCCGGAGGTCATTCACAGCACCACGGCAATTTTTCAGCGTTTAACCCCTCCCTTCCAGCCGTGAGGGGAAATTCATACATCACGTGCCGACAGCTTTTTCCTTGCAGCTGGAGTATTAGTTGAGATCTCTAGCAAAGCCTCAGGTCAGGGAGTGCTTTTCCTGTGCCTCATGGTACGAGGGACAGGCTCAGGAGGGTTTGCCAGACCAGAGTAGGAGCTCCTCTTGTTTTAGGAGAATAGTGCATGAGGACCCTCCTTTTGGCTGAACGGTTAAAGCAGCAGAAGGATGAAGCAAGGATTAGAAATGTATTTGAAATACTGTATTTAAATATACATATTGAATTATACATGAATGGATGTATCAGAAATAATGTGGCCAGGAGGACTAGGGGAGTGATTGTACCTCTGTACTTGGCACTGGTGAGGCCACACCTTGAATCCTGGGGTCAGTTTTGGGCCCCTCACTCCCAGAAGGACCTGAAGGGTCTGGAGCGTGGCCAGAGAAGGGCAACAGAGCTGGGGAAGGGTCTGGAGCAGGAGTGTGGGGAGGAGCAGCTGAGGGAGCTGGGCTTGTTCAGCCTGGAGCAAAGGAGGCTCAGGGGAGACCTCCTCACTCTCCACAACTCCCTGACAGGAGGTTGGAGCTGCATGAGGTCAGTCTCTTCTCCCAAGGAACAAGAGACAGGAGAAGAGGAAACAGCCTCAAGTTTTACCAGGGGAGATTTAGATTGGACGTGAGTAAAAATGTCTTCCCTTCCAGGGTTGTCCAGGCCTGGCCCAGGCTCTCCAGGCTGCCCTGGGCAGTGGTGGAGTCCTCATCCCTGGGGAGATTTAGAAGACATGTAGACGTGGTCCCGAGGGACATGATTCAGTCAGTGGTGACCTGGCAGGGTAGGGTTAACATATGGACTCAATGTTCTTAAAAGTCTCTTCCAACCAAACCAATTCTGTGATTCTAAGGATCATTCCTAGGGTGATCTGAAGTCCTGGTCCTTTCGTTTCTTATGAGTTGGCTCTGGGTGGACCCTTGCTCAACTCCAAACCGCCAAACCTTGGCGGGTAGACAATCACTGCAGAGGGAGCTTAGGCTGCTTGATATACCCCTCAGTGTTTAGCACACAAGAAGCTTAGGAAGAGGGGAACTGAGCTTGTTCTCTGACTTTTTGGCTGGAGGAGGCTTGGGCAGAGAAATCCAATGAGACTAAGATTGAAATCCTTCCTGATCTATTTTTCCTCTTATTCCTCTGCTCTCTGAATTCCCTTTCCCAGTGCACATTGTGAAGGAGCTGAGCTGTGGAAGTCAGGATGAGACATAACTTTGAGTAGGGTTCTTACTGTTATTTGTGTCAGATTTGGGGTGAAATGCTGACTTAGATAGTCGGGAAGCTCTAGCTCTGGCCAAAAACCTGTGCATCAGTCATGTGAGGGTCTGAAAACTACCATGTAAACACATTTTAGAGTCAAAAATATGACCTCAGAGACAGTTTACCTGTTGAAGGCTCCAGACAGGGTCTGAGTGGGGTTGGTACCTGTCTTCTTCAGGCAGCAAATTCCATCTCGGTGATTTCACATCTCATAGAGAAAGCCAAGCCTGGGCCAAGAGGTTCCTTGATTTATTTTCCCCCAGTGACGCTTCACTCTCCGCACAGAATGCCTCTTCTCCAACTGGAACCATGGGGCAGCTGGAGGCCTCCTTTCCCAGGTCCAGAGATTCAATGTAGTTCTCTGTGGTTTTTCAGACTTCTAATTGTGCTGCTGCAAAAAAAGTTTGGACCTGGAGGGAAGAATTGTCTCTGCCAGCAGCAAATACCAGAGCTACAGCTCACGTCACTGTCTGTTGGCTCTGCTGCCGGGGGTATGTGGGCAGATGGATGGAAGAACGTGGGCAGGAGGAGGAGGAAAGGGAAGGAGCTGCAGTGATGTGGAAAAAAGAGGTACTGATGAAGGTCAAAAGGAGCTGTGGAGAGGGAGAGCCTGGTTTGAGAAACTCTGTGGGGTCCTCTATGCCCTGCACCTTTCTGGTTGAAACGACCTGGGGTAAGGGGTTTCTAGAGGTGGGGGATTTCAGTTAACAGTGTTCAAGCACGATGAGTCCATTCTGTAGAAATATTTTCTCTCTTCTTCCTATGCTTTTCCCAAGTCAGGACAGCAGCTGCTAATAGCAAAAGAACAATTAAATTACATCCCGGCTGAGCCTGGCAGTGATTCAGGATCTGTCTAAGTGGAGGACCCCTTACAGTGTACTTCTCATGACTCTTCAAACCTCCTTGAACACAGATGCTGTGCTCCTCATTTACTTTTCCTGCCTTATTTGTCCTTTAAGAGGTGAGGCTGAAGTGGCACCAAAACCTCCAACCCAGTTCATAGGACTTCTAGGTCTCACTGGAGTCTTGGCAGTGATTCATGAGGAAGCCTGAGGAGCACAGATTTGGATTAACCCCATCACTGAGCAGCACACTCCAAATTTTACCTTTTTGAAGGCCTGGGCACCTCCCATCTTCTTCACCAACACATGTTTGGCATTTGGGCCACAGTGATAAAGACCAAATACATTTCTCTGGAGTTAACTTGACAAAGGTTCCCCAAAAAGAATTCAGGGATGACATTCCCAAGCGCCTGAATCAGGCCATGAAGAAAGAACTTCAGCCCCTTTGAACAAATTATTTGCACCAGCCCTTGCAGAGAAACACGTGTAGGAACGCGGGTGAGCGTAGGTGTTATCAACCCAGGTTCTGGGGAAGACACTCACAAATATTATTAGCGTGAATAGGACGTGCCATGATAGGATGCTCTCTGGGAAAAGTAATTTTGTTCATTAATTACTTGCCTTATCTAGCAACCTTGTTCCCTTTCTCTCACTTTCTTTCTTTTTTTTTTTATTTTTTTAATTTTCTTTAAAATGACTGTAAGTGAATTCAGCACTGGGAAAGTTGTTTTACTGCCTCCTCAGAGACAGAAGCTTGTATTACTCAGGTAGCCTTCAGCTGAATCTTCAGGGGTTTTTCCATCCTCATTTGAAATCCAGTCTTTTATGGGCAGATGGCAAAAGACGGTTCCAGGCAGAAATCCTGTGATTTCTTTCTTGTGGATCACCTCAGTGCTCTGGACTGACTGCAGCTCACGTGCGCGCCTTTGGCTTGAGATCCTCCTGTTGCTTGTGGTTTTGTGCTCTGAGGTTCTCCTCCTGCCTTTGACTTCCAGGCTTGTGCTGTGCCTGGTTGGTTCAGTAACAAAAAGAGTCGGAGGGCTGTGATCTGAAGGACAGCAGAGCAGAGACCCTGCAGCTTCAGAGACATCCTGTCCTTGTGTATTTAACCCCTGCAGGAGGTTGGAAAGGGTCAGTGGATGGAGGCAGGGAGACCCATCTTCCCAGAGATCAAACACATGTTTTAGGGTTTTTTCAGACTGTTTCTACAGTGAGGAACAGGTTTGTTCCAGGGACCAGTGCATTTCCAGCACAATTGCTGCTAGTCACTGCTTCGAGTGAGTTTGCAGTGTTAGGTGGGAATCAAAAGTTGCCAGGGCTCATCAGAGCAACCCTTCTTCATGGCACAAGTCTCACTGGAAAGTGAAGCCAATGAAAGTAGAGTTGTCCAGGCTGAAATGCCACCGTCACCTGCAGCCTGAAGGCTGGGACCCACCTGGAGCCGAGTTCCCACCCCAAAGTTGCTCAATCCCAGCCACTGACTGATGCTACAGGTCTTGTTGGGGCTCTTTGCGACTTCTCTGAACACGGTGGTTGGCGTGGGAGGAGCAAAGCCTTTCTGTAATGCTGAGCAGTACCAGCTGAGGAGTGTTATTTCAACATCACCTTCCACAGACCTCCCCCCTCAACCTCCCTTTCCACGCTCTCCTCCCCCTAGTGCCAGCAAACCGTTTCCAATTCTTCATTGGACAAAGGCTCCAAGTTTCCAGGGATTTGCATGTGAAATGCTCCCCGTTCATCTCAGGCTTGAATGAGCCATCAACATGCTCATCAGGGATCTGCCTACAAAGGCACACACATGTGTACACAAAAATCACTTGTCCCTGTCTTCACCCATCAGTCCATGAGCTGGTGTGGTCCTTGGGCCACCTCTGAACCTTTATTTGCAGGCTGGGTCTGAGGAGCAGGTTGCATTTGATGGACCAACCCAGGGCCTCCCTCAGGCAAGATTAAAATGGACAAGACAATCTGCATCTCTGGAAACTTGGGGAAAGGGGGGTGGGGGGAAGGAAAAGGGGCATGAAATCCCTCAAAGCAGGGGGGAGGGATGCTGTTTATGGAGTGCTTGGCTTTGTAGGGCGGGAGATGGAGGAGTAAATCCCTTGCACCCACGCCCCGCGGGGCTCCGGGGGTGGGCTTATTCAATTTCTGCTATAGAGGGAGGAGCCCACCTGGGGACAGAGATAACGGGCGGGCGGTGGGATTGCTGTTCTGCAGCGTAAGCCGGGAGAGTTATCAGGGCAGAAACTCGGCTTCTATTACCATGCATTAGAATAGATTAGCAGGCAGACCAATTAGCATGCTCACTCTAGTTGGCAAAGCGACAGGGTCGGTGGTGGCGGGCAGAAGGCGTACGGGAAGGAAGAGGTTTTGGCAGGGCAGCATTTCCCTCCCCAAACTGCAGCCGGAGGACGGAGGGGACTTCTGGTCTTACTCCCCAGGACACTCCCCACTGGGTCATTGAAAAAAGCAGAGTTGAGGGTGAGCTTTGGTTTGTCATTTAAAGCTTGGTGTGGCTTGTGGTCCCTGGAAAATCGCCCTGGGGAGATGTAATGCTCCAAAGAGTGGATTTCAGCTTTCTTGAGTTACTTTTTCCACGTCTGTTTGAGAGAAGCTACAGACTTCTCGGTCTCCAAATATCATAGAATCCTAGAATCCTAGAATCACAGAATCCTAGAACGGTAGGGGTTGGAAGGGACCTCTGGATATCATCACGTCCAACTGCCCTGCCAGAGCAGGATCACCCAGGGCAGGCCACATGGGAACANAGGCTCCATCACCCTCACAGTGAAGAAGTTTTTCCTCCTGTAGAGGTGGAACTTCCTGGGTTCCAGTTTGTGCCCATTGCCCCTCGTCCTGTCCCAGGGCACCACTGACAACAGCCTGGCCCCTTCTACTTGACCCTCACCCTTTAGATATTGATAAGCATTGATAAGATAAGCATTGATGAGATAAGCATCGATAAGGATTTCCCAGGAATGATCCTGTTCATGATCTCAGCTTGGACTTGTCCTTCTTTCCCTATAGCATTCCCTGCTTTTTAGTCTCAAATGGAGTATCCCGAGCAGTGGATAAAATTTAGCTCCTTGATGCCAGAGAGAGCTAGATTTCAGCTGTCCTCTGGAAGGGATGGAGGGCATCCTGGAGGCCAGAAAGAGCAGATAGGGAAGGATGGCTATTCACCACATAAAGTTTAAGGTCAGCTAGGCCTATGTCTCAGCGTTTATGGCATCCCTGTTCTTAGGAGCCTGAGGGAACCTGGAAATGTCAAAACACAGCTAAAAACTGACTTTAAACTTTATTTGCAAGTGGGACTGAATCTCCTTCTGTTGTGGGTTTTTTTTTGTGTTTGTTTTTTTTTTTTTCCTGACTCTAGCCAGAAAATTGCTTTGGGTCCAGTGGAGGGAAAGGCAAATTTCAGCCTCTCCCTCCTTCCCCAGCCTGGCTCCCCACTTGTGATAAAGTGATCTCAGGAGTTGTAAAGCCTGCATTGGTCAGACTTTGGCTAAAACAAACCTCTTCTTACATCCCCAGCTGCTTTTAATGGCTTTGTTCCTGTCTCGTTCTTCTTTCCAACTGGGAAATCAAAAACTTTTCCCTGATAAAAAATGAAGCTGTCATACTGGATCTCATCCTGAAAGAGGGACCAGACTAATGAGACTGATTCAGACCGTCACAGCCAGAGAGCTTGAATCTCCAGAGCCTCCTGGAAATAAATGTCTCTCTCTGTGTCCTGCAGTCCCTTTTGCCAGCTCCTGTCCCCAGTCCTGGCTGAGAATGTCTTTAGGATGGTCTGCACTTGCCTTCCACTGAGCTCCCTCTGCTGACCACCTTGCAAAAGGCATCGCTGACCTACTTGGATGGTCTTTTGAGTAGATAACCTCTCTGGCCTCTGGGCAAGGACTCCAGGCAGAGCAGCGACAGGGAGTCTCAGGGATCCTCTGTGTGATGTTTATGCTGGGAAGACAGGCTGGGGAGACAGGTAAGACATAAGTGACCCTCTTCCAGAAACTACCTGGCTTTGTGTAGAGAGGAAAACCCACATGGTGTGATGCCAGAAGTTTCTCTGTCACCTCCCAGACTCTGTTTCTGCCCCAGTTTTGCCCAGGACACAGATAGTGGTGTGGTACAAGACCAAAGACTTTGAGGAATGCCATACTTTCTGTTATTTCATTTTGAAGGAGATGTCCCTTCCCTTCAGGGGCAAGGAGAGCTGCTACTGGGCCATGCCTGCACCCCCAGCAGGCTTTCAGATTCCCAATTTGTTGGTCTGTACTGAGCTGAGGACAGTGGACCCTTTTGAGTTTGGCTCTTGCCGGCCACCTGCACTCTTGCCTGCCTCAGCTTGTGCTCTTGCTGGCCTGGGAAATCTCAGATTTCCCATTGGAGATGAGGAGATGGAAGAAATAGAAAATCATTGCCTCTTGACTTGTCTTGTCTTTTCAAAGTGTCCAAATTGAGACCTAAATAAGATTTCCCTGAATGTTTCCCTTCATTCTCTTTACCTTCCTCCTGAAATTTCTCCTTGGCTATACCTATCCAACATGCCTGGGCAAGGAGACCACTGGAGTTGGCTGAAAGGTCAGATTGTGAAGCTTGGGAAGAGGTAGGAGTGCTTGTGGTTTGGACCATGTAGGTGCTCACACCAGTGCTGCACATCTCTGGCCTCACATAGAGTCTGGGACCAGCTGCCTGCTGCTCCTTTTGTCCCCAGTCTCCTTCCCTCTCCCCATGTCCCCATCCCTGCTCCACCCACACCCATGTTTTCTTCCCCTATATCTTATTTTCTCTTGATTGGGCATGAGGAGATTAGGAGACACATGATAACCCTGCTGATAAAAGTCAAGGAGACTGACAGGCAACCTGAGAAGAGAAGAAGACAAGACCAAAAGACGGTGAATTTTAAGGAAAGATCTGAAGAGACATGAGAAAAAACCCCACAGAACTGGGAAGGGGTGAGGAATGGGATGGGGCAAGATCTCCAACTTGCACAAGCTGAAGACCGGCTCAACAAAATGTCTAGCAAGGATCAGGCTGGGGTGACAAATGGAGATCCCAACATTGAGCCTGTGACCCATCAGAATGTCCCATCCTGCCCCAGTGGCCTGTCCTGGCTGGTGTGAGCAGGGTGTGCGCAGCTTCCCACCTGCCACCTCGAGTTTAGCGGTGCTGGAGTGGAAGATGTAAGGAAAGGGTGAGGGTGATTATTCAGTCAAAAGGTGAGCGAGTTTGTCCCCTGCGGGAAATGTCACTGTTTGGAATCAGCAGAGGAAGCTGAAATGTCAAAACCTTGTTTCGAAACAGCGATGCCCACAAATTACCTGTTTGGAGATGCTGGAAGTGTCATTTTGGTTCGCTGAGCTGACCCAAAACATCGAGCTGGTTCTCATGCTGTTCCCTCCCACGTTTAGCATCAAATAGTCGTGTTCTTCTTGTTCCCTGCAAGTCCAGTTCGATAGGCAAGTTAAGAGTCTTGCAAGGCAAAAGCAGTCCAAAGAAAAATATTGTGCTTCTACAAAAAAAAAAAAGTTAAAAAAAAATAATTAATTTGTTTGGATTTTATTTCTGAGAATTCTTTTTTTTTTTTTTTAATGGGAAAATGATTTTTTTTCCCCTGCGTAAAAAAAAATGTATAATGTGCTAATTGCCATTTGTCGAAAAAAACCCTCTGTTCTGAGAAGCAATGACTGATCGGATCCAATCATCACTCTTTTGTCTTGAAAATTGTTTTTAATTGACAAAATTGCAGATAATGCCTTTTCCATTGCCAGAAAACTGACAATTTTTTTTTGTGTGTCTCATATTAGAAAAGTTTAGTCTGCTTCTGGGAAAAGGAAAAGAAAAAAAAAAAGAAAAGAGAGTATCAAAATCTTTTCCTTTTTTAATAGCTGTAGATACAAGTAAGAAAGACTCAGTTTTCTGACTGCACTATTTCCACCTCCCTACATAAAAAAAAAATAAATAAAAGAAGAAAAAAAGATTTACATGAACTTTCACCTTGGCTTTCTCCTCCCAGGACTATTTTCCTCTGTCTATTTAGTCCACTCAGGGCATCGGTTCATTTGGTTTCCAGCAGGGCCTGCCAGATCTGCCTGATGGTGTGAATGATGGATCTGGATCTGGATCCATCATCTGGATGATGGAAGTTGAAGAACCACTTCCCACCTCCCTCCGTAGCCTTGTAGCCCAGACTCCCCCACCATGGGTCTGTGGAGCAGTTAAGCACCTCCAATCTTGCAAGCCCAAAGGAGAGGAGAATCTCACTGCCTGATCTTATCAGGGCTTTTCATGTCTTAGAACATAATTAGCACTAGAAGATCCAGGCACAAGGGCCACTGTGTGATTTAAATGCATTTAATTGAGACAGGGATCTATGGGAAAGAGTTCAACGGAGAGCTGTGAGGATGGTGAAGGGACTGGAACATCTCTCCTGTGAGGAAAGGCTGAGAGCGCTGGGGCTGTTGAGTCTGGAGAAGAGAAGCCTGAGAGGGGAGCTGATTCCTGGTTCCAAATCTCTGCAGGGTGGGGGTCAAGTGGAAGGGGCCAGGCTCTTTTCTGTGGTGCCCTGGGACAGGACGAGGGGCAATGGGCACGAACTGGAACCCAGGAAGTTCCACCTCAGCAGGAAGAGAAACTTGTTTGCTGTGAGGGCAATGGAGCCTGGCCCAGGCTGCCCAGAGGGGTTGTGGAGTCTCCTTTTCTAGAGACTTTCCAACCCCCTCTGGATCTGTTGCTGTGTGTCCTGCCCTGGGTGCTCCTGCTCTGGCAGGGGGGTTGGAGTTGATGATCTCCAGAGGTCCCTTCCAACCCCTACCAGTCTAGGATTCTATGATTAATTTGTTATCACAAGTGATGCTAGGGGCTGTCTTGCTGGCAGCTATGACTGAGGGAAAAGCCCACAGCTCATGGGACTGTGGAGTAGTCTGTCCCTGATAGAGATCTTGATCTGCAGAGCTCTCTGTACAGTGTGTGTCTCCATCTCAGTGCAACAAAAGAGAGCTGCAGGGATGCTCTGGCTCAGATCCTAAGAGCATCTGCAGGACTGTCAACCTCTGAGCACCCTGCTTGGGAGGGGAGAGCACACCAGCACTTCCCTCTCATTTCCATCTGTGGAGAAATCAAGTCACTCAGGCATTTCAGGCAGTGGTAGGGTGGGGAGATGGACAAGAAGGGGGAGAGGGCAGAGACGTATCTCCCTTGAAGGCACTTGTCCCACCACACTGCTCTCAGGAGGGGTGGCCTCAATTAGCATTTCTTGGCGTTACAACTCCCCTGCTCTCTTCCCTCTGCAAACAGCATCTTTTCCCTAGTTTTCTTCCCCTCTCCAGTCTCTACATGGTCAAAAGAGGCCAGGATGAAAACTAAAGAAAATAAAGGTCATAGTTTTTTTGGTGTGGGGCTGGGGGTTGTGCATGTGTATGTGTGTAGGGGGTTGGTTTGGGTTTGTTTTTCTGCAGCAGGATGGTGGAGATGTGTCTTCACTGAGAGATAAAGGCAGTTGAAGGACATGCACGTGGTTCATGTCCTCTGTTAGGCTGGCAACCCTGCAGTATCATGATCTGTTGTCCAGATCATCCATGTGCACAAGGGAAAGAAAGTGCTTGCAGGTGGAGGAGCACCACCTTTGACCCTTCTTGTACCTGGCCTATCCAGGTATATGGAGTTCTTGGGTCTGTGCTCAGCTTCTCCAGAGATTTCTGAGCTTCAGATTAACCCTCCTAACCTTGAACAATTAGGGACAAATCTTGGAGATGGTGAAGTGAGTCTGGGCTTGGTTTGACCAAGCCCTAGCAAGGCAGAAGAGTCCTTAGCATCTCATTGCAGAGGTGGAACAGCACCTCACCCCTCTGCAGTTGTTGTGTGCCGAGTGTGGCCTCAGCAGTTTGCTTCAGGTCCCAGATGACACACTTGGCATCTCTTGGGTTCCCAAACCAGGACCTTCATCCCATCCACAGGAGACCTGGGCTTTGCTCTGTTGCCTGACGTGCGTGCATCTGTGCCTCACTTTCCTGTCTCTGTGGTGGCAACGCTTCAACCTGGGGAAGGTGTCGCGAAGTTTAATTAGCTCCAGGCGAAGCCCTTTGAGATCCTCAGATGAGAGACACCGCGGAAGCACAAAGTATTCATTTAACATTATTAAAATAATTGGTTAGTGGCTGGCGAACAGAGGATTAGCCTTAGCGGTATTTATTCTTAATGGGAGATGAGGAGGAAATAAGATTCCTCATGGTTCAGCGGTAGGCCCGGTTTCTCCGTGTTTGTGCTAATGGTTTGGGCAGAAGCGGGACGCTTGCGGCCGTTCAAGATGCAGCCGATAATGAAATCGCAGGTGTTATTAAGAAGTAGAGGGAAAGCGCGGCGTCTACACCGTAATCTTATGCAAATAAGCTCAGGAGTGGAATATGCTCTTTTAGGTGTCTTAAGTGTAATGTGATGCCACTGGGTGGGAGTTACACACCAGCTAATTATAGCATGAATAGCACTGAATTAGGTTATATGGCAGTGGAAAGCGAGCTCGGCGTATTGACAGACCCAGCGTGTTAGAGTTACTGATATTTTATTAAAGCAAAACAGTTCTTGGCAGCACAAGGGATTTTTTTTTTTTTTTTTTTTTNTTTTTTTTCCCCTGCGTAAAAAAAAATGTATAATGTGCTAATTGCCATTTGTCGAAAAAAACCCTCTGTTCTGAGAAGCAATGACTGATCGGATCCAATCATCACTCTTTTGTCTTGAAAATTGTTTTTAATTGACAAAATTGCAGATAATGCCTTTTCCATTGCCAGAAAACTGACAATTTTTTTTTGTGTGTCTCATATTAGAAAAGTTTAGTCTGCTTCTGGGAAAAGGAAAAGAAAAAAAAAAAGAAAAGAGAGTATCAAAATCTTTTCCTTTTTTAATAGCTGTAGATACAAGTAAGAAAGACTCAGTTTTCTGACTGCACTATTTCCACCTCCCTACATAAAAAAAAAATAAATAAAAGAAGAAAAAAAGATTTACATGAACTTTCACCTTGGCTTTCTCCTCCCAGGACTATTTTCCTCTGTCTATTTAGTCCACTCAGGGCATCGGTTCATTTGGTTTCCAGCAGGGCCTGCCAGATCTGCCTGATGGTGTGAATGATGGATCTGGATCTGGATCCATCATCTGGATGATGGAAGTTGAAGAACCACTTCCCACCTCCCTCCGTAGCCTTGTAGCCCAGACTCCCCCACCATGGGTCTGTGGAGCAGTTAAGCACCTCCAATCTTGCAAGCCCAAAGGAGAGGAGAATCTCACTGCCTGATCTTATCAGGGCTTTTCATGTCTTAGAACATAATTAGCACTAGAAGATCCAGGCACAAGGGCCACTGTGTGATTTAAATGCATTTAATTGAGACAGGGATCTATGGGAAAGAGTTCAACGGAGAGCTGTGAGGATGGTGAAGGGACTGGAACATCTCTCCTGTGAGGAAAGGCTGAGAGCGCTGGGGCTGTTGAGTCTGGAGAAGAGAAGCCTGAGAGGGGAGCTGATTCCTGGTTCCAAATCTCTGCAGGGTGGGGGTCAAGTGGAAGGGGCCAGGCTCTTTTCTGTGGTGCCCTGGGACAGGACGAGGGGCAATGGGCACGAACTGGAACCCAGGAAGTTCCACCTCAGCAGGAAGAGAAACTTCTTTGCTGTGAGGGCAATGGAGCCTGGCCCAGGCTGCCCAGAGGGGTTGTGGAGTCTCCTTTTCTAGAGACTTTCCAACCCCCTCTGGATCTGTTCCTGTGTGTCCTGCCCTGGGTGCTCCTGCTCTGGCAGGGGGGTTGGAGTTGATGATCTCCAGAGGTCCCTTCCAACCCCTACCAGTCTAGGATTCTATGATTAATTTGTTATCACAAGTGATGCTAGGGGCTGTCTTGCTGGCAGCTATGACTGAGGGAAAAGCCCACAGCTCATGGGACTGTGGAGTAGTCTGTCCCTGATAGAGATCTTGATCTGCAGAGCTCTCTGTACAGTGTGTGTCTCCATCTCAGTGCAACAAAAGAGAGCTGCAGGGATGCTCTGGCTCAGATCCTAAGAGCATCTGCAGGACTGTCAACCTCTGAGCACCCTGCTTGGGAGGGGAGAGCACACCAGCACTTCCCTCTCATTTCCATCTGTGGAGAAATCAAGACACTCAGGCATTTCAGGCAGTGGTAGGGTGGGGAGATGGACAAGAAGGGGGAGAGGGCAGAGACGTATCTCCCTTGAAGGCACTTGTCCCACCACACTGCTCTCAGGAGGGGTGGCCTCAATTAGCATTTCTTGGCGTTACAACTCCCCTGCTCTCTTCCCTCTGCAAACAGCATCTTTTCCCTAGTTTTCTTCCCCTCTCCAGTCTCTACATGGTCAAAAGAGGCCAGGATGAAAACTAAAGAAAATAAAGGTCATAGTTTTTTTGGTGTGGGGCTGGGGGTTGTGCATGTGTATGTGTGTAGGGGGTTGGTTTGGGTTTGTTTTTCTGCAGCAGGATGGTGGAGATGTGTCTTCACTGAGAGATAAAGGCAGTTGAAGGACATGCACGTGATTCATGTCCTGTGTTAGGCTGGCAACCCTGCAGTATCATCATCTGTTGTCCAGATCATCCATGTGCACAAGGGAAAGAAAGTGCTTGCAGGTGGAGGAGCACCACCTTTGACCCTTCTTGTACCTGGCCTATCCAGGTATATGGAGTTCTTGGGTCTGTGCTCAGCTTCTCCAGAGATTTCTGAGCTTCAGATTAACCCTCCTAACCTTGAACAATTAGGGACAAATCTTGGAGATGGTGAAGTGAGTCTGGGCTTGGTTTGACCAAGCCCTAGCAAGGCAGAAGAGTCCTTAGCATCTCATTGCAGAGGTGGAACAGCACCTCACCCCTCTGCAGTTGNAAGACACACCAGATGAGAGCGCAGCAGAGCGGAGGCGGTCTCCCAGCACCCGAAGTACACCCTGACTCTCAACAGAGACACCAGAAGTGATTAGTTGGGGTTGGGATATTTCGTTAGCCCTTTCACAGTCCAGCTACCCTGTGGAAGCACCTGCTTTCCAGATGACCACTCTTCTAAGGCCGGAGCTTGTGTCTGGAAATACTTATTTAATAAAAATCCCGTTTGCCTTTATTTACAATTTGCTGAACTTTCTTTTGGGGCTGCGATGTGCCCTCTGGGCAGCTGCCTTCAGCATCTGGCTGCTTTGTCACGTTTGTTTCTCCATTTCAGCCAACGCCGTTGAGGGATTTGAGAGGCTGACGCTGGAGGGCAATACTTTGCCCTGCGCATGCTGAAAGAATTTTCTCTGCTCTTTCCCCCCGCCCTTGAGGGAAAGTAGAACATTTTTGGCAGTGCAGAGGAGGACTGGAGCGAGAAGGCTTCTTTATGCCAGGCATGTGTCTCTTTCTTCTCCCCTGGAAATCCACCACATTTGGCCTCTGAAGAACCTGTTACAGGTGCTGGGCAGAGCCCTGGGAGAGCGTGGTGTGTAAACCCACAGGATTCTCCATGTGTTCCAACTCAGGATCGGTAAGGTGGTCAAGGAAGAGGAGACAGAGGAAACCATGGGCAAAAGACTCTGTAGAAGAGCCCTCATCACTCCTTTCTGCATGGACAAACCTGAAAACCCTCTGTCAGGTGGCTCCATCCCTTTAGTCTTCATTTATACAGCAGCTGGGATCACTTACCTGGGATGAATTCTGCTGCTAGCTCAACGAAGGAGTCTGTTGACTCAAGACCCTGAACTCTGCCAGCAACCCAGAGCCCAGCTCGCTTTGGTTCAACTTGGCAGTGATGTCCCATCGTCAGATTCTAGCACCCATCACAGTTGGGTGGGTTTTTTTCTCCCAGTCTAAGTTGAGAAATCGCATTGAAAATGTCAGAAGTCAAAGGTTAGGAAGTGGCAGAATTGAGGTCACCTGTTGAAAAAAAAGGAATAATCCTGTAATTAAAGTCTGTCTTGCAGTATGTCAGGGCAGGGAGCAGATTTAGGAGGGCAAAAGCTCCTTTCAGTCTGGCAGCACCTAATTCCTGAGAGCCTGACGCTGCAACCTCAACAATATATTAAAATCAGGCTTAGTTAAGTTTGATTTCTTATCATTTCATTATTGGGATGGCAACACGCCTTCCAACAGGTTTTTATATCCCTCCTCAGTGGTGAAGCTGGGAACACAAACTACATTCCTAGACACTCAGACTGTACTTGTGTTGCCCTCTGGTGCAAATCATAGAACCATAGAATGGTTTGGGTTGGAAGGGACCTTCAAGATCATCGAGTTCCAACCCCCCTGCCATGGGCAGGGACACCTCCCACTAGAGCAGGTTGCTCAAAGCCCCATCCAGCCTGGTCCTAAAGATACCCAGGGACGAGTGTTCTGGTTGTGTTTGCAACCTGCCGTGCTATTGCACTTGAACTGAGCCCGGGTATCTATCTGCCTGTTTAATTTTAGAAAATCCAGACATTTTCTGTCGTGCTGCAGCTGGAGGAAATAAATGGGAGGTAACAGGACATCTTGAAGAATTCGGGTGCTTGTGCTTTGACGCCGAGCCAAAAAGGGTTCCCATCCAAGCTGTTCTCAGGAGAGGAGTTCCCACACCCTGCAGAGCTTTGATGGAATTGCTGTGTCTATTTGTTTTACAGAATTGCTAACCGAAATCTCAGGTCAGCATTTTGCCACAGCTTTCGTTCCGCGACAGGGGACTTCGAGTTTCAGGAGTGGTTAGCTGACTATCTGTCCAACCCTCTGGAGACCACACATTTAAAATTCCTGATCCAGCATGCAGCAGTGCGAAAGGAGACTTAATGGGATGAAAGCTCCTAGGGAACGGCGAGCGGGAGCTGCAGTGCTGCTCTTGCTCTCTCAAAGCTGCAGCGCAAACCGAGAGCGTGTTGAGAATGGCAGAGATCTCCCTTTATGATTCCTGCTACAGCAGACTCCAGCTGGAGGCCTGTGACTGGTGGTGTCCCCCAGGAGTCAGTACTGGGTCCGATGCTGTTTAGTGTCTTCATCAATGACCTGGACANCATTCCAGGTAAACATAAGGACGAACTTTTTTACAGTGAGGGTGACAGAGCCTTGCCCAGGCTGCCCAGAGATGTGGAGTCTCCTTCAACAGAGACATTCAAAACCCACCTGGACACGTTCCTGTGTAACCTACCTTAGGTGATCCTGCTCTGGCAGGGGGGTTGGACTCGATGGTTTTTTGAGGTCCCTTCCAACTCCTCACATTCAGTGATTCTGTGATTCTGCTACAGGAAATGCAAAACTTTCCTCTACCAACAAGAGGGAGCAATTTGAGATTTTGAATTGGGATGTTGGTTTGATTTAGCCACAGCCACTAGAGAGAAGCCAAGCCCTGAAGTTTGAGGCCGGCCCTCGAGCTGTGTAGCATTCAGGCTCAGGTATATTTGGTTCACTCTTGCACGTGTTGCCACAGATCCCCAGCGGCAAATCCCCGTGCGCAGAGGTGCGGTCTCTGCTCCGGGGAGCAAGGACATTGAGGGATGATCTTGGAGCTAATCTTCCAGCAGCCCCCTGTGCGCTCTCACAACTAAGACTCCCAAGTCTGGGAGTGGGTGAATAATTTAACATCCGCACTTAGTCTTTATAGCCGATTTTAATGGGGGGTAATAGCACTGCTAATAACAAAATCCATTGAAGACACCCCGTGCGAGTCCATAACATTAGCTTAATGGCCAAAGGTAATTGGCATGCTCTGGAAGCTGTCCTTTTGTATTAACCCTGTGGATTTCTAGGCAGACATCTTCCTGGAAGCGATGGCCTTGGCAGCGCACGTGGAGTAAGATGCGGATGCGTTTTTATACTAAACCGTTGCAAATCTGGGTTGAAACGGGGCGCACCGCTACCGATTCCCATTGCTGGCTTGAGATTACACTGGACAGATGGGACAAGAGACAGTGGGATTGCTGAAAGTGCTGAAAAAAAAATGAGTGCAAAGCTTTGTGGCTTTGGGCAGCCCAAGTTCCGGGCACGCACCACTTTCACTGAACTGTCATTAATTGGGAACATCAGAATTTTTAAGATTCAACCCGGGGCACTTCTGATGGGGCACTTTCAAACCTGATGCCAAAAACCTCTTGATCTGCCAGGAGCATGAAGAAAAACTTCTTTACTTTGAGGGTGATGGAGCCCTGAAACAGGCTCCCTGAAACAGGGGAGATTTTAGTCTCATTCTCTGGAGAGATTCAAACCACACCTGGACATGATTCTGAGCACCCTGCTCTGGGTGACCCTGCTTTTACAGAGGAGTTGGATAAAGTGATCTCCAGAGGTCCCTTCCAACCCCCTACCACTCTGTGATTCTGTGACTACTTAGCAGCTGTGGCACAATGGATTGGAGGGCTGCCTCACAGAGGTACCAGCAGCTTAGATTTGCAGTTTTCTCGACATGATCAAAGAGCGTGGATTATGCACAACTACTATGAAAGGACATCCCTGCCTAAGATGTCCCACTGTCTTAGGACAGGACAGTTTTCAGGGCTATGAGTTTGCCCAAGAGAAGGTTACGCTATGCTTGCTATGTGAGTAGGGAGACGGAGCATCTCTACAGCTGTGCTTTCTACCCAAGGGCTGGGGCTTTCTCCCATGACTCTCCCTCCTTTCATGGTACCTTTTCAACTCTCCATCCTGCTGAGTGATCTCATGGCTGGTAGCACTGGAGTCAGAGCACTTCAAGGTATGAGTGGACAGGCTGGATCGATGGACCAAGGCCAATGGGATGAAGTTCAACAAGGCCAAGGAATCACCTCAACCCCTGGCACCGCTCCAGGCTGGGGCGAGCGGCTGGCAAGTGCCTGGCGGGAAAGGCAATGATAGGGTTGGTGGACAGGCAGCTGGAGATGAGCCAGAGAGTGCCCAGGGGGCCAAGAAGCCCCCAGCATCCTGGCTGGGGCAGCACTGGGATGGCAGCAGGGCCAGGGCAGGGATCATCCCCCTGCACTGGGCACTGGGGAGGCCGCCCCTCGAATCCTGGGATCACTTTTGGGCCCCTCACTCCCAGAAGGACTTGGAGGGGCTGGAACGTGGCCAGAGAAAGGCAACAGAGCTGGAGAAGGGTCTGGAGCAGGAATCTGGTAAGCTGGGCTTGTTCAGCCTGGAGAAAAGAAGGCTCAGGGGAGACCTTCTCGCTCTTGTGGGGTTTAATGATGACCTGGCAGTGCTGGATTAATAGTTGGACTCGATAATCTTAAAGGTTTCTTCCAATCAAAACAATGATGTGAGTCTCTGAGTGTGGTTTTCCGGCTAGTGTAGTTCCAAAGGGTACAGTGTTGACTTTCCACCCAAGATGATTGTTCCTTCCATGTCCTAGGGTTGTCCTCATCTTCTTAGGCTGACTTTGCGTTAACTCTGTCCCTTTCTGTTCCCATTTGCTCAGGTGCACGAGGAAGGAGCGGTGTGAGCGCTCCAGTGAGCCTCGGAGATTCGCCTCGGAGATGAAGCAGTGTGTCCGGCTTACCGTGCATCCCAACAACATCTCCGTCTCCCAGTACAACGTGTTGGTGAGGAACATTAATCCTTGACCCCCTCAGGTTTCATCTGCCCATGCAATCTGACAGACCCAGGTTTGTGCAACCTGGATTCAGCACGAGCAGGAAGGACTGGCAGCTTGATGCTAGAAGTTCTTCAGAGTCCAGTAACTTCTCTAGCCACTTTCCTGGCACAGAGACAGATTTGCCATGGGAGGACATTTTTGCCTCGGTTTTCCCCTGTGTAGAAGTGTGGAAGAGGCTTTTCTGTTTGCTGTGAGGAGCTGAGAGCAGGTCTGAAGGGACTCTCTGCCCTGCAAGAATTCTGTGCACCAAATGTACTTGTTTACTTCCCTGGGAGAAGAATTTTTTATGATTGAGCATGAACTTTAGCCAAGGGATATTATTGTGGTTAGAAATTGTCTTCTAGAAGAAGGGCAATTGAAGGATACCATGAGTTACTTCAGTAAGCTCCAAGTTCCCATCACCTTGGGTAGAAATATCCACCAACTCCACTCTGCTTGAGCTCCAGCACCAAGTATGCAGAGCTGAGAGGCAGGATCCTGCAGAGGAACCCAAGACTGCTGAGGTTTGTGCTCTCTCTTGTGACCTTCCTCAGGACAAGGTTTATGGTCTCAAGCTACTCCAGTCAGCAGCAAACAAAGCCATGCAGTGAATGCTGGCAGAGCAGTAAAGGAACTTGATAATTTTCTGGGCTTGAGGCAAGAAACCTCTGATGAAGATCTAACCAGCTTGTGTTTTCTCTCCCTGCAGTACCTTCTGTGGTGAGATCCCAACACAGTTTGAGAAGAGACTTCATTCAGGCTACTAGGGCTCTGTCTTCTTGACCATACTACTTTGGGCTAGAATTAAGTTGATAACCCAGGCCTTAAAAGCTCCATCTCTGGACAAGTTGGTCAGTGGCCCTACACCCTGAAACATCTAAATGGAATTGCTCAGGGTGCAGCTGCCAGACATCTTCCAGGTGACAGGTTTTGGAGTGTTAGGGTCTCTTCAGTGATAGTGAAATCAGCCTTTCAGAGCCTGCGTGTCCAATCATTGCTGCTTTGTTTCAGCCTCTTAACTTTGCTGTGACTTTACTTTCCTAAGCTTCAAACAAAACTGATCTGAGACATCTTAAGTCCTTTGTTCTTCTGGGAGTTCAAGGTTTATTTTCTTATTCTCTCAGTAGTCATTGAATTCTTTCATGTTGGAATAAATCCTGGGGGACTAGCTGGCTCAGGGCGATCGAAAATGAGAACAGCATAAAAGACCTTTACCTCTAGGTTCCTCCCAGGCAAGTCAACCCAGAGCTGATGGGATGAGAAGTTCCATCGTCTGACTGTTGCCCAATAACCCACATGAGCATTTGAATGGGAGTCTGAGCCCAGTCCCAGATAGACTGGTGACCCTGCTCATCCACAGTCACCACAGGTAGTCTCTTGGTAAACCAGGAGGGGAGGACCAATGGGTGAATGGCTGGTGATGTCTTTACTGAGTCTCCCTTGGGTTCTAGCAGTGAGTCAATGATACTGAGCTCTTGTCCGCAGAGGCAGAGAAGGTATCTTCTGTGTGACCAGCCAGTCTTTTAAATGTGGGGCACTAACAGGGACTTGGAAAATTGTATCTGAGTCTGTTTCAGTCCAGGGCAGCTGCTCTTGGCTCTGTAAGAAGAGATACTTGCTGGGGGAAGGTTCCATTCTTTCCTCATTGCAGCAGCTCCAGTGGGATGTGGAACTTCTTGCCTGTTCAGAGTGTGCACTGGCTGATGACATTCGCAGCCAAGCGCTACTGGTCCATCCATTGGTGTCATCTTCTGCATGGCACACCTTCATTCTGCATCATCCACACTCAGAGGGAGGTTTCTTAAGCAGAATAGTTTCCCCTTCTCTGTTGCTGGCAGGACATCAATGAGCCATGAGAATGGATTTAGCCCAAGTACTAAATCCATCCAAAGAACCAAAGCTTTTTCCTGCTCCCCATCCAAGAAAAAAAAAAAAAAAAATCACCTTTCCTGCACCCATTCCCGTTGCCCCAAAATGAACATACTCTCACAAAGGCTTTATGTCAGCCAGGGCTGAGGGTTGTCTGCTCAGCCTTTCTCCCTGGTGGTGCCTAGTGTGAAGAAACATCTCCAAGCCTGCTCTGAAGTGAGGAAAACACAGTGTGGGGGAGCAGTAAATATTATGTTTTGTTGTCATCTTCTCGTGCTTTGTCACCTGGACTGACCTCCTCTGTTCTTTGTGCTGGTAGAAGCGACACTTCAGCATGCATTTGTGTCTCCTTTCAGTGGCTGTCACCTCAGATGGGGCCTCAGCTAGCTCATGGAGGAGGGAAGTGTGGAGAGCATCTGTGCCTGTGTCAAGTGGTTGGCTCTAGTGTTTGGTCACAAAAATGCTAAATTTATACTAACTACTAGGTCATCAGTGGGTGCTGCAAGTACCCTGGGATAGCCTTCTGTGTCCAGACATGATCTGGTGGGTTGGGCAGGACCCTCAGTGATGGGGAGCCACGATGCAGGACCCTAGCTGGTCTGGAAGGTTAGCAGCATGCAGAGAATGAACATGGTGGAAACCAGCCAGACGATGCCTTTTTTTCATGACCACGTTCGATGACATAGCAATGCCAGTGGGTATTGTGAGCTCTAAAAAACACGGGCAATTCCTCCATCACAGCTCTTTTTTTTTGTATATAATTACTGAGCCCTAGCATAGCATGTCCCCAGAGCCAACTGTCTTTGGTGGGATGGGCAGGAGAGGTTTGCTGTGCCGTTAGAGACAGCGAGGTGTTTTTGTGGTGGACTGAAGGCTGTAACTAGACTCTCCTTACACAGGAACTTGGTGACAGAGCGCTCCCCCATCTGCTGATGCTAGGAGAGCAGGCCGTAGAGTTAGACTGGAGCGCTACAGTTTCTCTGTAGTCTGCAGAGTGCCTCTTGTGAGTAGTAGTCACCTTCCTCAGAAACCGCGTGCCTCGGGGCCACCAAAGCCCTGGTCTTCACGGCTGGCTCCAAAGACTCCCTACCTAACCTGACACTTGCATGACAGATAGCGAGCACTCCCTCCCCTCCACTGACCCAGCCGGCACTGGGATGCAGTGCAGTTGTCCCTGCATAGCCACCTACCACTTGTGTCGGCATCAGCATCTCATCCCCTTCCCCCTCTGCACATACATCCCTCTCCTGAATTGCTGCTTTCTGTTGAAGGAGGATGCTCTCTCTAGCAAGAGGCTCTTTGTCCAACCTCTCCAGTGTAATTCTCTCCTGCTGACCTAGCTCTGTTGTTTGGCTTAGTAGTGTCTCTTTTCTTTTTTGTTTTTTTTTTTTCTTTCTGTCTCTTCTTCCCTCCCTCCATCTTTGCTTGCAGCTGGTCTTGGAGACCTACAACGTCCCTGAGCTGTCAGCGGGAGTCAATTGCACCTTTGAAGACCTTTCAGAGATGGATGGCTTGGTGGTGGGCAGTCAGATCCAATGCATCTCACCAGCTGCCAAAGAAGTGCCCCAGATCATCACAGAGAACGGTGGGTATCCCACAGCACCCCTACTTGAACCATTTCTCCCTCCCTTCTTCATCTCACACCCCTATGTCCTTCCTTCTGCTTTCTCCCAAAGCAGAATTTGGCTCGTGGGTGCCCGAGGACAGGACATGAAGAGCACGGGGAGTGGGTGGGACACTGTGCTGGTGTTTGCTGGTGGAGCTGCATAGCAGCACCTCTGTGGTGGGTTGACCTCAGCTGAGCACCAAGTACCCACCAAGTCGCTCTATCACTTCCCCCTACCTCCCTCAGCACAACAAGGGGAGAGAGAATGAGATGGAAAGAGTCCGTGGGGTACGATAAAGGCAATTTAATGAAAAAGCAAAAGGCAAAGCAAAACAAGATTTTATTCTCTACTTCTCATCAGCAGGCGATGTCTGGCCTTTGCTGGGAAGCAAGGCTCTGGTACGCGTAGCGGTTGCTCAGAGGACAAGCATCTCTCCAACAGATGCCCCCCACCTCCTCCTCCTTTTATACTTGAGCTGACATGACACGGTGTGCAATATCTCTTTGGTCAGTTTGGATCAGCTGTCCTGACTCTGTCCCCTCCCAAGATCTTGCCCACCCCATCTCACCGGGCGGAGGGAGAAGACGTTGGAAAGCCAGCCTCAGTGCCGTGAGAGCGCTGCTCAGCAGCAGCCGCAACACCAGCATCTTCTCAACAACCTTCTACCTCCCATTGCAAGCCCAGCACCATCAGAGCTGCTGTGGGGAACATTCACTCCCGCTCAGCCAAACCCAATGCAACCTCGTCGCGCGAGCCGTCTGAACGTCCGCGTGTTGCTGTGCGCACGCCGTGCGAGCTCCGAGCTGCAACGCCAGCACCTCCCTTAAGGTGCTTAGATGCGTGATACTATATGTTTGCAGACTGCCACCGAGTGGCAGTTGCATAGATGTAGCAAAGACAAGAGATGGATGTGGGATATTCGCTCCCCTTTTGCCCAGGCTGGTGTTTTACAACCCGAGGAATGAGGCTCTATATGTTCTCAACGCGTCCTGTCCCACGCAGCAGCCAGAGCATCCAGCAGAGCTGAGCGATCCTTCTGATGTCATCCCGCTCCTCCCAGATTTAGAGCTCTAGGCTTGCTTCCTTGTCTCTGTCCCCAGCCTTTGCTGCCTTCAGCTGTTCCACTTTTGCTGCTGGCTCCCTCTCCCAAAGTGGTCCAACACAGAAAAATACCTTGGAGACTAATACATGTTCCCCCCCCCACTACTTCCTGCCGTATTTTTTTTTTTCCATTTTCTAACAACTTTTCTAGGTACTTTCAAGAGCATCTTGTGGCTCTTTGCAGGGATTTGCTATAAAAACGTCGACCCTTTTGATCACCTCAAGAGATGCAGAGAAGTTGCTGCTATTTTTGTCCTTGGCTTCTTGTGAAAATATACTGTAAAATTTGTCTCTGAGAAATCTTCCAGCCACAGATAATGAAGCAACACAAGTTGTCACCATCACCTCTGCCCTCCCTGAGCTGCAATCAATCAGCTTTATGTGTCCCATGTTGCAGTCCCAAAACAAGCTCCCAGAGGACAATTCAGGTCCCACTGAATTCTCAGTCCTGTTGGCCTACCAAGATAGATGCCAGCAACGATTTCCTTGGTATGGACCTCTGTCCCAGGGCAGGCTACCATCAACCAACAAACGAAACTAGCAGTGGAACCTGGAAGCAGGGCAAAAGAGAAGAGCTTTATGTGAAGCATGGTTTTCAGCGAAGCTGGGCACTTGTGTCTTGTATCAGCTTCGGCATCTGGTGCTCTTCAACTTTGCAAAGACCACGTCCTCCATGCATAGTGCCAGAAGCTGGATTTGAACCAAAGGATGAATGGTTCTGTAGCACATCTGATCCCTGGGGCCACCCAATCATAGAATCATAGAATCATAGAATCATAGAATTATAGAATACCAGGTTGGATCATCTGGTCCAACCTTTCAAGTAAAAAAGAAAAAAAGAAAAAACAAAATTAAGTGAGCTGGCCCAGCAACCTGTCAAGTTGAGTCTTAAAACTGCCCAGTGTAGAGGAGTCCTCCACTTCCCTTGGGAGACTATTCCAAAGTTTAATTGTTCTCATTGTAAAGAATTTTCTTCTGGACTCCAATGGGAATCTCCCTTGGAGCAACTTGTAGCCGTTCCCCCTTGTTTCTGTAGAATCCTAGAATCCTGGAATGGCTTAGGTTGGAAGGGACCTCAGAGATCATTTCATCCAACCCCCCTGTCATGGACAGGGATGCCTCTCAACTAGACCAGGTTGCTCAAGGCCTCATCTCAACCTGGCCTTGAACACCTCCAGGGAGCGAGCATCCACGACTTTTCTGGGCAATGTATTCCTGAGTCTCTCCAGCCTTGTACTGAAGAACTTCTTCCTAAGATCCAGTCTAAACCTCTTCTCCTTCAGCTTAAAACCATTTCCCCTTGTCCTGTCGCTGGACACTCTTGTGAGGAGTCCCTCTCCAGCCTTCCTGGAGGTTCCCTTCAGGTACTGGAAGGCAGTTAAAAGGTCCCCCTGGAGTCTTCTCTTCTCCAAGCTGAACAATCCCAGCTCCCTCAGCCTATCCTGGTAGCAGCGGTGCTCCAGCCCCTGGATCATCTTTGTGGCCTCCTCCAGACTCATTCCAACAGATCTATGTCCCTCTTACAGTGCGGACCCCAGAACTGGACGCAGTATTTGAGGTGGAGTCTCACAAGAGCAGAGTAAAGGAGGAGAATCACCTCATCAAGGGGGAGCATCATCTCCATGTATCTCCTTGAAAAAAGGGAGTCTCCTTCCTCACCCCCTGTTTTGAAACACTCGCAAGGACGCTGGCAAAGCAGTAAAATACGAAGCGGTTAAGAGAGCTGCCGGAGCCGGCAGCAGCAGATGGGCAGTGGAGTCGAGCACTGGCAGCAAAAAAGCATTTAGTGGAGTGTGGGGTCTGTGTGGTCCGGCGTCCGTGTGTCTGTCTGTGCGTGTGTGCGCGCCTGTAGGCGGGTGAGTGCGCACGCGGGCGCTCGCCGTGACGAACCGTCAAGTTTGCTTTGGCCAGATTGATTAATGAACCTTTCAGGTGAGGAGGAAAATAATAGAGGGGAAAGGGCCGGCCAAGTTGAAGTCTTGAGTGAAACATGGGTCCCTTCCTCACCAAATTACTGCAATTACTGCATCCACTCGTTAACCCGCAGCCCATGGGCTCTGAGCGGGGTTTTTGGTGCTGTGGGAAGAGGTAGCCGTTGACTGCCCGGCAAAGGAAGAGTAGGGAAGGGAATGAGGAGGTGGGGTGTAGGAGTCGAGGTGCCCACTTTGCTGTGGATGGGTCTGCTGTGGAAATGGATGGGTCCTTCTGGAAGCGCAGTGGCTTGCGGATGTGACTCACACTTGAGATGGGTTCTTTGTAGCCAAAGGCTTGGGGTGAATAGACCTTGGGGTGAAGGAAGTGAGTGAACCTGGAGGAACTAACTATTCACATGGGAATCTTTCTGTTTATCAGCATTTCCCAGGCTGCAGATAGGGAGCCCTCATCCTATCAGCACCGTTATGATGTCTGTTCTCCTTGCTCATTCCTTCATCCTGCTTTCTCAAGGTGTAACATCTCTTTGAGGCCTGGATCTGGAGGTGGTTTTTTTTCATTCACAGTTGTCCTGGGTTTTGGACCCTATTCAGAGATGTTAAATTATGTGGGTGAGGGGAAAGCAGATCTTTCTTTACCGTCTTGAGGAAAGCAAGTACTTTTATCCTTCAGACAGTGTGTGCACAGGCCACCGATGTCTGGGGCCAGTGGTCAGATCTTCCACAGGTCCCTTTCTTCTGGGGACATCAAATGAGCCAACAGCAAGGAAGAACTTTAAGGACAGTACTCCTTTTTTTAACAGCCTTATAATTCCAGACATCTGCATCCTTTCTTTGACCTTAGCTTTCCTACTTGATAACTCCAATTACCATACTTTTGAAATTAGTGAGGTATTGTCTAGAGCTGTCAGCATCGTCCAGCCCAGACTCTGCTCCTGTGTATGATAATTTCCAGTGCTGAAGACACACTCCATCTCTCCAGTCCCATAAGAGGGGGAGATGTACCTCTTGGAGAACTGAGCTCTAGAAGGATTTTATTGCATTTTCTACATCTGTTGAGGACAGACTAGCCAAGGTGCTGTGGGACAGCTCCAGGTTCAGACTGGTGACGTGGCCAATGGGGCTTAGCTAGACTAATAAAGCAGCCATACACTGATGTGTCTATTTTTTCCCCAGGAGACCATCACATTGTCCAGCTTCAACTCAAGTCCAAGGAAACCGGTATGACCTTTGCCAGCACCAGCTTCGTCTTCTACAACTGCAGCGTCCACAATTCGTATGTTCATTTCTTTTGATACCTGCTTTCCATTCCACTCCTGGATCTGCCACAGAACCCACTCCTAACTGGGGCACGTGTCCTTCAGGAAGCTGGTTAGGTGTGGACGTGACCAGAGATCAGGGTCACTTATGGGGTGGTTGGCACAGTGGGGTCTCTCCTGGGAAGACTAAGAGTAATATAGGGACCATCTGTTCTGCCAGTGAGCCACCTTTGTAGGAAGGAGGAGTGATCCATCCTCATGTGTCCCTCAGGCAGAAGAACATCATATTAGTGGGAGTTTACCACAGAATTGAGTCAAAAGCGAGTCATGACCCCAGCAAATGGCCCCCTCATCTTCCTATTAAACAGTTTTTTATGGATGACTGGATCCTACCCATCCATGCACACCTTCCACCCTCATCCCTGCTGTCAGTCCCATCAGTAGGAGCCTGCTCCAGGTGGTTAGCATGGGCTTGGATCCTCAAATCTGGAAATATAGAAGTTTCTGGTTCCTGGATGATGTGGACTAAGCAAGAAACACCCAACTGATTCCCTCAAGGCCATCTGTTCCTTCCTGTGAGCTTCTTTCTTGCCATGCACTCCATTCTGCTGGGTCTTAGCTGGCACCTAGGGCTGCTCAGGAGCTGCCCCACCGGAGTGGGCCTGCAGCTTTCCTGCAGTAAGATACTCTTCCAGCAGGTTGATCCACCCCTGAGCAAGGCTGAGCAGCTCTTTCCCCACCACTGAGCCATCAGAAGTGCCGAAAGCAGATAATTACCGCGGCTCAGCAGTTCACAAGAAAAGGCAAATCCTATTTCCGTGTTCCTGCTGCTTTGACAAACAGTGTCAGAAAGGAAGTGTTGGGAGGGGAGAGCAGGAGAGATGGTGGTGTTAAATATTTATGGCATGTTTTGGTTTCTTACTTGACAAACTATAATACACTATCCATTTTTAATTTGATGTATCAGAGCAAGCACTTGTTCCCAATTTGAAGAATAGCTCCCTGTACCAGAGCTGAAAGTGGATTGGAGTTTCACCGAGACAGGGAAGAGGGGGGAGTGTCTGCCTGTTGGGCTCAGCTAAGCTTTACTGGAAGCAATTTTTATTTTTTTTTTCACTCCTGCCCATTAAAAATGCCGTGGTACAGAAAGGCCAGGAAAATTTCCCCCCACACATCCCCTCCAGATACTTCAGAACCTGCAGTGCCATGAAGATCTCTAGCAGTTTGAGCGAGCAGGAGGCACTACCATCCAGTGCTTGTTTTGTGCAAAGAGCTCAGTTTGGTTACTGGTGAGAAGACATCATATTAAATTTAAAAAAAAAAAAAATATGAGGAAAATTTAAGTCAGTGCGGTGACAGAGCGAGGAGAGGTGTTTGCAGCTCTTACTCTGCAGAGTCTGTGAGGCACAAGAGAGCAAAACCTTGAAAGGTGGTGGGGATGGCTGAGTAGGTGATGCCCTAACTATGCCCTCTGCCTCCTGGGTGGCTTTTACAATAGGCTTTCCTTCTCTGCTGAGATGAAGAAGATTACAGTTAATATATTTGCAGGAGCCCCAACACACTGGGCACAACTCACACTAATAAGCTTGTAGGACACGGGGAGAAAATTCTCTGCTTCATCCATGGCTTTCTGACTTTCATAGACTCATAGAATCGTAGAATGGCAGGGGTTGGAAGGGACCTCTGGAGATCAGCGAGTCCAACCCCCCTGCCAGAGCAGGATCACCCAGGGCAGGACACACAGCAACAGATCCAGGGGGGGGTTGATGCATCCCAGTTTGTGTCTGGCCTCTGTATCAAGTGTGAGACTGGGAGGCTTAGTCAGATGGGACTGCTGGTGCACAGGGACTGCCCTCCATGGGCATCACTTCTCCTGTCAACCCTTCCCTTGCCCACCTTCTCGAGATCTGTTTGCAGCTCCCAGGGCACTGGTACAGTTCAGTGTGAAGGAAGCAAAACTAGCATTTTCCACCCATCCCCTGATCTTGTGTTTCTTGTTACCCTCAGGATTTTGTTATGGGCAAGAAGGGAAATGTGTCTTATGTAATAAGCTGAGTATTTATTGGTAGTCTGATTAAAAGTTGTAACAGGGCAACCAAGACACAACAAATATTTACTATTACTTTAGTTACAATGATATGAATATAGCATAAATTATGTAGTTAATACGAGATACTTGTGATCACAGCAACAACCAGCTCAGGCCATGGCAAGTCAAGCACCATCCTGCCACCTGATGGTGACGGGTCAGTTTGAAACCCATGGCCTTCGACCAGTGACGACAAAAGCAATATTTGCCAGGCTGTATTTCCCTCTGAGAAACACGACCAGCCTCAAGGTCTGTCCTGTTAGCCAGTGTTGCTGGCCAGTGTTGCTGGCCAAGTGACTACTCTTTCTCTCTATTTCCAGGTGTCTGTCATGTGTGGAGAGCCCTTACCGGTGTCACTGGTGCAAGTACCGCCACGTCTGCACTCATGATCCCAGCTCCTGCTCCTTCCAGGAGGGACGAGTCAAGCTGCCTGAGGTAGGCAAGGGCACGGGGCACGTGTTGCGTACGTAGGCTGCTCAGGGCTGATGTCACCTTTTGGCTTGGGTCAGACTACCAGTCCAGGAAGCCTTCTCCATCTCCAGTCCCACCCTCTCCCTCTTCTGCTCACCCTCCAGGAGGTCTTCACCTTTCCCTCTGCAGATGGCTCCTCTCCTCTTTGCTGTACCAGACCTTCAGGGATCTGCTCGCTCCCTCCTGGAGAGCACTTTACCTCAGAAAGTCATTGCAAGCTCCCAGCACTGAGGGACTGGGAGGGCTGGGAAACATTGGGCATGCATCTCCTTCAGGAGAAAAGGAGGTTGTCTCTAAGCTCCCAGGCTGCTGAGATCTGGGGAGGATTTAGGGCTCTCTCTAAGACAATTTTAGCACAGTGTCAGTGGATTTCAGCCGTGCTTCGAGCACCTCTCTGACTTCATGTATTTGGTGCCTAATGATCAGTGCATCAAATTCCCTCTAGACGAAGCCAGGGAATTTTTCATTGTCAGTTACTGGGCTGAACTGGACCTTGAGGCTTAATACAGAGCTGGCTGCTGCCCTGCCAGTGCTGCCTGGCTTGTATTGTAACTTAACGAGCACCCGCAGACAAGTGGAGCTTGGGAGAATACAGATAGGAAGCCACTTAATTACTTCCTGGTCAGGAATGGTCTGAAAGCATCCTGGTCTGTCTGGTAAATGACCTGAGATGGCTCCTTGTTTGCCTGGCCCAAGGGAGTGGTACCCATTAAGAGATCTGATAGCTGCTGAACCACCAGGCTGCTGAAGACCCTGGAAACGTGTGTGGCATTCAGAGGATGAAATCCCTTTGCTCCCTGCACTGCCTGCTGGGTCTGGTGTCTCTAAGGTGGTCCCCCCACCATGCCCCAGGCAAGCCAGTTTGCAGGACCAAATGACACATGTGTAGTGTCTTCACTCACCTGTGGCATCTTCTCTTCCCTCCCGTCCCTTCCTGATGTGCTGGTTGAGATGTCACATACATGCTGATTGAGGTGTCCTGAAGCAGACATCTTGAATTGCTGTGGCATAGGGACAGGCCATAAATATTCATGAGCAAGAAGGTTGACAGTTCTTCATCTACCAGGTTTCAGAATTTGCTGTAAGCCTGCTGGAAAACTTCCTGAGGAGCTGGAGGGCTTGATACCCTCTGTTCAGTAGTGAAGTGGTGAAGGAAATTCAGCCCTTCTGATAGGCTACCCCAACCAAACAGACCCTATTCACTTGTGTGGAATCTTAGCAGAGTTTGGCCGCTCCTGCTGGCCACAAGTCTCTGTTCCTTCCACTTCAGGAACTGGAGAGGCCTCAACCTTTTGCTCAAGTGGCATTGCCTGGAACACATTGTCTCAGCTTCCTGCTCTGCCATGCCACCACCGTTTATCTCCTCTAGTGGACTCCTCTGATACGTCTCACGTACCAAACACAGGACTCATCTTCCCAGTTCCTACCTCTTCTCTCCTCCAGCCCCATGCCCAAAGTGAAGTGCCTACAAATCTTAGTGCATCTCCTCCCTCAACCCCTATCGCATCCCTGGTATTTGTGACACCTACTCCCATCAGAAAGGCTTCATGAGAAGCTCTATGTCATAGAATCATAGAATCACAGAATGTTAGGGGTTGGAAGGGACCTCTGGAGATCATTGAGTCCAACCCCCCTGCCAGAGCAAGATCACCCAGGACAGGCCACACAGGAACAGATCCAGGGGGGTTTCAAGGTCTCCAGAGAAGGAGACTCCACAACCTCTCTGGGCAGCCTGGGCCAGGCTCTGTTACCCTCACAGCAAAGAATTTTCTCCTCCTGTTGAGGTGCAACTTCCTGGGTTCCAGTTTGTGCCCATTGCCCCTAGCGCTGTCACTGGATACCACTGAAAAGAAACTGGTCCCTTCTACTTGACACCCACCCTTCAGATATTTGTAAATACTAAGCTCCCCTCTCAGTCTTCTCCAGACTAACCAGCCCCAGTTCTCTCAGCCTTTTCTCATGAGATGTTCCATCACCTCTAGGGAAGGGACTGGGGATGACACAGCCTCTGGCCTTTATCCACTCTGTCTTGCTCTGCAGGACTGAGGAGAAGACAGCGGACTCACTGTCCTCTGCAGACCTGCCTTTTTTAGCACACCTTTTCCATCACTGCTTTATCACCTCTCCCTAGTTTTGTTTCTGAAAGGTATCCTCACCAAACTAGGAGATAGCTCCAGTCCAGGGGGCTTTATCTGTCGGTGGAGATCGCTCCTTCTCTCCTCTCTCCCCTTTAACAGAGGATTTCCTGCTGAGCTTCAAATACTCCCTCTCTGATCTTGCAAAGCTGCTCTGTGTGATTTGCCTGGCAGCAGGGCGAGGTACACAGAAGAGGACCGTTGATCTAGGAGGCAATGATAGCATCATGCGGCACGTGTGTGGTACCTTGGACATGCTTAATGAAGGCTGTAGCCCTCTTGGCTTCTGCATCAAAACCATTTCTGGGCACATTTCTAGGAGATGATGCTTGGCAGTCAGCTGCTCAGCTCAGGAGCTGGTTTTGCTGTCTGCTGTGAAGAAGAAACTCTTCTCAGCTCTGCAACGACTGGACCATATCTGCAAGGATAATGGCCTTGGAAAATGCAGAACTTTCAGAGAGAGCTTTCTGCCTGGCAATGTGAGAGCTTCGATGCCCTTTAAGCTTCAGGGTCCTTCTGACGGCCACCTGTGTGTTTGTGGCTCTCAAGGACACTAGAGCTGGGGGAGGATGGAATCACAAGTGCATTCTGACAAACCCAGGTTTACACTCACTCTGGTGGCCAGAAAGGTTTTGTCAAATGGCAGTTTTGAAGAAATGCCGCGTGCATCTCCCAGGCTTCTCTTGAGAAGCCATCTTCTCGCTGACTCATCTCTCTCACTGCCGTTCCCACTGTCTATTTTTCACTTTCACCTTTAATTCTTTCCTTTTCTGTCCTGTGCCCATACCTGTTTGTTGAGTGGGTTCTTTGAACAGTGGAATCCATTTGGTATCTTGAAGCCAAGTCTAGCTTCTCATTGTCCATCCAGACCTCCACCCAGTTCTCAGTGACATAATATGACTCAGAAGGCTGACAGGACTGAGGTCCATTTCCAGACTTCCCCAACACTGTCTTCAGTAGTGCTCAAAATGTACCATCAGCTTCAGTGGGTGTGTTGTTACTGGTCTTTCATCTCCATCTGCAATGCTCCTTTTGTTCCTTTCCTCTACAAGCGCTTGAACCCATGGAGGATGAGGAGGGGGAAGCGTTTGCTCCCACCCAGGCATGAGGACCTGCTAAATCAGTAAGTCTTGAGGAGCTGCTGATGGGAAACTGTACTATTAGTTGGACCATCCTGTTTGCAGTCCTTTCATGAGTCTGCTGAGCAGGTTACTGTGGCTGGCTTCCAGGATCGTATGGTCTGATTGCACCAAGAGATTCCTTGCCAAGCAAACAAATATTGGTGCTACTCTGTCATATGGACCAGTGCCAGAAACTCCTTCCCTCTGTAATCATCGCTGCTGGCATGTCAAACCTGCTCCCCTCCCCCTCACTATGGTCTTCACCTTCTCTTGCTGATACACCCACCTCCAGGTGATTTTTTTTTTTCTCTCTCTTTGCCTGTACTGCATCTTGCCATCATGTGGGAAGAGGCTTCCCACTCTCCAGATGGCCTGGGTTGCAAATGGACCAATTGGGCTGGTACCCATCACCCTTTGACCATCAAGGAGTGCTTTGAAGGGAGGCTTGTGCCCTTGTGTACTTCTGAATCCATCATTTCTTTAACACATCTCACAAATGTCTGGGTTTCCATGAGCAGGCTGAGCCTTTCCTCCAGGTCTTCTACACGTTCTCTGAGAGGATCTTGGGATTTTTGCTTTTTTTTTTTTTTTCTTGTAGTATGAGTTGCTAATTAATGCAGAGAGCAGGATGAATTTGAGACTGAGCCAATGGGACAGCAGAAAGGCTTTGGCCATTACCCACACTGGCCAGAAGACAAAATGCTCTTTCTGTGTGTATTGCCTGTGATCTGCCATCCAAGAGGGTGTCTTTGAATTGCTTGGTCAATAGATGTGATCAGGCAGCCCCAGGCTGGGACAGGGCAGCTGTCCTACCACTGCCTGACAGAACTGATGATACAAAATTAGGAGGAGTGGCCAACGCTCCAGAGGGCTGTGCTGCCATCCAGCATGACCTGGACAGGCTGGAGAGCTGGGCAGAAAAGAACCTCATGAGGTTCAACAAGAACAAGTGTAGGGTCCTGCACCTGGGGAGGAGGAATGCCAGGCACCAGTACAGGTTAGGGGTGGACCTGCTGGAAAGCAGTTCTGAGGAGAAAGATCTGGGATTCCTGGTAGAAAATAAATTCTCCATGAGCCAGCAACGTGCCCTTGCTGCCAAGAAGACCAGTGGAATCCTGGGGAGCGTAAGGAAGAGTGTGGCCAGTAGGTCGAGGGAGGTCATTCTCCCCCTCTACTCTGCCCTGGTGAGGTCACATCTGGAATCCTGTGTCCAGTTCTGGGCTCCTCAGTTCAAGAGAGACAGGGAACTACTGGAGAGAGTCCAGCAGAGGGCAACAAAGGTGACTGGGGGATTGGAGCATCTCTCCTATGAGGAAAGGCTGGGTGAGCTGGGACTCTTTAGCCTGGAGAAGAGAAGACTGAGGGGAGACCTTATTAATGCTCACAAGTATCTGAAGGGTGAGTGCAAGGAGGATGGGACCAGACTCTTTTCAGTAGTTCCTAGTGAGAGGACAAGGGGCAACAGCTGGAATAGAGGAAGTTCCATTTAAATATGAGAAAAAAACTTCTTCACTGTGAGGGTAACAAAGCCCTGGAACAAGCTGCCCAGGAAGGTTGTGGATTCCCCTTCTCTGGAGGTGTTCAAAATCCCCCTGGGTGCCATCCTGTGCCATGTGCTCTAGGCCCTCCTGCTTCAGCGGGGGAGTTGGACTAGATGATCTCTGGAGGTCCTTTCCAACTCTTGACAACTCTGTGATCCTGTGAGATGGAGAAGGGACAAGAAGGAGCCACGATTTTCTTACCTGTCGCTTGTCAAGTGCTCAGTGAATCAGCTCTGCCCATAATAGAGCTGAATCCACTCGCCTGGGAGCCTTGGGAAAGCCCGTGTTTACTCCTGGTGAAGAACTCCAGCGAGGTCATAAAGCAAGAGTATTTACGACCACGACACTGAACTCAATCAAATAGGGTTGACGATGTCCCTGGATGATTTGCGGCAGAAATACTTCACCTTGGCGTATAATTTCCCTTTACAGCAGGTTTTCGAAAGCCAAATCCACCAGTTTGAAATATACTGAGTGACTTCTTGCTTTATAAAGGAAAGCTGATATCATTGCTATTGAGGGTAGGGAGGCAAAGAATGAGGAAAGAAATAGCCGTTTAAGTACTGAAGTAGATTGTTGTTGTTGTTTTTCCCAAAGAGAGCTGGTGGTAAAAGTAGATAGAATCAGTGGCAAAGATAGAGGGGAGCAGACCAAGTTTCTGTGTTTTTTTTCTTGGCCATCCTGTGTCTGCTTTTGACATTTGCTGCCGACTGTAGCTTTTTTTTGCACCACAACCCATCGCACCACAGACTAACACACTGCGCATTCATCCCTTGCTTCCTTGACTCAGTCACCAAGTGAGAGAGCTTGGTCATTTTCTTCTGTAAATGGGCACGAGAATCAACAAGTAGCGGAGGGAAACTGAGGCGCGGAGAAGAAATCCATTGGTCTGAGGGTCTTCAGGGTGATAGAAGCTGCAGAAACAGCACCTGTCTCTACTGAGATCTGTTCCTGAATACCCCTGATTGCATCATCCGTCTTGTCTTCATCCAGACCTGCTCTGATCCGGCGGAGTAGTTTTCACATCTACTGTGAAACACAGTAGATGTGTTTCACGGACATCTGTACAAGGACGGGCAAGCTGGAGCAACCTACTTGAGTTGATGGGATGAAGGATTAAGTCTTCTTTTGTGCCTTCTTCTGTAAGATGAATGCTATTTGTTCTGGCCCTCGCTAGGATTTTAGCTTTGTGGGGAGGAAAGACACGGAAAAAACCACGGCAAAAGCCAAAAGCAGGCCTAGATAACCAATCTATTATCTACTGAGTTTAAAAGATACATAATCATTTAATTACCTTGAAGGAGGTTTTCATCTTTCCCCGCTCAGCCGATTTGCGTGCGTGTGTGTGTGTTTTTCTTCCTCCCCCAAACAAGCTTTTTATTAAAAGGGTTTTCATCTGCTGCCGAAAAGGGAGAACAGAAGAAAAGATCTGGCGCCAAAGTGTTTTATGTCGAGTCGCACGCGCTAACGACAGTAAAGCCCACATAAAAGCAACAACCGCTTCAAACATTCATTTGTCAAAAAAAAAAAAAAGGCGATAGAAAGCCGTGCGGGCTGCGTGCTGGTGAGCAGCTGCCGAGGAGCAGAGTGGTGCTTCACCCGGAGCTTGGTGGTGCCTCATGCCGAACGAAGAGCTGTGCCCGCAGCCACCGCGGTGGAGTGCACGGATCGAGCTCTGCTCATCCTTCTTGGGCAGGGAGTTTTTGGGAAATGGGAAGAAGGGAGGAAGAAAAGAAGGCAGGGAGTGATAGTGGCAACTCAGCCTGAAGTGACAGACTTCTAAGAGGCATTTGGACAATGCCCTTAATAACATGCTTCAACTTTGGGTCAGCCCTGAAGTAGCCAGGCAGGTGGACTAGATGATTGTTGTAGGTCCCTTCCAACTGAAAATATTCTCCTCTCCCTCTCCCTCTCCCTCTCCCTCTCCTCTCCTAGTGATAAAGCCCATGCCTTCTCACCATGGACTTTGTCTGTAGTAACCTCAGCAGTGCCCTCTCCCACCCTACTGGCACATCTCAGTCTGGCTCAGGGGTGGCTTTGCCCTAAGGTCTCAAAATGCAAACAGGTTTTCAGGGCCTCCAAATGTCCTGCTTCGCCCTCTTTCCAAGGTGCAGAAGGAAGACGTGGTGCCCACCTCCTCCCGAAATGCACCCCGCTGGAAATGCCTGGGTGGCTGTACCGGGGAGGAGATAGAGGACCTGTTGGGCCATGAGGTGAGCATGGTCAGCTCCTTGCTCCCTTGTATCCCTGAACCTCCCGATGATGCGTTTTCAGCTGTTGCTGTGGCAACTGCTCGGTTTCCCTCCCGCTCCTGTTTCCAGCCTCCTTTAACCCGGCCAGAGAGACGGCTGCTGGAAGCATCAGCATAAGGAGGAGAGAAAACCCATCTCTGCTCAAATTAAAGTGTCTCTCGTTTCTCAGGGACTCTAATGACAGTGGCAGCAAGGCCGATACCAAAGCACCGAATCCTTCCCTGGCTTGTTGATTATCCCCTCACTTATCCTGGCACCTGTCTATCATTAAGGGGAGGGTGTGAGGTGTAGTTTCTATGGCAACTACAGGCAACCCGCTGCCTTCGAGTGCTGTGAACAGGCAGGAGCACCAGCAGGAGAGGAGATCAGGAGCAGCTCTAGACAGGCAGCTGCTGCCAGCATCAGCAGCCACCCCATGCAGATGGGACCTGGCACAGCAATGCGTGCTTTTCATGGCACCTGCTTTTAAAGCGGCGTGGGGGCTTGGTGTTTATCATCTCTTTAGCTCGTAGAAGTGTTTCCAAGCACGTGTGATGGAGTTCAGGCTTGTCCAAGGAGAGGAAGGGGTAAGCTGAGAGGAGACTGTAGCTGATGGTGTGCCTTGGGGCTCCTGGTGGTTTGGCATTTCAGGCTGTGGCGTTTCAACCCTCAGCTGCCGTCACAGCCCTTTCTCAGCAAGGGGGATGTATCGTGTAGTGGCTACGTGCTCTTCAGAGAGGGGTGCTTTAAAAAGTAATGAAACACAAGAATTGGAGGCCAGGCAGAAAGCTTTCTCTTTGTTCGTGGAGTCCTGTTGGAGCATTGAACGCTGCTCAGAGGCTGTATCAGGTCACGTATGAGGCCACGGGATCTATCTCAGCAGATGAGTGTTTTATTCCTGACTCTGAGCTGGTTTGGACACCTTGAGCTTTCTGTGCCCCTGTTTCTCTCACACCCTCTTCTGATTTGTGTAAGCAGGTTTTGTTAATAGGTGCTTGTGCAGTACTTAGTACCTGGAGCTGCGATCTCACAGTGGGGGCTGTTCATAAGAAGCCTTTGAGCATGTACAAGCAAATTAAATAATTTGCTGTTGTTCACAAGTTGTAGTGACTTGCACAGAGGTGAAGAAAAAGATGGAAAGCCTGTGTGTGTGAGTGACTGCTTCTGTTATTTTTGCATACCTTTTGTCATCTCTGAGCCTTTCTGCCCTGCAGTCATCCAGCTGGCAGGGGAAAAGGCTGGGAATTTTTTCAGTTTCCACAGTAATTTTTAGCAGGATTTCTCATTATTATAGTGATGTATCTGCAGGAAATCTCTCCTGGTGCAGGACAGCTCCATCGTGTCTCTCCTGGTTGAGATCATCAACCAAATCACAGTGGGAACTGAG
Organism: Baryphthengus martii; assembly: GCA_013396935.1. Taxonomy (NCBI): domain Eukaryota; kingdom Metazoa; phylum Chordata; class Aves; order Coraciiformes; family Momotidae; genus Baryphthengus; species Baryphthengus martii. The sequence goes on from VWZK01008102.1 coordinate 107,179, forward strand.
AACTGATAGAAAAAAAGCCTCCTTGTGAACAGTTCATCCTGCCTTAATACTTATCTTGTTTCCTTAGAGCTTAGCTTCTCCAGCCACCGTGTGAGTGACTAATCAAGGACCTGTTCATGTAATTTCTAGAAACAGCTCAGGGAGATTAGTTTGGATGGAGAACACAGAATCATAGAATGGTTTGAGTTGGAAGGGACTTTACAGATCATCTAGTTCCAACTCCCCTGCCATGGGGAGGGACACCTCCTACTAGACCAGGTTGCTCAAAGCTGCATCTGACCTGGTCTCGAACACATCCAGTGGTAGGGCATCCACAGCTTCCCTGGTCAACTTGTGCCAATGTGTCACCACCCTCACAGTGTAGAACTTCTTCCTAATTTCTAATCTAAATCTACCCTCTTGCAGTTTGAAGCCATTACCCCTCATCATACCGCTCAGCTTTCTTGTAGGCCCCCTTCAGATACTGGAAGGCCACAAGAAGGTCTCCTTGCAGCCTTCTCTTCTCCAGACTGAAAAAGCCCAGCTCTCCCAGCCTGTCCTCATAGGAGAGGTGCTCCAGCCCCCTGATCATTTTTGTGGCTTCCTCTGGACCAACTCCAAGTGGTCCAAATTATGTAAGAAGCATCTGATGCTCAATACCATGTCTCTGCTAAATGTCTCTCATACCAGTTGGGCTGCTCATCTTTGTAATGCGAGATTATTTATCCCACAGGACAGAGTGATCTCAGAATGCAACAGGGTAATATTCATCTGTCCCCGCCAACACAACATCCTTTTGGGAAGAGCATATGTTGTTTTGATAGCCTAGCTCAGTGCTATGTCTTTGTAATGCCTCGAGCGGCTACAGGAATTTCTGGCTATCTGGACATCTACTAGGACTGCTAGGATGACACCCTACAGTTTGAGGGAGGAAAGACAAATCCCCCTTCAGACTTAGTCCAAGGTGATGGCCTGACCCTGAAGCAGGAAGGTTTGGTTTTTCTCCGCTGTAGCATTAGCTGCATTCACTGCTTTGGGACATGTGAGCATTTAGGACCCTGCCAAGAAGAAACATTCTCAGGATGTTGAAGCTGTAGATAAGAGGTGAGGCTGGAATCTGTCTCTGCCCTGCTTGGGGCATCTCCAGAAAGCTGAGCCCAGACCCTCCTTCCCCGCCTTGTCTTTGAGCATGAGTCCGTTTGCTTTGGCTGGGGTGTTATCTCATGCTGTCATGGATCTCAGTGAGGAGGAGGGTGACAAGAGCCATGGTATCATGGTCCCGACCTTCCCACTGTGGAAGCCAAAGTATTATGATTCTCTGGGCTTCTGTCTTGGTTTCCAAAGGAAGCAGGTTTGTGTCAACATAGCCTCTGTGTGTAGCCTGCAGTCCATCTGTTACTCTGGCTTCTTTGTTGACTTCTGAACTCATTGGCCATTCTTGGCGTAGTTGGAACAAAATTTGGGGCTCTCAAAGATTCCAGGTTCTTACGAACTTTGAAAAAAAGGGCAGCTTTAGAGGAGAAATAGATTTTCACTCCTCTCAGGAAGAAAGCTCTATAGCTTGGTCTTATGAGACACCACGAATCCCCCTGTGGGAGTGTTTTCATGAGATTCTCTGACACTTCTGAGGAAACCTTAGTTGAAGAACATCCCTTACACATGGAAAACCCATTTGTTGGCACAGATGTATCGGTAACTTAGCTTTGTTGCAGAGTAGCATGTCAATGGCACTAGTAGCTACATGGATGTCCTGGGTTTGGTCTGGATTAATTATCACAAACAGCTGCTGGCCCAATCAGTTGGGAGGGGCTGCAGCTGGGAGGGACCACAGCTGGGATAAACAACTGAGCCAGCCAATGGGATAGTCGATGCCATACTGAGTCGTGTCCCTATATAATGGGAGGGCTGGATAAGAGTGGGGGTCCTTGTTTTCAGTTTGTTTCAGTGTGACTGGAGCAGGGAAAGTTGGCATCTTGGACACAGGTAGAGCCTTCCAGGCTTCGGTTAACTTGCTTTGTCTATTGTTTCATTGGTGCTACCATTAGTGCTGTTCTTTTCTTCTCTCTTTATGCTGTTTTGTTAAACTGTCCTTATCTCAACCCCTGGGGTTCTCGCCCTTTTTCTTCCTCCTCATTCTCCTTCCCATCCCACAGGAGAAGTGGTGGGTGAGTGGCTCTGCAGTGTTTAGCTGCCAGCAAAAGTTAAATGACAGCAATAGCTGAGCAATAAGGAGTATTATTGTTATGCTCAAAATCTCCAGTTTTGTTGGGCTGCTGGGTTACTGTGCATGGACATCCAGTGCTTTGATATACACAAAAGCACTTGTGAACTTCAGATGGAAGTCCTTAGAGAAGGATGGAGGGCTGACTAGGCAGAAGGGTGCACAGTAATAATTAGAGAAGAAATTCATTATTGTTTTATAACCTGCTTTATAACCCATGCTTTCCATGGCTTGGTACAATCCGGTTTTACTATGTGTGTCATTCTGAAGAACTGTCCTACTTAAGCAGGGTTTTCCTTTAAGAAATGACAGACTTGGTCCAAGTAGATACACAATTATTTTGTCTTGCACATGCACCGTCTTCCTCAATGCATATAGTCATAAGTGACGGATGAGGGAAAATGGCCTTAAGTTGCACGTGGGGAGGTTTAGGTTGGATATTAGGACAAATTTTTTCACTGATAGGATGTCAAGACCTGGAACAGGCTGCCCAGGGAGATGGTACCATACCTGGAGGTATTTAAAAGACATGTAGATGAGGTGCTTAGGGCCATGGTTTAGTGGTGACTTGGCAGTGCTGAGTTAATGGTTGGATTCTATGATCTTAAAGGTCTTTTCCAACTGACATGAGTCTGTGATTCTGTATTTCATACTGTTTCAAAACCAGTCAGTTACTCAGGAAACACCAGAGCTGAGACTGCTGGCGTGTCTCCAGTAGCCCCTCTCCTCTGAGCAAACATACCTAACAGTCATCTACTATTCTCTGTCACTGGTCCACTCCCTTTATGCAGTGACCAGAAGGCTGCTGCTCTCTGGATCATTACTTTTCCTTCTGAGAGTGTGTGAAAGCAGAAAAGGGCTGAAAGAAAGTTAACATCATGTCCTTATTTAAAAAGGATAAATGTGGTGCTTGGGTAATTATGGCAGCCTGACCTTGATCCTTGTGAAATAATGGGCCAGCTGAGAGACTTTATTAATAAAAAATTAAAGGAGGACAAAGTCATTAATGTTGATCAGCTAAGATGTGTGGACTGACTTCAGAGGCAAAGTAGTCCTAGGATGGGATCAAGCTCTCAACAGACCAGGGTTATTTCCCAGCATCGCCTGCGTGGCCTTGGAGTAGTCACTTTGCTCCCCATCAACGAGATTTGGCTGAGTCATGTGAGAGGAGGTTAGTTATCTTTGTTTGGCTTCTGCTTTTTGAGTATCCTCTCTCTGGTGATCATCATCACTCATCACTCTCTAGCCTTTGCAACACTGAAGCCACGGACCCAGGAGGTGATGGCAGCTGAACTAATGATCTACTCTTGATCTGTTGGTCTCCCTTCCTCCAGCAGTGACATCTGTCCACTAATCTGTGCAAGCCACCATTGAACTATGTAGCTACTAGAATGCACAGAGCTTAAATAGGGCCAAATCTCTTCCAGCCTCCAGACCAACCATCTTTTCCCATAATCACCTGCAATATCTGACAAAAGAGAGCTGATTTTTTTTTCCTTCTGAGTGCAAGGAAGACTCTTAGCTAGAAAAGAGCCACTAGAAGTGACAGCGGTGTAAGGACTCAATTATGCCTTTGTTGTCTCTGCAGATGTTTGCACTTCCCATAAATCCTGTTGCTTTCTCCTCATCAGCTGCCTTTAAAGTTCTGAGCGTTTTCTTCATATATTATTACTTTTGCTGTGCCAATAAATAAGGGCACCATCAATCAAACTAAGAACATTGTAAACTTATGAAGTGCAGATAAAATATATGGTGCATTAAAAAATTCTTTGACCGGGTGAGCTTTTTTGTAGCTGGTTTGATTGCTGCTGGTGCCGATGTAAATTTGGGGGAAGTATATCCAAAAATTTATGGAGCCTGGAATCCTGCCTACAAAGCATTGACCTGATTCCACTTTATAACTTAATAATGTTCCCCGGCACTACTTGTGTAAATTTTAAATATAATCTTTATGATGCTAAGAATTAGTGGTGTAATAATGTAAACACAACGTGGACTGTAACTCACCCCTTCCCCTCCTGCTTTGGGAGTGCCGAGCTCCTTGCTCCTTCATTCTCCAGATTATCCTGGGGCTGGGAAGTTGTGCAAGAGTTTAAAAGTGATTCATTGAACGAACAAACTCGTGGGCCCTGGAGCCTGAAGCCCTTTGTTTGCAGCAGTACCAGGGTAGCTGCTAAACAAGCATCTGATTTTGCTGGGGTGATGTCTCAGCCCTGACCTAGGGTGACCGTGCTGAGGTGTGAGAGAGAAGTTCAGGCAACATATTCCAGGCAGTCCCTGCTGCCTCTCATCTGCCAACTTGCTCTTTTCCTGCTTTTTATCCAGCTGACATCTGATTCCTCTAAAATCAACTACAATTTTTTTTTTGCCTGTTTTTCCACTCCTTCCATCTCTTCCTTTTCGTTCTCTTTCTTTGTTCTGATTTGTTTTTAATGTGTTTTTTCGCCTCATCTAAGAGCATCCAGATGCTATAGTCTAGGTATCTTTATAAAGACCCGATCCCTGCCTCTCAAATCTTACCCTCTCAACTTGATTACAGCACAGAGTGGGAGGGTGAGAAACTCTCCATAGGGAGCACGGGGGAAAATGGTACATTGCAGCTCAGCAGAGCAGAAGAACAAAAGGTGCATTGTGTTTATGTAATATGTGAGTAAGTACAAATCTGAGTATCATTTCTTGTGGAGTTTTGAAGGGCTTGAGTGATTAAGTTATGGTCCTCACATAGATTCGCTTTGTGGTCATGTTCTGTCCAGGCAAGATGGCTTGGATAAAGCGGAAAGGTGGCTGCTAAATGAGGGATATTGGAAAGAAAGTCTTAGAAAAACCTTGAAGTTGAGAATGAAGAAATGGATTTTGATTGGAAAAGAAGGTAACTGGATGCTTTCAGATGCACGGTGAAGGAATTGGTGGTGGTGGCTTTGTCTGGTGCTGAATGGAGATGACTTCTACTCTTCTGGGAAAGAAAGGGTGAAAATTCACTGTCAAGAGTAGAGTTTGTCTTGCCAAAGATCCCTCAGTGCAGTCAGCAATAGGTGAGCTCTAGTTTCCTTCTGTAGGAAGTGGGGATGCAGCCAATGCTTCCAGAGATCATGAGGGAGCAGTATGAAGGAAGAGTAGGAAAGATTCCCTCGTCTGAATGCTCTGGATGCCAAGAGATGCGCAAGGGAAGACAAGTGAACTGGGACTCCAGTATAAGCTGGAGACTGTTGATAAGTGGATGCATCACTGTATTAAACCTTTGTGTATGTTTTACCTGTTCCCATGTAGGATGTCTATGATTTGAAGTATCATGTCATAGAATCACACAATGGCTTGGGTTGGAAGATATTTTAAAGAGCATCCAGTTACAACGCCCCTGCCATGAGCAGGGACACCTCCCACTAGAGCAAGTTGCTCAGAGCCTCACCCAACCTGGTCTTGAACACTTCCAGGGATGAGGTAGATCAAATCCATTTTCTTTGGAGAAATGGAAAACATTTTGATGAGACTTGGTCTCATGTTTCTGGCCATTAACAGTAAGAGAGAGTAAACTGTACAAACAAGCTCGAAGAAAGCCCATGTGATATCACAAGACCCTGAAAGATCCCTATGTAACTCACTCCTAGAAGAAAATGATAACTCTGAGAATTTGGTGAATCTCCAGCTTATACTGGAAAATAGCACAGTGAAATCTCCATGAAATCGTAGCTATAGGTGTATGAAGCACCACAAAGGAACCCAGCTCATTAGTTCGGGACTAAGACCACATAGCCTCAGAGAGGTTTCGTTGCCCTCTTCAGCAGAATTCTCATGATGGCTCTCAGTGGGGACTCATTCAGGGATAGCTGTGATGAGGGCCATTACATGTATGTGAGAGAAAAGGTTCTCGTATTTCTGAGACTTCATTATTTCTGCAAGCTGCAGCAAAACACATTTGCAGCTATTCTACGAGGAGTTATAAATAAAGAAAATTAAACTACCATCGACCCAATGATTACAGCCCATTTCGTGGCGTGTTTTCACTGCAAAAGCTCTCTGACTTGATAACTGGCAAAATTTGGTGATTTGAGGTGTGCATCGCTGCTGATACGAGTAATTGGCAAGGGTGGAGGATATTATTTTAAAGAGACTGACTCATTTGAAAGCATTTAAGGAGTAGAATGAGGCTACACACACAAAATGAATCAACAAGAGTCTGCTTTCAAATATGTTGCCCTGGTACGGATTAAACTGGGGTTTAGTTCCTCTGGAATCTGAACCAGCTCCCCTTAGAATCAGGGGAAATGTTTATTATATACCAAAGACAAAAGGGGTGGGATTGTGCCCTTTCTTGGTACAGTTGTTGGCAGGGGATGGTTTGATTTACCCTACATCATGTGCAAGCCACACTTTTCCAACCTAGGTGGTGTCCATCGCAGAGGAAAGGTGAAGAGAAACTGCCTCTGCTGGAAAATGCCCAAGATAAGTCTTTTTTTTTTTTTAAGGACCCTTCTGCTTGGGTCCTGCTGCAGCCAAAGCTTGACAGAGGCTGCAAAATAAGTGCAAGGTTTGAATTCGAACCCAGAGCCCGGTCCGAGCTCTGAGGTTTTATACAGTACGTTGCCCAATGAAATTGCCTTCCCCACCATCCCCGTTTCAATTAGAAAGAACATTAGGTCAATCAGATAAAGGCACATTGGGAGGATTTCCTCTTTATGGCGCTCGCCTCTTCAATTATCTATAATGAACTTCCTCACAGCACTGCAAAGCTTTTTATATGCAAACGAAGCCTGTTTTGGGGGCTGCCGCAATCACTGCTTGGTAATGAACTTGAAACAAGTGTTATCGGAAAGGTTACAGCACCAGCGGTGGAGGGGGGTGGGATGAAGCTAGACAAGAAAGACCAGCCTGAAGAGCTGGGATTGGCCTGCAGGTAACATAGTGGACTATCTCCAACCCCCATCCTCCTAGACCCCTTCAGAAGCTTTTGTATTTGACAGACATCAAGGAAGACGCCCACTCTTGGGACGTGGCTGCTCAGCAGCAGATAGGGCTTTCCCATCCTCCTGTCCACTGATTCATCGGCTGATGCCTTCATCTCTCTCTCAACTCGTTTATCTGGGGAGAAGAAAATTGAGATGATGTTGCCGATGTCTTTTCTTACGCCAGGAGAAAGAGAGGGAGCTGATGCAGAAGCCCCAGGACATGTTGGGCAAATGAAGGGGAAGGGCCAGCAGGTGGTGAAACCGTACAGTCCCAAATGGTGTTTGCACATGATGTCTGCTGGTGTGATCAGGACTGGAAACTGTCACTCTTCTTTTATTATAGCCTAGACCACCTTCTTCCCCTGCCCTCTGGATTCTCTAGGTCTAACTCACCCAGGGTTAGATTGTGCCTCAGTTTCTCGTGCTGAGTATCTGCTCAACCCTGAAGCTAGCCTAATGCTGGTGTACCTTGACAGGGTAGAATTATTGGATTCGAGGTTGAGGGTGGAATACCTCTTCTATGCAGAAAGGCTGAAAGAGTTGGGTTTGTTCAGCCTGGAGAAGAGAAAGCTCCGGGGAGACCTTCTTGCGGCCTTTCAATACTTAAAGGGGGACTGTAAGAAAGATGGGAGGGTACTTTTTGTGAGGGAGTGTAATGATGGGATGAGAGGTAGTGGCTTTAAACTGAGAGTATATTTATATTAGCTGTTAGGAAGAAATTACTTACTGTGAGGGTGATGAGGCACTGTAACAGGTTTCTCAGAGAAGCTGTGAATGCTCCATCCCTGGAAGTTTTTAAGGGTCAGGTTGGATGAGGCTTTGAGCAACCTGGGCTAGTGGGAGGTGTCCCTGTCCATGGGAGGAAGATTGGAACTAGATGATCTTTAAGATCCCTTCCAATCCAAACTGTTCTTACAAAGATTGGAAGGACTTTCTAGACTGTCAAGCCTTGCCTTTTTCTCAAGATAAATATTTCTGTGATGCTTTAACCATTGCATTTCAGAATTAGTAGTTCCCTGGGGACAGAACAACAGCAAGAGCAGAGAGTGTTGGAACAGGGTGTAGCTTCTCAAACACCCCTGCTGGTGTGGAAGGAGACTGTGTTTGACTGTCTTGTGCATGATGAGGTATAAGGAAACTTGCACTACTCATATACTCAGCGTCCTGGAGCCTCATCACACATCTTCTTAATGTGCTGCTCAGCACCAGAGTGCTTGATATGACAGAGAATCACAGTGGTAAAGCTCATCACTGCAATGCAGTACCACATGGGATTGCCACCTCCAGTCCTTACACCAGCCAGCCAGCTTAATGTGATGACCTATTAAAATTTAGTCCTTGGCAGCACATACTAATCTAGGCCTCTTGCCAGATTAGCCCACACAAATGGCTATCAGACCCAAGATGATTTACCTCTATCCAGCTCCAATGGCTGTGTGCTTGGTTGTCCTGGTTCTGACATTAGCCTGGGCAAAGCCAGTTGAAGTCCATCACCAGCTGTCAAGTACTTAGAGCATTAGCATCACCCTGTAAACGCAGATGACGAATCAGATTGCCCCAAAGGGCTCTTCGATCTGACATCCCCACTAGGACAGACCGACCCTCTTCTGGGGACTGAGGAAGGCTTCTGCACTTGACTACAGCGATGTGCTTGATGGTTGCTGGATTTTCTTCCTCCCTCTGGCCATGGATTTGCTCACACTCGCAGTGTGATGATTGATGGCTCTTCTAATTCTATTCCTAGTTGGTGTAACTGCAGATGTTACACATCTAATCCGTTTCTTCATCTTCCTAAGCTATTTACTTCAGTATGATGCTTCCACCATCTGCTCTAACAAGCTCCTAGGCTCTCATAAACCCTAAAAGTTCCACTTTTGAGCTTTTCAGTCCATTTCCCTACTTTTCATCCCTGAAGCAGTCATTTTAGAATCATAGGATCATTCAAGTTGGAAAAGACCCTTGGGATCATCATGTTCAACCATTAACCCTGTTCTACAAAGCTCACCCCTAACACCACATCTAAGCGACCTTCAAACGCATCCAGAGATGGTGACTGCACCACCTCCCTGGGCAGCCTATTCCAATGGCTGACGACTCTTTCTGGGAGAAAATTTTTCCTTATGTCCAGTCTAAACCTCCCCTGTTGCAGTTTGAAGCCATTCCCTCTTGTTTTATCACTAATTACCTGTGAGAACAGACCAGCACCAACCTCCCTACCATGTCCTTTCAGGTAGTTGTCGAGAGTGAGGAGGTCTCCCCTTAGCCTCCTCTGTCCCCTTTTCCTCCTGCTGTCCCTTGTCTACACCTGCAAATGAAGCTTTAACCTCTTCGTGTAAATTCCCTGTCTCTGCACCAGCTGGACCTGACTTTAATGTTGGGCAGGACAGGGTGAAGTGGTGTTGCCCTCTGGACTGGCCAGGATGGTTGCACCATCACGATACCGTGTTGCTCTGCAGAGAGCAGGCAGTGTGCCAAATACAGTACAGAGAAGAAAAAGAAGGGGCAGGCTTTTTCTTGGCATCTAGGAGTTGAAAAGACTTAAAAGAGGTGACAGGCGAGCACTCAAAACTGACCAAGGCAGCGTGGTATGTGCATATGGCACGCTTATGTTTTGTAGCCTGTTGTAGTAAGTTGGTTGTTTTGGTTTTTTTTTAAGGGATCCTATTTTCTATCAAACTGCCTTGGATTAGCCAGGCAAACGCTGCAGTAATTTCCTGAAGAGCTGATAGCTTCCTAGAATACATGAATTTGACAGCTTGCGGTCGCCTGATTGTTCCGTGAAGCAGCAGCGCATTGCTGCTCGAACTAAAGCTGTGCAAATTAATGAGACTTTCAAGAGAACCTTCTGCATTGCAGCTCTGGCTGCCCAAACCTCTACCTGTGTGAGGGACCCACCAAGAGGCACTGGCTTAGCAACGTCCGCTCCGCTCGGAACGGTGGTGAGCTTTTCCAAGGCATCTTCACATGTTGTGTAGCAGTTGTTTCTGGGGAGCTGGATCCATCCGTAATGAATATTCTGTCCCCTTCTAAGCCAAAACAAACTCTCTTTTTTAACAGCCCAGACTCTGTAGCTTACAGCGGGGTCTTGGTGGAGTTAGCTGGAGCTGTGCCTCTTGTACAACGGTGCGTTGGCTGTTGGGGAGGCAAGGAAATATGCTCAGAGTTTTGCTTTATTCGCTTCTCACGCCATGGCACTGCGACTATGCAATCCCTGGAAGGGAACACGATTACTTTCCCACCTCCTGATTAAAAGGCAGGTATTAAAAAGTACCAGAGATAGCTTCCTTGGGTCCTGAAGGTTGAAAGTCGGTAGCGTGAACAAGGGAGATAGGAAGGGATGGTCTGTAAAAGAAATCCTTCCTCACCGCTTTATCTGAGCCTTCCCAGTAATGCTCCTTGAATACCCTTGTAATAGGCTGAGGGCCCAGGGAGAGATGCAAAGGCTTTGTAGTCGGTTGAAGCGAAGCGTGAAGTGAAAAGGTTGAGAAGCATCAGAGGAGTCCACCTGGAGCTGGGAAACCCATGTGCTGACTTGACACGTTGTCTTCGATCTCTCTCTCTCTAGGATTGTCCCCAGCTCCTGCAGGCAGAGAAGATCCTGGTGCCGGTGGAAGTGATCAAGCCCATCACTCTGAAGGCCAAGAACCTGCCCCAGCCACAGTCAGGCCAGCGAGGCTACGAGTGCGTCTTGAACATCCAGGGCAATGAGCAGCGGGTACCGGCCTTGAGGTTCAACAGCTCCAGTGTGCAGTGTCAGAACACTTCGGTGAGCAAGCCTTGCATGCTCGGGAGAGTTGCAGGGGCCAAAGAGGACCGGGAATGGCTACAGAACTGTCCCAGTGGGATCTGGGGTTGTGTTGCGGCCCTTTTTACCTTATTGTCTACCCAATTCCAGCTGTGGTCAAGGAAAGACTAGTTGGTAGCTTGCAGACTGCCCTTTCTGCTCTTTGGGTTGGCTGGTGTCACCACATAGTAGTTGCTCTGCACTTGAATCCCAGCATTTGGCCATGTTGGAGCACCTTAGCCGTGACCCACTGGTATTATTGGGAACAAGTTCAGAGAAGGGCAACCAAGCTGGTGAAGGGTCTGGAGAACAAATCCTGTGAGGAGCGGCTGAGGGAGTTGGGATTGTTTAGTTTGGAGAAGAGGAGGCTCGGGGGAGATCTTATTGCTATCTACAGCTACCTGAAAGGGGGTTGTAGTGGGGTGGATGCAGTCTCTTCTCTAAAGTAAATAACAGAGGAAATGGCCTGAATTTGCACCAGGGGAGGTTTAGTTGAGATATTAGGAAGAATTTCTTTACTGAAAGAGCAGTCAGGTGCTGGAACGGGCTGCCCAGGGAGGTGGTGGAGTCACCATCCCTGGAGATATTCAAGAACTGTGTGGATGAGGCACTTCAGGACATGTTCTTGTGGGATGGTGAGGTGTTTTCTGTGTTTTGTGGGGTTTTTGTTTGGTTTGGTTTTTTTTCTGGATTGACAATTGGGCACAGTGATCTTGGAGGTCTTTTCCAACCATGACAGTTCTGTGATTCTGTGATTATTATCAGCTTAAGCTGCCCCCATTCTCGCAGTGCCACATCCTTGTGTGTGTTCAGAAGGCTTTCCAAAGGGAAGGTCTTTATGTCCACACTGAGAGTTAAGGTTATGGGGGAGTTTGATGATGGGATGTAGAAAACCTCATCTAAACACTCTGATGGATGCCAGCATGTAACGAGTCAGCAGAAGGATGAGATGGTGAAGGCTGAAGTCAAACCTTCCTCCAGCCACCGACTCACCACGTGACCTTTGGTTATTCTCTTTGGCTCTGCTTCCCCATCTGCGCTGCAGAACCGACAACCCCTTGCTCAGGGAGCCTGGAGGAGTCACAAAGGTGTTGTCACCACAGCAGTGCCAGTTTTGGGGACAAACAGCCTCATCTGCCAGGAGCTGTGCATATGCGCACTGGTGGTCTTTGCTTCTCCGGAGGTTTCTCCATGAGATTCGTGTCTCCAAGACGTGCGTTCGAGGCGTGCTCATTGCTCCTACGAGACGATTTATTAGTCAAAGAGCTAATTACAGCCTTTAGCCACTTTGCTGCAGCTCTGCCACTCCACGCCGGGCAGCGCTTGTTAAAATCCGTCACAACATATTCTGCTGCATTAAGCTGAAGATTAGAGGCAGTTCACACATTTTACGATCTGTTGCAAACAAGCAACTTCCCAATGAGGCTCTCATTCTTGTTTCTCTGTCCCCCTCCCTCTGGTTTTCATTACTGTGCACATTCAGGTCTGAGGTTTTGCAGAAATGGATGGCTTTGGAAATTAAGAAGGCATTACACTTAAAGAAAATTATTTTATAATGGTGAAAGTCTGTGGCTAAAAGGGTATTATACAGACCTGGGCAAAGTCTTCATATATATATGTCCAAAGAGTCTTATCAGGGAAGAGAGTGGCCAGCCTTTAGAGATACACACAGGTATCAGCAGGAATTCTCAGGATGATTTTAAGCATAGTTGGGCTGAGCAGAGGACTGACTATCTCCATAATCGTGGAGAGGCACTCTCAGCATCTGAGTTTGCAGTATCCAATAAGTGAGCCTGGTTTTGGGAAGTAGTGGGTACTATTCCCGTACTCCCTGCACACTCCAAGAAGTTGCTGGTGCCTAGGACCAGAGAATTGGGCTTTGAGTCCCCAGATGCATTTGCTCGTGGGATTCCTGAGTGCTGTGACAGCAGCAGGTTGATTTTAATGTTTGGTTTCATGCCAGAACACTCAAGGCTACTCCTGAGCTGCTCAGGGTGGCAGGGCTGAGTCTCAGGCTAATGCCAAGACGCTCCATGGCCTTGGAGCTCTGTGGTGTCTGTAGGGTGCCTGTCCTGTGTTTGGTGGTGGCTCAGATGGACCTCTCTCTTCTCCAGAGAGAGAAGTCCATTTTGGAATAAATGCAACTCTTTTCTATCTTTTTGGTTTTGTTTTTGTCTCCTCTCTCCCTCTCCCATCCCCTCTCTCTCTCTCTCCATCTCTCTCCTTCTCTTTCTTTTTCTTTTCTTCCCTTTTCTTTGGAAGGCACCTTGACTCTCTGATTTGAGTGAGTTTGTTTGTCTTCTGAGAAATGTTATTTCATCGTTGGTTTGAATTTGCCCGACACTGAGAGAAAGGTGTGGAAGGGAGAGCCAGACAAAAGAAAGAAACATTCGCACAGATACAAAAAGGAACCAGAGAAGCCTTGGCTCTGTTAGAGCAGGTGGCAGAAGACACAGACAATAAGGAAGAAGTGCTGTAGATCCATCTCCATCACGATTATTACCTTTCCTGCCAGAATTAGTATTCAGTCTGGAGCCACTGCGATACAATGAGCCCCTGCTCCGAGGGTCACCTGGCTTTAAAAACAGCCAGATGAGCTTGTTTGCAAATTGAATCAGCCCTCTTTTGACAGAGCTTTTTACTCAGCAGAGTTGCTGGATGAGACACGGAGTGTAGCACCTGCATTGCAGGCTTGGAGAAGGTCCAAAGGAGGGTGGGAGGATGTGTTGTGATGGTGTGTCCCTGAAGGGACACTATCCTGCCAGCAGATCTTTCTGTTGGTGATGCATGCTAGACTAAGTAATCATTCTTGGCTCGTTTTCCTTCATGAACCTCCAGATCTACCCCCTCCCTTCATACAGTAGGCTCAAATTCAACTCTTGCAGAATAACTTCTGCAAAATGCAAGATTTTTTTCCTGCTTTCACACAGGATGCGATCAGGAAAAAAGCCTTAACACTTGCTCTCCACTACCTGGTCCCTCAGGATTTACACCAGGGATCAGAACTGTCTCAAGCAGCAAGCACTTTTCTAAGTGGCTCCAACTTGAGTTAAAGGATGCTATGAGGACACCCAGGTGGGACCAGCCTATCTGATGGTGTGTCAGGAATGTCATATCCAGCACTGACGGTGCCTTGGTGCTCGGTCCAGTCAGTGGCCAGCTCTGTCTCTCCCCCTGTCTTTCCTGGAGATATTTCATTCGATAACAGCAATAAGTCACTGCAGGCAGCACGCTTCGGGACAATTATTGTTCTTGTCAAGTGGTTTGAGACTCTCAGCTCTGGGCTTTGTCCTCTATCACACCACCCAAGGCACGCAATTATCACTCAGAGAGACCCTGCCTGCCATTCCTTATTGCACTTCTGATAGCTCTGCCGACAGTCTGGACACAGAGTGATGGGAGGAAATGAAAAGGAGGCGAGCTAAGGAGGCATATAAATAAGTAAGCAAAAATGTCAGCAGGAATGGCTGATATTGCTAGATCTATTAGGGTAGAGACCAGTCTTCCCCAGTGGGAAACAGTGGGAGCCCCGACACTTGCAATCAGCCCTGTCTTAGCAGCCTTTGGCAGGAGGAAGAGAGAGGTGGGTGAGAGATGACCCACCTGACCATGCCGTGTTCATTGCCATTACTTCTTGCAATGCTTGAGCCCACATTCTTGCTTGGTGTGAGCCTGACCTCGGCACACAAAGGCAGCACACACTGATTTCTGGCAGCAAAACCCCCGCTGATAATTTTCCACAAGTCCTTCACAGGTCTGTGTGTCGTGAGGCTGGAGATGGTACAGCTCCAAGTGCTGTGTAACTTAGGGATAGGAAAAGCAAATAGGTTGTGTTTGTCACATCACAGCACTTGAGCAAAAAGGTCTTAGTGGCATTTGACTCTGATGTGGCTCACACTGGAGGGAGTGATATAAAAAACGCACCAAAGAATAGACCTGGGGGAAAAAAAAAGTGAGGAGCTGTTCACAGAAATTGTGGGGAAAACACTCTTACGGGAGGCCAAAGGAAAACAAGCCCAAGGCTGTGAGCTGTACATCCACTTCGCAATTATTATGATGCATTATTGTTGTTTATCTACATTCAAATATAACAGAGAAACCCCAATCATGAGGTGGACTTTATTGTTCTGTGTGAAATCCAGATATAAACATTCAGTCCCAGCTCTGGGAAGAAAAGACTCCAAACAGCCGAGGTGACTGTGGGCAAGAAGTTTTCTGCCTTCAGTTTATGGCTGGAAAATTGATGCAAAGAGAGATTAAATAATTGGCACAGAGTTGTGCAAGAAGTTGGTGGCAGAGGCAGGTACAGGAATCAAACCTCAGACCTGAGCTCTAATCACAAAAGTAGTATCAGGGAAAACCAGATGACACTAAAATACTGCTGGAATGCTACTTGTCTGCAGATGTTTCCCTGCTATTGGACATTGGTGAGGTACAAACATCATGCAATCAGAATTGGTTTGTCTTCTGAAGTGTGCCCAGGCCAGGCTATCAAAGGGCTTTATCCGGTGATGCAGGAAGAGGTTAAACCTGACTGCAGATCAGCTCTGGGACCCTCAGTGTGAGGAAGCCATGGACCTACTTGAGCAGGTCCAGAGAAGGGCTGCAAAGATGATCCAAGGGCTGGAGCATCTCCCCTGTAAGGAAAGGCTGAGAGAGCTGTAGTTCAGCCTGGAGAAGGTTTTGGGAAGATCTTATAGCAACTTTCTGGTACTTAAACAGAATCTACAGGAAATACGGGGAAGGACTCTCTGTTAGGGAGTGTAGTGATAGGACAAAGAGTAATGGCTTTATACTGAAAGAGGGTGGATTTAGATTAGACATTAGGAAAAACTTCTTCACTGTGGGGGTGGTGAGACAATGGAACAGGTTTCTCAAAGAAGTTGTGGATGCTTCATCCCTGGAAGTGTTCAAGACCAGGTTGGATGAGGCTTTGAGCAACCTGCCCTAGTGGAAGGTGTCCCTGCCCATGTCAGGAGGGTTGGAACTGGTCCTTAAGGTACCTTCTAACCCACACCATGCTATGATTCTGTGATTTGCAGAAACTGCATGGCTTAGAGGTCTGTGAAGCTGCGTTCCTCTAATGCAGGCTGCCTGTAGTGACAGAATGCCCTGAAGAGGCAGGGATTTGCAGATTTCTGAAATGCAAAGTGTCTTTCCATGAAGACAGCTCTGTTTATATAGCTGTCGTAGAGCTGATCGCTGTGATTTTTCAGCCATCCTCTCAGTCTGAAGATAGTGAACTTCCATGAGATACGCAGTCAGTGTGTTTACAGTAGCTCGTGTACAATATGTTAAGCTAACAACATGGCAAAATGGCCAAGTGATGTGATGGGCTCAGCCTGTTTGATACTGGTGAGGAGTTTAAGAGACAAAGAGCTGGTACCTGAGAGTTCAAAACACGCTGTGGTGTTCCTGTGAATTACAACAGCTCTTTCTAGGAGCTTTTTGGCATTTCCTGATGAGAGCCCGTCTGCTTTTTTGGAAGGGCAGCCTCTCTTTCTCTGTTTGAGCCTCTAAATTGCCCGTAATTTTCTGCTTTGATTTGATTTGCATGGTAGGAATCCAGATTCAGTGGACTTAGGGCTCAGATTTCCATCTTTTGAGCAGTTTTGCCCGTGCTGGAGAAAGTTGTGCAAGGCCGTGTATACGTACAAGCCCTAATGGTGTGTGAATGCTCTTAGCAGGAGTATCTGGGAAGCTCTGCTGTCCCGGAGATCGATACACCATCCCTTTTTACTTCTCTGGAACATATTTCCATCTTATTGTTACAGCTGAGCGCCTCCTTTTTAAAGACTCCTGTTGAGTTCAGTGGGCTTTGAACAGGGGTCACAATGAGTTAGCAGCTCCTGTGGTCCGAAGAGGACGGAGCGTTTACTGGCTGTTACTTTGCAAATTGCTCTGTTTCGCTGCCGTGAAGCCCATGAGCTGTTTGAGTGGGCCGGGCACAGCAGTGGGAGCATCCTCGTTCCAGCTCCCAGGTGATTTTATCCTTGGAGTTCTTCCGTGGGGAAGCTGGTATTTATTCCCTCGCATCCATTTCCAGTTCTGGATCAAGTCTGCTGAGTTAGCAAGTCTAATACGTGTTTGCCCTCGGGTGCAGCAGACAGAGAAGATCTAAAATCCCAGCTGGGCTTCTGCTGCTGGCGCTCGGATCCTCAGTGGGATGAAAGGCTCTGGGGGACTCCAGCTGCCTGTCCCTTGGCGGCCCTGTCTGGGCTCTAACAATTAAATCCCGATACGCAGGAGGCTCTGCTGAGGCAGAAAGTTGTGTTTTCTCAGGCACCTGCAGCTTCAGCCTCTGATTTAGGAGTGCCCAGTGGTTCCATATCTACTCTCTGTCCCATTCCCACTCAGCTTTTGCAAAGCTCCTGAGCTCTGCAAATGGATGAGGGGATAGAGTGGACCCTCAGCAACTGGGGAGAGTGGCAGACACACCAGAGCTGTGCTGTCATCCAACAAGATCTGGACAGGCTGGAGAGCTGGGTGAAGGTGAACCTCATGAAGTTCAGTAAGGCCAAGTGTAGAGTCCTGCATCTGGGATGGAATAACCCCAGGCACCAGTACAGATTAGGGGACGTCCTGCTGGAAAGCAACCCCATGGAGAAAGACCTTGGAGTCCTAGTGGATAGGAAATTCTCCATGTGACAGTAACGGGCCCTTGTGGCCAAGAGGGCCAATGGTCTCTTGGGGGGCATTAAGAAAAGTGTGTCCAGCAGGTCTAGAGAGGTTGTTCTCCCCCTCTACTCTGCCCTGGGGAGACCACACCTGGAATACTGGATCCAGTTTTGGGCTCCCCAGTTCAAGAGAAATAGGGATCTACTGGAGAGAGTCCAATGGAGGCTACGAGGATGATGAAGGGACTGAAACGTCTCTCATAAGGAAAGGCTGAGAGAACTGAGACTGTTTAGTCTGAGGAAGAGAAGAATGAGNTAATACCAAAGGAGACCGGCAGGCACAGCTCTATTGCAAAGGCCTCTGCTAACCTGTGGCTGCTCTTTACTTCCATGGTAACCACAATATACCCAGAAATACCCTACAACTAGACGGTAATCACGGGGTCTTGCAGGTTAGCAGCTAATTGTGTTTTGTTTGTCCAAAGAGAAATTGCCGTGCTACTAACACTCACTCTGTTGTAATGGACAGAAATCACCACGTATGATTTACTCCGCAGTTATGTGACAATTAATGGATACGGAAAATCCTACCTTGAAAGGCTCAGCGCTTTGGCATCCCTGTAGAAAATCACACGGGGACTTTTAAGCGATGGGGAGCTCTTCAGTGGTCTCTAGGATGTACTCAACTAAGCCATATGACTTGCTGAATTATTTTTAACCTTGTAGTGGGGAAAACATCTTTTTCTTTATCCCAAGCACAAATGCAGGCTGGGTGATGAGTGGATTGAGAGCAGCCTTGAGGAGAAGAACTTGGGGATATTGGTAGATGAAAAACTGAATATGAGCCAGCAGTGTGTGCTTTCAGACCAGAAGCCAATTGCATTCTGTGCTGCGTCCCTGGCAGCAGGGCAAGGAGTGGGGAGAATCCTGCCCCTCTGCTCCCAGGGCTCTGGGGAGACCCCCCTGCAGGGCTGGCTCCAGCTCGGGAGGCCTCGGCCCAGGAGAGACAGGGAGCTGTTGGAGTGGAGCCAGAGGAGCCCCAGCAATGCTGGGAGGGCTGGAACCCTCTGGTGGGAGGCCAGGCTGGCAGAGTTGGGCTTGTGCAGCCTGGAGAAGAGGAGGTTCCAGGAACGCTGTAGAGCGGCCTTTAAGTACTTACAGGGGCCCTACAGGAAAGATGGGGAGGGACATTTATCAGGGAGGGTAGTGATAGAAAAAGGGGTGATGGGTTTAAACTGGAAGTAGATTTATATTAGATATTATCAAGAAATTCTTTACTGTGAGGGTGATGAGACACTGACCCAGGTTGCCCAGAGAACTTGTTGGTGCTCCATCTCTGGAAGTGTTCAAGACCAGGTTGGATGGGGCTTTAGACAACCTTCTAGTGGGAGGTGTCCCTGCTCATGGCAGGGGGGTTTGGAACTGGATGATCTTTAAGCTCCCTTCCAACCTCAACCATTCTATGGTTCTGTCGTAAGTGGGAGTTTATCCCACTATAGATCCCAGAGCAGTGGGAGATTGATGATTTCAGGAGGATAAACCCCTCTGTGGTCAGTAGTACGAATAGATGTGAAATCTCTCTCCCTTTCTTGCTGTGTTCCCATTCTGTCCTTGACACAATCATCTGCTCTCCCATTACGAGGCTTTTTGCCTTTTGGTGAAGTGTTGGATGGAAGCTGTTGATGGAATTGGGCGGTGGGACCTGACAGCAAGTGGGTGAACCCTGGGTGAACTGGCTTGTGATAAAGCAAAAGCTAGCTGAAAAAACAGCCTAAGCACCATGTGTCAGAGAGCTCTCCGAGAGGAGAGAGCCTCCAGAGATCAGCTTCCATTTCCTTCGTTAAGGCCAGGTCTGTGACAAGTGTTTGTTTAAGTCTGTCCAGCTCTCTCAGAAGATTTCTCTGACTTTCTTAATATATATTTTCTGGAAACTGGATACCCTCTACTCCAGCTGAGTACTGAGGATGGAAAAATGATTGCCTCCTGGGACTTATGTAGGTAACAAACTCTATCTAGTGCATCCCCCAAATGAGATTTGCTCTGTGTTTTTTGGCAGTAATATGGCATTGTTGATTCACAATCTGTTTGTGGTGTTCAGTAGTCCCCAGACCCTTTCCTGCAGCGCTGGCCAGTCACTCCGATTTCATATTTGTTTGCATTGATTTCTTCTGCTGAAGAATACTCGGTGCTTTGTCCGTATTGAATTTCACTTTGTTGATTTTTGGCCTGGTCCCACAATTTGTCAGGTTTGTTTTGAATTCTTAACCCTGCTTTTGAATGTTCTTGCACCTTCTCCCCAAACAGTGTTGTTTATTAAATCTGTTGTCTGTCATCCAAGTCAGTAGTGAAAACGCTGAATGGTGCCAGACCCAGGACAATACTCCATTTGAAACACCCTCCCAGCCTGACAATGAGTAATTTTACTTCCTTTTTTTTTTTGGCAGCTTTTACATATACCTTACGGTGGCTTCTCTTAGATCCTATTTCCCTAGTTTGTTTATGGGAATCTCCTGTAGGACAGTAGCAAATACTCTACTGAAATCAAGATAAATCGCATCTGCTGCCTCCCCTTTATCCACAAAGCCATTAAGCCTGTCAAAAAAGGAAATTAGATTGGGTTGACACAATTTGCTCTTGACAAATCTATGCTGGCTGATTTTTATCACCTTATCGTCTTGCAGGTGCTTATAAATTGATTGTTTAATAATTTGATGTACTTTCTTTCTGGGAAGCCAAGTTAGGCTGACAGGTCTATAATTACACAGAACCTCCATCTCCCCCTTTTTTTAAGGTGTTTCCATGACATGCCTGTTCCCTGCTTTCCGAGACCTCACTCAGCTTCCACGAGTTCTTCAAAATATCACTAGTGTAGGTAACCCTCATATATCCTCAGCATCTGTGGAGTACACAGCAGAGGTGTATTTGGATGGTTTACCCACAATGTGTAATACACACCTTAGAGGTGCACCCAAGAGTTGGAAAATGTTCTTCAGAGCTGTGCTCAACACCTAGAAGGTCAATTTCCAAGAAGAGCCCCATCACATGCAAATATGCTTAAACCATGGAGTATGTACCTAATGGCTAAGTAAGGTCTTCAGAGGGTGACTTGTCCTGTTGAGAACCACAACTCTGAGAGCATCCCGTGGCTTTCTGGCAGGTAATGGTGATTAGGGAGGTAGCTGACAGCTCCCTTTCTCTTGTTCACAACTTGCAGCACCACCTCTCACCTTGTCTCATCCCCTCCCCGCCTCTGGACACCATGGAAGTGTGAGTTTGGGGTGGTTTTTTTATGTTTTTCCTCTCTCACTTTTAGTATTCGTACGAAGGGATGGAGATTAACAGCCTGCCGGTGGAGCTGACGGTCGTGTGGAACGGGCATTTCAACATTGACAACCCAGCACAGAACAAAGGTAAAAGAGTTATTTCAACTTGTCCTTGGAAGCGGTAACCTTAGCAACGGGCCACATCGCTCCCTCCGCTTAACGGAGCCACCACCTGTGCTGGCTGGTTCGTACTTGTTCTCTGCACTCTGCAAATTACCAATGTTTTTTGTCTGCTTTGTGCTCCCCTCCCCACCCCACTTCTCTCTTTACACCTGAGAAAGGCGACTCTCCCTCCCACTTATGTTGCTTTCCCTCTTTCCTTCGTCGCCTCCGTCTCCTGCTTCTCCCCACGTTTTTTTGCGGCTTGTTTTTGTGCCCCTCCTTCTCCAGCTTTTTCTTCCCCTTCTTTATTCCTCCTGCAGCGATGCTTTTCAAGTTCATATGCCAGGAGATCAGGCACTCTCTGCTGAGAGGCAAAGTAGTAATGAGCAGGAGAGGGGTGAAGGGGAGGAGAAACGCCGCAGCTCGCTGTGGGAAAAGTCGGAACAAAATAAAATGATAACGGCAAAGGGCAGACAAACACCTCCTGCCCAGAGCCTGGCTCTGCTTAACTCCACCGAAGGCACAGGACTGGTGTGCCCCTCACAAAGGGATGTTGCGCATCCAACCATGACCTTGAGGCAGGCATTTTTGCTGGAGATGGACAGTACGTTCACATCTTCTTCCTTCTTGTTCATTACCCTCAGCCACTCACTCTGAGGTCTTTCCTTCAGGCAACGTCTCCCCTCAGCTGCTCTGCATTTACAGCTCAGACCTGCAGACTCTCTCCTCCTCACATCACCAGCTCTCAGAAGTTTCTCCTTCTCTTGGACACTTTCCACATCTTCTCCCCCTCCATCTCTCCCCATCAGCTACTCCCATCTCCTCTCGCACCATTTGACACCCACCCTCATGCTGAGGGGTGAGGTTTCCACCAGTACCACATTGAAGCTGGAGAGCGATACAGAAGGCAGAACTTCTCCCCACCACATGACCTCTTCCTACTGGTTTGAACAGCCACTCTGAATGCAAAAGGTTCTGCACTGTCCTCTCCAAAACTGGCTCCTGAGGGTTTCGTCCACTCAGCAAACACACAGGCTGGAGACCCTTGTCTAGCCTTGGCATCCATCAGTGTGGCACAGCCCATCTTCACGCTGCCAACTTTTCTCCGTGCTGAAGCTGTCTGCCCTCTCTCCTACTCTCAAGCTATGTTAAGGCATTACCAGGAAAGTGCTAATTTTCCTGGGCCAAGCGGTGCCATGGACTTTGTGAAGCTTTAACCGCATGGACTGGAGGTCAGGGTTTGGGCACTTGCCCCAGTCCTGCTTAATTTTCTGCTACCATTACAACCTGAGTGTTCCTGATGCAATGTGATCTAGGCCAAGAGTGTGAAGCCTATTTTGAGCAGTACTGAGCTGTCCTAGGTGATGTAGGAGTAAAATCAGTCTCATAATCATAATGATCGTGTCTTTAGGCGTGTTTGTGCTGGTAACATAAACCAGACCAGGGGATGAACTCAAGAAACATCTGTGGTGCTTAGTCTTTAGCACGGTCCCTTGCAAATTCTTGGGTTATTCAAACCTAAAAGGTTATAAGCAATGAATAGGAAAAATTTGGGGAGTGGCACTGACTGGTGGCTATCCCATACGGGTAGTTTGGGTGATACCATCATGTTTTGGGTCAGGAGGAGAGCTTAGGCATGCACACAGGGATATACCACATGTCGGCTCTCAAGGACACAGAGAACTTTATTTCCTAGCATAAATGTAGTGGCTACAGGCAAACACAAAGCCGTGGCAGGGCTTTGGACAGTGCTGCAAACAAGTAGACCTTCTCCTCAGGAAAACCAGGAAGGAGGGGCAGTGGCAAGATTAGACCCAGTGCCTTTCTACACACCCCTGCTTTCAAAGCCAGCATCACATGGGTTGGTAGGCTGGAAGACAAAACTAAATCAAGCCTTTTCTTGCATCCAGCCTGGAGAACTAAAATGTTTCTGAGCTTTTCCTTGCATTAGTTGGTATTTACTGGCTTCTAGGGTTGCAGGTATGAAGAGATAGTCAGAGCCTTTCAGCACACATAGCCAAAGTCTTTGAGCTTTGGCGTTGTATATAATAATCACGACAGACAAGACTTCAGTCACCTCCTGACACAGCAAAATAAAAGCACCAAGAGAAAATCCCAGATATTATACAGAAATCCACCTATATGCCCATAAATACTGAGAAGAAAGGAAGTCTGAAAGCTTCGACTCTGCCATCTTCACCTTTAGGGAGGAGATTTTTGCTGTCAACCCTCTGTGAAACCCAGGCCTCAGTTTATACATCTTTAAAGTAAGGTTAAATAACATGATCCTATTTTGTAGGAGGACTGCAATGTTTTTTAGACTTTATTAGAAAAAATCTTTGACTGCTTCTAATCACTCAGCAGCCCAAGATGGAGCGAAGCATTCATCATTGCAGTTTATATTAGAGGAGGATCAACTTTGTACTTCAAATTATAAAGCAGACTGAATTTCTGGAGCAGAAGAAGGAGGAAAGGTTGAGTGATCTCTGGAATCAGTCTCATAGTGAACCATTGTGGATTTACTATTATCCCTTAGGATTTGTTAAGGAGGAATCCTGAGTGATGTTACCTTCGCACTCAGTTCTGGGTAGTTTCACACCAGGTAAATCCTTAAGTTTAAGTTGTGGGTAGACCAAGCTTAGAAAATCATTTTAGCATAAAGAACTGAGTCTGAAACTGGTGGCACTGTGTGACGTTCAGACAGGCTCTGAAAAAGGACGGGACTGAGGCCAAGTCACTACCCAAAGCACCTTTGTCCCTCAACCTCCTGCTTGCAGCCCATCACCCCACTGAGGACATCATCCTTCCTTCTGCTCTCAGCTGCCCAAAATATCTTGAACAGGGGATGAACTCTGACAAGGGCAGTTTATTTCAAGGATGTAAACACTTCTCCCCTCTATATTCACTCCCCCTGGAGAGGCCCTGTCCTACCCCTGGGATAATCAGGCCGGAACACCTTGCCCTCTCTAGCTCCTCATTCTGGCCTCTAACATCCCACCGCTTTCCTGTGCTCTCTTCATCTCTCAGGTCCTCTCTGTTTTCCTGTCCCTCCAGTTCACCTGTACAAGTGCGGGGCCATGCGGGACAGCTGCGGACTCTGCCTGAAGGCCGACCCGGACTTCGAATGCGGCTGGTGTGAGGGGCAGAACCAGTGCACTCTGAAGCAGCATTGCCCAGCCCAGGAGAGCCACTGGCTGGAGTTGTCCAGCACCAAGGGCAAATGCACCAACCCCAAGATCACGGATGTAAGTCATGGATCTGCAAGAAGCTGGGATATTGTCTCTCATACCCTTCTCTTGGTTTATTTTCCTCTTTTGTCTTTGTGTTGATGAGGGGAAGGTCATGGCTGAGCTTGACTGGGTCACACAAAACCTGAGGCAACCCTTAGAATGAGAGGCCATGGTGTCCTTCAAAGGTAGGCACAGAACTTCAGGTGTCTACAACATAGGGGTGAACAGGGTGTCAGAGTTCCCACCATAGGCGATGTAGACATGAATCAATAGCGCAAACACAGTCTGGTATTGCAGTCTGAGGAACACTGGAGCATCTGACCTGCTCACACGGAACTGGCAGATGTGATGGGAAGCCTTTAGGAGCAGCTGAAGGTGAGACAAGATGCTGGAGGGCATCTCCAAGTGGACAGTGTAAGAGTAATCAAATGAGTCCAACTGTCTCTTAAAACAGCTTCTCTGGTCGGTCTGGCTGAGAAGGAAATGTTGAGTGATCCCAGAGTGGTTTGAGCTTTGCTGACAGAAGGTCAAGGAAAAGGGCAGGTTGTACTTCATGCTTCCTGGCAGCATGGTATGGAAAAAGTCCATGTCCAGAAAAACAAACAAGACACCACTGACTCCAGCAGAGTAACATTCATTTGTTTGCCTGACTGACTTTGCATGATGAAAGAAGCCCCCATAGAGCAAACAAAGCCCAGCACAATCATCAACTTTCCCTTTTTGAAGGCTCAAGGAGGAGGCAGGATCAAGCCTGGACAAAACAAAGTTTGCAACTGTCCTATTAAGTGATAAAGAAAGAATGAGGGCAAGGCTGGAGGGAAGGATGTACAGTGTTCTTCAGAAGGTTTCCTATTGATTGTGTTGACTGGGCCGAAGGAAGAGATGAAGCAAAATTACCATGTGGAGACAAGAGGATAGAAAGACCATACAGAGAAGGGAGCACAGGAAAGGAGAGAAGGCAAGGAAGGTAAATGTGGCCTTTCAGTACTTAAAAGGGCCTATCAGAAAGATGGGAACAGACTTTTTAGCAGGGCTATTGTGACAGGGCAAGGGATGAAGGTTTTAAATTAAAAGAGGAGATTCAGACTAGAGAAAAGGAAGAAATATTTTACTGTAAGGGTGATGAATCACTGACCCAGGCTGCCCAGAGAGGTGGTCGCTGCCCCATCACTCAAAACATTCCAGGTGAGATTGGCCGAGGCTCTGACCAACCTGCTCTAGTTGCAGATGTCCCTGCTCAGCGCACAGGAGTTGGACTAGATGACCTTGAAAGATCCCTTTCAACCCAAACTATGCTATGATTCTATGAAATCAGACCTGCAGTTTAAAGGAAGTTTTGTCTGCTGTCTTAGGACGCCTTAGCTGTAATGACATGCTCCATTTACAGAGTCACAGGCAGCCGGACAGATCTGAGTCTTACTGATGAGGGCTCCATCCTTACCAATTGTCTTCGGCCTTAGGTGTTTCTCAAGTCACCATGCCTTTGTTAACATGGGTAACCTTTCGGGGTGGTTAGGGCCTTATTTTGCAAATGAGAAGAGTAAGGAGGAAAATGAGACAGAGAAGAGAAGGGGAAATACAAAGGAGGAAAATCCAGCCTCCAAGGTTGTGATTTAATATAATGAAATGGGTTATTTTCCTAGAAAACAAGACAGACTTTTACAATTGTATTTGGTTAAGACTCAAAAAATGTGGGTGTTAACGAACAAGCCCTAAACCAATGTCCGTGTGGGAAAGTTTTGTGAAAGCAAAAACTGGGTAGAATAGTTTTTGCCCAGGTGCCACTGAAAGGGGCACCCTTGCTGTGTTTCAATCCATCTTCCTGCCATCCATCAGTCTCCAAAGTACTGACTCAGTTGGACTACTAGGCTTATTCTGATGTTTCCAAGGTGGAGATCTCCACTACACATGGATTTATCTGAAGCCTGGTCATTTTGATCACTCTTGAACCATCTGAAACTCTGAAACCAAACTCAGACAGCCAAGTTGAGATGTTCCTTCTGAAAGTCCAGCTTTGAGGCCTTGAAAATTCTAGGGGTCTGGGAAAACCTTTTTTCAATCTTTTCGGATTCTCAAACCTTGAGAAAGACTCAGAAATTTTGCACAGATTCATAGAATTTAGTATTGGGAAAGTGACGGGCGACCAACTAAAGCAGAAATCCAAAGCACAAGGAGCAGATCCTATGGTAGTATGGTGTTCTGAAGGTCCATCTACATTTCTCTGCCATGCATTGACCCTCAACCCTACAGTCTCTTTATGAAGTGCAAAGCACTCATTCTCCACCTTACAGCTCCACAGGGAACGGGCTTCTAATTCTGCTGGCATTTCCTCCAACAGCTCCCAAAGCTCCAACAGATCATTGCAATATTCGCTCATGAAATATTCCGGCTGTCTGGTGCAATCATAAGTAGCTCTCGGAAAGTCTTTTTCTGAACCATTAGCATGGAAAGTAATCTCAAGTGACTGGATATATATTGCAGCTAATGGTAGGTCTGGAGCGGTTGGGAAGAGCTTGCGTGTTCTGGCGAGGAGCCAGGGCAGGCAAAGGAGCAGAAACACCACGTGTACTCACACACACGTACCCAGTGCGGAGCTTCCCATACCCTGTACTTGTTTACTACCTCTTGCATTTATATTGCCGCTCAGTGAAATTAAAGGACTTAAGGACTCACTGAGCCACCAAACCTCCTTGAAGAGTGACAAGCTGATGTGAGCTGAGGGCGTAAATCGCGATGTGATGTTGCGGCTCCGTGTCTTCAAGAAAAAAAAAAAAATGGAGACTTCCTGGCAGCTTTTGTTTCCCTGCCTGTATTTTCCTCTCCAAAACTGACAGGTCTCGTTCCACAGTTTTACACCTGCAATAGGAACAGGCTCCTTCTCTCTCACTGTGAAACCAGCGTGGTAACACCTTCTTGTACGTATCTACGGCAGTGCGACGAGTTGGATTTAGAAAATCTCCCACGTGCTCCAGGGAGAATCCCAGGCTCTCCTATTTTAAGGAAGTAAATGAGTTTCAAAGCTGGCCTTTACAAGTTAAAAATCACAGAGGGAAGGGTTCAGAGGTGCTGTGCTGGCTTCACTCCGGGAAGTTTCCCGTTGATGCTTTTTGAGCCTGCTGTGGTCTATCTCCAGCCAGCAAATAAACACCACCTGGTCGCTTGCTCGTTCCCCTCACAATGCGATGGGGAAGAGAATGAGGAGAGTAAAAGTGAGAAAACTTGTGGTTTGAGATGAAGACAGCTCAATAGGTAAAGCCAAAGCCACACACACAAGCAAAGCAAAACAAGGAATTAATTCACCACTTCCCATCGGCAGCAGGTCTTCAGCCATCTCCAGGACAGACGGGCTCCATCACGTGTAATGGTGACTTGGGAAGACAAACGCCATCATTCCAAACATCTTCCCCCCTCTTCCTTCTCCTTCCCTCAGCTTTATATACTGAGCATGACATCATACGGTCTGGAATATCCCTTTGGTCAGTTGGAGTCAACTGTCCTGGCTGTGTCCTCTCCAGGCTTCTTGTGCACCCCCAGCCTGCTCGCGGGTGGGGTGGGGTGAGGAGCAGAAAAGACCTTGACTGTGTAAGGACCGCTCAGCAACAACTAAANGCCATCTCCAGGACAGACGGGCTCCATCACGTGTAATGGTGACTTGGGAAGACAAACGCCATCATTCCAAACATCTTCCCCCCTCTTCCTTCTCCTTCCCTCAGCTTTATATACTGAGCATGACATCATACGGTCTGGAATATCCCTTTGGTCAGTTGGAGTCAACTGTCCTGGCTGTGTCCTCTCCAGGCTTCTTGTGCACCCCCAGCCTGCTCGCGGGTGGGGTGGGGTGAGGAGCAGAAAAGACCTTGACTGTGTAAGGACCGCTCAGCAACAACTAAACCACCCCTGTATTACCAGCGCTGTTTCCAGCACAAATCCAAAACAACCCCATAGCGGCACCTGTGAAGAAAATGAACTCTACCCCGGCCAAGACCAGCACAGAGTCATAGCAAGAATTTTCAAAAATCTTGTGCTTTAGGCAGAGATGGAAGGAAGGTGGGGATGTTTCCATTGAGGTTTTTTGGCGACTTCTGCAGTGAAACTTCTCTCTCAAACTCACTTTTAGTTCTAAAGAAAACGACTCTTCCAGCAAGGTGTTCCATTTCGCCACTACATCTTCTTTTATTCAGGATAATGACGTTAGCCATACGAAAAAAAAAATTAAATTGTCTTCTGACCTACCAAGAGATGTACTGTCTGTGCTAGAAGCTCTTTCAAGTATAGGTGAGCCCTAATTAACCACAGACCCAGCTTACTAGACACCTACCTTACAAGAACAAGTAAAAACCATTCAAGAGCAAGTTTAACAGATCCAGAGTATTCCAAGGGCAACTCAGTTCTCTTACAAAGTGCATCTAATGCATAAGGTAACAAAATAAAATATGGGGATTTCAGTTTATCTTTCTTTTTTTTTTGTTTTTTTTTGTTTTTTTTCATTTTGAGTACATATTAGATTGCATTTGGTATGGTGATGTATTCTAGAATTCCAGCATCAGTCATAAAGTGTTTTATCAGGAGAGGATTAACTGACATCAGCAAAATAAGTATTTCAAACAGAAAACTTCACTTGAATAGATATTTATTAATGATTCAGAATAAAAATGTTTTGGACTTGCCATTTTTGGAAAATAGCTTAACTTTTCAGTGCTGAGTCCCCAACTGAGACAATCAATATTAGTTTCTCCTGGAATAGCTATTTCATTTTCATTCTCATTTTTTAAGACACCTTCCTCATTTCCTGGAAAATAACCACCAATACCTCTCGCTTGCTTTCTCTTTCTGTCCATTTTCTACTTGTCTATCAACCTCATATCACCACAAACCATCCAAAGGTCAGATCTCCAGCCAACCCAGATAATCATTTCACCTGTCAGACATATGAATGTTGTGCTATTCTTTTTTTTTTTGTAAGACTTAAGTATCTTGTTGACTTTTGGAGTAGGAATAAGCTTGCTATGGTTCTGATTTTTTGGTTCAGGTGATATTTGTTTAGTTTTCAGACCTGAAACTGGACTGGTGCAGGGATCTTGTGCTGCTACACAACCCTACAAGTCCAAGCACTTGTCTGGTGCTATTAATTTGTCAACCTTTGTTGGTTCCTTGTGCAGTCAGAGCAAAGACACGCTCACTGAGGAGGTGGTTCCCAGCACTCAAAATTAAATATCCTAAAATAAAATATCCCCTAAAGGTGCCAAGGTGTCTCTCCTTTTATTAAAGGTGGACCTTCTAAAACTTGGTCTCTAAGTGCAAATCAGGCTAACCCCAGTGCCAGACTCAGCGCTGGGAAGCATCAAGAGCAGCCCTGCTCGTGCCAGTGCCTCCACTTCCCTTGCCAGTCCCACTGCTACGCTGCCAGCCCTAGATTCTCAGCTGGCAGAGCCATCGGCCGGCGGGTACGGACCTCAGACAGGGAATTCCTCCTTCCTCACTGTAGAGAGAGCCTTGCCAATGCTGGCAGATGGCAGCCATGGCATCCTGAATGGGCAGCAGGGAATACCCTTTTTAAGCCCTTTTCAACTAGCCAGTTGTATGGCGGAGCGTTTGGGCACGGTGAATAATTGGAAGGGCAGAACTGAGATAATTAAGGGCCAACCCCATGATTTCTGTGTGGTTGCCATGCTGAGGAGATAGTTCCAATGCTAATTTCCACCTGGCTCTGAACGAGTGTGATGGATGTGATGCAAAATGCTTGCCCATGTAACAAACCCCCTCTGCCAGAAATATTGAGCAGAGATAGACAGCTCTGGATCTAGGGTGAGGCTCTGAAGTGAGGGGGTAGCTTTAGAATTTGGGTGGTGCTTCAGCTCTGCTGCCCAACACAGCCATGGTGATCCTCCCCCTGCTGGGGTCTGGTGGAGGTCCAGGCTGGGATGCAAACTTCATGCCACCAGCCATAAGGATGGTTGGGGTAGCCACTCATCTCATGCTGGGGCTCAGGAGCCTCCCACCCTACAAATAAGCTGTCCATGCTCCCAAGCCTGTCCTTTCCTTGGCTCCAGCTCTCCCATGAGGGCAGCTGGAGCTCTTTCAGAAACAGTTGGTGGCACACAGCAACTGCTTCTGCTGTCTCAGTCGCTGTCCACCTACTCCATACCTAATCTGACATGCTGTTTCTGTTGTGTCTTGGCTGGGTTTTTTTCAGGTAGGTGTTTTCAGCTGAGTTGCGATGCATGACCGATAGCCACCTCCAGAACTGATCAAAAACTCCATGTGCTTTGGGCTGGGACTTTGGGGTTTAAAGTGACTGGCAGAAGCTACATGTGTCCTTTTCTTGTTCTTTCTCCCTTTTCTTGCCACCGTGCCCCTCTCCTGCCTTTCCATGGCTCATGTCTATAAGGCTCAGAGTTCAGCTGCACCACCAGCAATCCCTTCTCCTACCCAGAAAACATCTCCTACTCATGTCTGGATGTTTTGCAAGCAGTTAAAAGAGAGTGAAGGAGATCTGGGGCAGAATTTCGGACAGTCTGAGCTTGGGGCATGTGTAATAAATATCTGCAAAGGAGCTAGACCAAGTGATGTGTCTGGAGTAGGCTTGTTCCCTCTGTTGTTCAGCATTCATAATTACAAACGTCCTTAGTGGTCACAAAAAATGACTTGCTATCGCCTCTTCTTTCGCCTGAGAGGATGCTGATATCTTCACAGAGGTAGTTCGATTGTTCTCCTTTCTCTTGACTTGCTTCTCCAGATTAATCCAGTGACGGGCCCTCGCGAAGGAGGGACCAAAGTGACCATCCGTGGGGAGAATCTGGGGCTGGAGTTCCGAGATATTGCGTCTCACGTCAAAGTGGCCGGAGTGGAGTGCAAACCCCTGGTGGAAGGATACATCCCAGCTGAGCAGTAAGTTGGGTGTGTGGCAGACAGTAGGGCCACAGCACACCTAATAACAGTCATTGCTACCTGGGGTGTCTTCTGGGGAGTCCATTCCTCCCAACTTTGGAAGTCACAGCTCGGGAGACAATAAACCCTTTATTGCTGTATTGGGATTGCATATTTAGATAATCCTCATGACACGTGCCCTGATGTATCCTCTGTTTTTCACATAACAACCACCACAAGAGTGTTCAATTCCAGTCTGGGAGAGGGGGCAGCAGTCCTGAGATGCAGCTTACCACAGAGTGGTCATTACGCCTTGCTGCCCACCATGCAAGGTTGGAGGTCATAGGGACCCCTGGGGTCAAACCTCAGCCTGGCACTCGTCTGTATGTTTAAGTGAAACTAAATTGTTTTACACCAGCTGAACATTTGTCCCACTGAGTATCAACAGACAGAAGCCACCACTCTTTAAGGAAGATGTCTCATCCCTGGAAGTATTTAAGACCAAGCTGGATGAGGCTCTGAGCAGCCTGGTCTACTGGGAGGTGTCCCTGTCCATGGCAGGGGGGTTGGAATGAGATGATCTTTAAGGTCCCTTCCAACTGAAGACATTCTAGGATTCTGTGAACTTAGTCCGCAGTTTGGATCTTGGAATGGAAATAAGATGGATTGAGTCTATAGCCCATTCCCCAGTAAACAGTGGGCTGTTTACTCTGATTCCATCTTAGCTAGACCACCAAACCATTCCTCAAACCTTTCTTCTGGTTCATGTTTTCTCCACAGGATAGTATGTGAGATGGGGGAGGCCAAGCCCAGCCAACATGCCGGCTTTGTGGAAATCTGCGTGGCCGAGTGCAAACCAGAGTTCATGGCCAGGTCTTCACAGCTCTACTACTTTATGGTAAGCTCCTGTGAGAAGTTCTCCTTGGCCCTGAAGAGGTCCTTAGCCCCTGCTCCCCTTTGCTGCACCTATCCATTGTCCTTGACCATGTTCAGCCTCTGAGCTCTTCACTGCTGTTCTGAGTGCACCAAGTTGTTCTTTCCATTTCCTTTCAAAATCTTGTTACGAGCAAAAATAGCTTGCCTAATTAATGTTTTAACAATCTAATAATAGTCCAGATGATTAGTCCAGTTATAGTCACTTATAGACCTGATCCAAATTAGTACAGAAAATCCTCATTAATAGTTAACATTCTATATGGGCAAGAAAAAAGAAAAAAGGGAGATAAAAAAAAAAAAGGGAAAAAACTTCCCTAGTAGCTTACTTTTCCCTGGTGTGGTGCTCACCCTTCCAACATCCCTCCAGGCCCTACAGCTGAAGACAACAGTGTCCTCCAGGAGAAACATGGGGATTGCCACTAGTTATTACTACCCTGAGATCTTCAGCAGGAGGTGATGATCACGGTGGGGTTTTGTCCTCGTCTCTCTTGGGTCTCTCACTCGGGAGTATCTTGAGAGACAGGATACTGTCTCTCTCCACCACCTGCTTCCTACTGCCTGGTCCCCAGGACCAGTGGCAGAGCTGCCCAGTGCCCATTTTGGACACACAAATGGCTAATGTTTGCTGGGCAGTGCCTACCTGGGGTAGTAGCCCTTGGCCATGTGATGTGTGCCCAGTGCTGAGCTCAGGAAGGTTGGGCATGAGGCTGTTGGCCAAGGGACTCCTGTGGTCACAGAGATATCCAGTTCAGGGAAAAAGAAGCCGAAAGACATCTTGAGATCCTGCAGGGTTGGGTCCCTGCAAAGCCCATGGCTTTCTGCTAGCAAGGTCAATATTTTCCCTTTACTGGGCCATGGGCAATCACCATAGCAATGGCCAGTGTTTGTGCACGATGTAGAATTCAGGACGTTTTCTGTTAGATGGTCCAGGAGAAACAATGCTGGAGGCTGGCAAATTGGCTTGTTACTCTGTCTGGGACATCAGCCTGCAAAGCAGTCAGAGGGGCCTGATTCCACTACCACTGGTGCAAGTTCAGCCTGAGACTGTCGTTTTGCCGTGGTGAAAACCCCATGGAAGAGAGGAGCAGAGCCAAACACACGATGTACACTTGACTTGGTGTTTTTCTCCTTTCTGACCATGCTGCTTGTCCAAGAGACCTTCTTATTCCTCTGAACCTCCTTGCTGGGCACATCCAAGCAGGGCCTGGCCTTGATCTGTGCAGATCTGTGCAGGTTTGAAATGAGAGGATCTCTTTGTTCCCGTTAAAAGCTCTCAACTCCTGCAAGGGAATGGGTCATTTCTGAAATTAATCACATGCCCAAGCATCTTTTTATGGTAAAGGGAACCGATAATGAATGCAAATATCTTAGATTTCCCCCTTGGGCTACAGAAATTTCTCTATTCTCTGCATTTTCTGGGGGGGAGGGGCAGAGAAACATCTTGAGAGATAGCCCCCACTAGGCAGGCAGAAGGGCTCTTTCCAGGACATTACACTTCAGCATGTCACCTTTGTGACTCTCAGAATCACTGTCCGATTTTGATCATCCGTGTCCGTCTGTGACAGCTTTTCCCTCTGCTTGCTGGCTGCCAGCTATCCCAGTCATGCAGAAGCGTGGAGTCAACAGGGTTTTCTCTGCTGAATACCTCACTACCTTTGTGCTAGACAGAAAAAAAAAATAAATAAGAAATACAGATGCTCTCCAGCCTGCCCATCACACCCCCTCTCCCCGTGTCCATTGCTTTCCTAGCGGGAGCTGTGTTTATTGGCCTGGCTTGGCTCCCTCCCATCCTTCTGCCAGGAGAGTAGAGCTGTTACTGAAGACATCACAACCTGCCTCGGCATCCTGCAGCAGTGGGTGGCAGCAGGAAGGGAAGGAAGATGTTTGAAAGCTAAGGAAGGGCATTGTACAGGAGAGAAATGTTGCTTTCAGACGCAGAGTAAATCCTCAGGAACACTCGCTTTTCTAAAAGTTTGAAGCAAAACAGGGTCAAATTTGGGCCGTAGGTTCAGCCTTCCCCTCTCCTGTGAGAGTTAGAAGAGATGGTGTTTTGAACTCAACAGAGTATTTTCATTTCAGTGTTTTTTTAAAAAAAAAAGTTTAGTGATTCTAGAACAGCTCTTCTTCACATTTCTCACCAGAACTTTTAAATTCAAAATGATATTAGTTCATTTTAAACTCATTTATGATCAAAAATTCCAACTGCGTTAGAGAGCACAACAAGCCAAAAGGGAAACGAAGCATTAGGTTGCAGGCTGAAATGAAATTTGTGATGATCTAAATGAAAAGAATTTCTTCTTTAGTTTTTTTTTTGAAGTTATTTATTTCGTTGGGATGATTATTGGCAACGTGTTTCAATCCCCCCCAGAATTTCTCTTCACTTTTCAACTCAGATGCTGAAGCAAGTTTGCTTTTATTCTGGCTTTGGATGAGAATATTACGGCTCGGTGCAGATGATGTGGGCTACTCTGACTACATCTCCTCTGGGTCTGATCCTAAAATCCTTGTCCTGGGAGAGCATTTGCAACAGGTCTCTCTTCCATCTTTCTCCTCCTGCTGCTACTGTTGAACCTATAGAAAGGAAACCCAGGTGCACAAGCTGTGTTGGAGTCAGGTCTTGCTCTGCCCTTGTTCCCAGGAGGAACAAAGTGGGAACCAAGGTCTTGACATTCATCAGTGAACCATGAGGTCAGTTTAGACATAGTTCTGATGGCGGCTTCTCTGTGGACAGCCTGTGTGGAGGAGGTACTGGAGGAAAGTAAAGGATTGAGGAGCAGAGGACAGTAGGCAAGCTCCTAGAAAGGTACAGAGGATTTCTTGTTCCCTTTCCCCCATCGTCACTGCCCACTTCAGCTCCACCAGAGACCTTTGCTTTTTCCATCACCTGTCACCAGCAAGGAAATGGTAAATAGTCTGGAGGCTGAGCTTTACTGTAAACATGCTGTGCAATATTTATGGAGGCCACCGTGAATAATTAATGGTTTATCGCAACGTTGAAAGCTTATCCACAAAGCCTTTTGTAAGAGCGGTACGAGACACGGCAGCGCTTTGCCAAGGAGCGTTACTGACGTAGTTCTGGTCCGCTAGGATCTTCCAAAGGGCATGGCTGGTTTATCTCCCTCTGAGGAGAGAGCAGGAAACCCATCCAGGAGTGGAACAGGGGCTTCGGGTCTTTAACTCAAATATTCCTCTATGGTTTGTAAAGCAGATGCTCCATGGCTTGGCTATGTGCAGCAAGTTGGCCATTCTCAACCCTTTTTCTCCCAGGTGGGAGGTCACCTCCTAGCAGCAGCCATCATGGTCAGCACTAATTGGTACTGGTAGAGGTGGCCGCCGTCAATAAAGGATGAAAGTGGAGTTGCCATCAGAGCTTGAGCTGGCACCCTAAAAATAGAGGAGCCCCACAGACTGAAGTGTGTCTTTTGCTACTCTTCAGGCATCTTTCACCCCAAGAACAGCTGATAGAAAACACTTCCAGAAAAGTATAAAACCAATTTCCAAAGCATCATGTAAAAATGAGTCGAATTTAAACACGGGAAGGGTCCAGCTCTGACACCAGATTTTTTTACAGAGCTGTACGTCTGGTTTTCATGTTCAGACCCGTTCTCCAAGCGGTAGCTGCGTTTTGAACAAGAGCCAAGTGGAAACCTCGCTGCTGTTTTTCAAAATGATTAGCCAGAGGGGAATGGAGAAGGTTGTGCGTGTGAAAGAGGGAGCTGTGGTGGGTGTCAGGTGGTTTTATAAACATGGATTAATGGCCTCCAAAGCTCAATAAGGTGACTGCATGATGGACCTGTGCGTTCAGAGGAGCTGAGGAGAGCTTCAAGCATTTGTGTCATCATTCTTAAAGAGGTGGGGCGGGGGAAATAATCTTCATTTAAATGCATATAGTAGCTTTTCACTGGGGACTGAATGGAAAGTTTTTCTATTAAAATGCAAATGAAAGAATAAACTGTAACTCCAAATTTCTCCCTGAAAATGGATGTCTCCTCTCTGCATTGTGCTAACAGGTGATCTGTGCCTTCAGAGTGCAAGTATTTTATCTTGATTTGGGGAAAAAAGGCGAGCAGGAGGGTAAGAAAAAGAGGTTTGAGATTTGGGGCCCCAATGTAATTGTGCCCCTTTTTGATATATTAACGCAGCACTGTGTTATATTTGGAAAAAAAGAGGATCGGAAAAGCAGCAGAAAAAGGAAAAAAATAAAGGTGTTCATCAGGACAGTGCTCCTTTTATGACTGTAGTGTGTCGGGGTCCATCTCACCATGAGCACCACCGTGCTGTACTGGTGTAGGACACTTGTGGAGTACTAGACTGTGTCAGCATCCAAGTCTGATAAGATTCTTCTGCCTGGAGAAGAGGAGACTCAGGGGGGACCTTCTCACTCTCTACAACTACCTGAAGGGAGGTTGTAGTCAGGTGGGGGTCAGGCTCTTCTCTCAAGCAACCGGTGACAGGACGAGAGGGCACGGCCTGAAGCTGCGCCGGGGGAGGTTTAGGTTGGGTATTAGGAAGCACTTCCTGATGGAAAGGGGGATTAAACACTGGAATGGACTGCCCAGGGAAGTGGTGGAGTCGCCATCCCTGGAGGTGTTTAAGGAAAGATTGGCCGTGGCACTTAGTGCCATGGTCTAGTTGACGTGGTGGTGTTAGGTCATAGACTGGACTTGATGATCTCAGGGGTCTATTCCAGCCTCAAGAATTCTGTGATTCTGTGAAAAAGAGAAGGAACATGTGGGAGGGGCAAGACATGAGCTCAGATGCTCTGCTGAAGCCCAGCTCTCCTCTTTCCCAGGGAAAAAGCACAAGGGTAGATTTTAGACATCTGTGTGGAGCTATACAGCAAGTTCTGTTCCCTTCTCAGATCCATAGGGTTTAGAGTAATTTTTTCAAGACTTGATCTTTTTCAGCACTTGTGAGCTCCATAGTTTGGAGGTGGAGAGTTCCCACTAAGATCCAATCAGCCAGTTCAAGACCAGTTTATCTTGCAGAGGTGGTGTTGTGTGATGACAAAAAGACACCGGAGCTGTGTCAGACAGGCAGTGGAAGTGGGAGATCATGAATCTGGCTGCTCCAGGCCTGGAACTGACTTTGCAGACACAGATTATTTCTGAGTGGGTACAGGGCAGGCCTGATTTTGCAGGGATGAGGAGGACAGATTTGGGGTTAGGTCTGAATCCATCCC
Organism: Baryphthengus martii; assembly: GCA_013396935.1. Taxonomy (NCBI): domain Eukaryota; kingdom Metazoa; phylum Chordata; class Aves; order Coraciiformes; family Momotidae; genus Baryphthengus; species Baryphthengus martii. The sequence continues at coordinate 144,363 of VWZK01008102.1, forward strand.
ACCAAACTTGGCATTCAAGCGGAGTGTCTGTGGTAGGACAGGTGTCACCCTAGGCTCCACTATTGGCCAGAAGATGTGACCATCTTCTGAAGTCCAGCTAACACGTGATTAACCCCTGGAAATGTGCAGTGTAGGGGAAAGGGACCTGGGGGTCCTGCTGGACAGCAGGATGGCCATGAGCCAGCAGTGGGCCCTTGTGGCCAAGAAGGCCAATGGCATCCTGGGGGGCATTAGAAGGGCTGTGGGTAGTAGATCAGGAGAGGTTCTCCTCCCCCTCTACTCTGCCCTGGTGAGGCTGCATCTGGAATATTGCATCCAGTTCTGGGCCCCTCAGTTCCAGAAGGACAGGGAACTGCTTGAAAGAGTCCAGTGCAGAGCCACCAAGATGATGGAGAGAAACATCTCCCTTCTGAGGCAAGGCTGAGGGAGCTGGGGCTCTTGAGCGTGGAGAAGAGGAGTCTGAGAAGTGACCTCCTTCATGTTTATAAATATGGAAAGGGCGAGTGTCAGGAGGACGGAGCCAGGCTCTTCTCAGTGATGCCTAATGACAGGACAAGGAGCAATGGGTGCAAACTGGAGCAGAGGAGGGTCCAGGTAAACATAAGGAAGCACTTTTTCCCAGTGAGGGTGACAGAACCTGGCCCAGGCTGCCCAGAGAGGTTGTGGAGTCTCCTCTGGATACATTCAAAACCCACCTGGACACAGTCCTGAGTGACCTACTCTAGGTGATCCTGCTCTGGCAGGGGAGTTGGACCAGATGATCTTTCGAGGTCCCTTCCAACCCCTGACATTCTGTGATTCTGCGAAATGCCACCTCTCCCTCACTAAAATGAGATAGGGAAGGTATCTAAGCTCCTCTGCTGTGTTTTCAACACAACCCTTTGCCTTCACAGACTCTGACACTCTCTGATCTGAAGCCGAAGCGGGGACCAGTGTCGGGTGGCACCCAGGTGACAATTACCGGCAACAACCTCAATGCTGGCAGCAATGTCATTGTGACCTTTGGGCGACAACCCTGCCTCTTCTACAGGTACGGCTGAGTCCTTCCTACTGCACATGCCCCAGTCTGAAAGATGTGAGCAATTGTATTTAAGAGACTTCTTCTGCAGCCCGAACACCCTCAAGTGACTCTTTTGCCTGTGGGCCATGTCGATTTAGCGATGGGACTTCTGCATTCTGCACCTTAGGGTGCTTGGTTTGCGGTGGGAGAACCGGATTTATTTCATTGTTTTGATTGGTATTTGATGTGTTTTTTTCCCATGGCCCCTTGTCAAATTTTGGTACGATTTTCCACGGTCCTGTGCTTTGCTACTTGCTCTGGGAGTGTGTCATTTAAAAGATTCATTTTCATGTCCCTGCTTTAGCGGAGATGACAAAGACAATCTGACAACGTTGGTTCTAAGAATTAAAACACCTCCCTTTTATCCCAGAATAGTCTTGGAGTGCTAAGAAATGGAGGATTTTCAACATTTTAGCTCTGGGTTGGCTCCTATTCAATTGCAGTTTAGAGAGGCTTAATGTCAGTGTTACCTGCTGAATATTCCCTGATCCCTGTGAGAATGAGCTGGAATCCCATTCCCAGGGGCTCCCGCAGCTCAAAACAACCCAGTGCAACACATTTCGCTGCCAGTTTCAGTGGAAGCTGAAGCTGAAGTTGACACATTTCTCCCACCATGTCCTTGGCAGAAGAAGGGCTCGTTCACAGGAGACCTGGGACCACTGTCTTGGGGCATGGCCCTCTGTCTCCTGGCTGTGGGGGATCCTGTTTAGCTGCCTGTCATGGATTCTGCATCTATAATTCAGGAGAGTGAAGTCAGTTTGTGATTTAAAAGGCCAAGTGGGAGCCACAGCTGCTTGGAGATGCTTACTGAAGAGACTGGGGAGTTTTAGGAGGGATTGAGCGTAGTCTTTCAGGGGAATTTGGAGAGCACGTGGAGGGTGCAGTCAGTGAAGGTGAGTGACATGCTGCGAGGGAAGGATGCACCCTGCTTTATAAAATGAGGCTGCATCACAAATCACAGGACTGCTCTCTGGAAGGAAAGGACCCACGGGTGCTGATCGATAGGTGGATGAAGATGAGCCAGCAGTGTGCCCAGATGGCCAAGAAGGTCAACAGCATCCTCGCCTGTATTAGAAATGGCATGGCCAGCAGGACCAAGGAGGTGATTGTCCCCCTGTCCTCGGCACTGGTGAGGCCACACCTTGAGTACTGTGTCCAGTTTTGGGCACCTCAGTACAAGAAAGACGTTGAGGTGTTCAAGTGGGTCCAGAGAAGGGCAACAAGGCTAGTGCAGGGCCTGGAGAACAAGTCCTGTGAGGAGTGGCTGAGGGAACTGGGGCTGTTTAGTCTGAAGAAAAGGAGGCTGAGGGGAGACCTTGCTCTCTACAACTCCCTGAAAGGATGCTGTAGAGGGATAGGCACTGGCCTCTTCTCATCAGTAACTAGTGACAGAACGAGAGGGAACAGCCTCAAACTGCACCAGGGAGGTTTAGATTAGACATTAGGAAAAAATTTTTTCATGGAAAGGGTTGTCAGGCATTGGAACAGGCTGCCCAGGGAGATGGTTGAATCGCCATCCCTGGAAGTTTTTAAAAGCCGTATGGATGTGGTCCTTGGGGACATGGAATAGTGATGGGCTTGGTAGAGTAGGGTAAATGGTTGGACTTGATGATCTCGAAGGTCTTCTCCAACCTAGATGATTCTGGGATTCTGGGAGTGAGGGTGTTTGGAGCCTGGATTTTTGGCTCTTTATGGAAGGTAAGAACAACTGCAGAAATTCAGACCTGGAGCTGGTTTTGAGCCCTGCCCAAAAGGAAAGGTTTTTGCAGAGTCCTTTTTGAATATAATCATAAAATGCTTCCCACTACATTAGCACCTTCCACACAAAGGTCCCAGGCATGCTGCAAACTGCACTTAACCAAGGCTCACAGCCCAAATGCAAAGGAAACTTTATTATCCCAGACTGGAGAGCTGAGGTGCAAACACCCCTTTTTATGAGCTGCTGCTACATATGTCTGCAGGCAGGAAGGAAACATCCATGAAGTGTTTAATCACACAAATAATTCTGGAGAGAGGTCTGGTTTGAACTTCCCTTGGGGTTCGGTTTTCTCTCCGAGGCCTGCGAAATCATGGCTCTTGTGGTTTTGTTTAAAGTAGTGACGAGGCAATGTCGCTTCCTCAGATAAATGTGTCGCATTATTCACAGCATGTTCGTGTGGCAGTGAGTATCACCACTTCACAGCACACAGGTTAAGGTCACAGGACATAAGAGTAAGTAGCTGGGCTCCTTTTGGCACCAGTTGTTTTGCTGCTGGTAACACCTGGTTTATATTCACTGGCTTCTGCTCACAGGAGATCCACCAAGCACATTGTCTGTAACACCACTGCCTCAGATGAAGGCTTTGAGAAGGTGAAGGTGTCTGTGAGAGTGGACAAAGCCAAGATACATCAGGAGTTGCAATATGAATACGTAGAGGATCCAACCATCCTGAGGATCGAGCCTGAGTGGAGCATCTTCAGGTAAGTATCCCATGGACATCCCTACCACGTCCCATGGTTTTCTAGTGCAGCACTGATGTCTTTATAATGGTCCTTGGTAGAGAAGAGTGCTTTCCAAGGATTATGTTCATTAAGAAATAGATCTGTGCAGAGCTGCTTCCCAGAGCCCAAGACTGGGGGATTGGACTTGATGATCCTTTGAGGTCCCTTCCAATCCCTAACATTCTGTGATTCTGTGAAGACCATGAGAGCTGGTGGACTTGCCTTCTGGGAAGATTAGAAGGCCAGCAACACACAGAATCATAGAATCATTGAGGTCGGAAAGGATCTCCAAGATCATCAAGTCCAACCTTCTACCCAACACCTCCATGACCACTAGACCATGTCCTGAAGCACCACATCCACTCATTTTTTTTAACACCTCCTGGGATAGTAACTCCACCAGTTCCCTGGCCAGCCTGTTCCAAGACTCTTTCCGGAAAGACATTCTTCCTAATATCTAATCTGAACTTCCCCAGGCAAGTCTCCAACCTAGTGTTGAAGCTTTCTCCCTCTTTACTGCAGCTCAGGGTTTATCTCCAGCACCAGGATGCTCCCTGTCTGAATCATATTACAGACCAGTGCGACTCATTACCTAAGCTGAATCCCTCAAAGCTGCAATTCCTTGTGCTTCTGGTCATGGTTATGCTTCAGGCCCCCCTGGACTGGGTCCACAGCTTTGCATGGTGGCAGGACCTGTCACTTAGCTCTTAAACCTGGGTGTAAATGTCTTAACAGTGCTTAGAGAAGTGAATCTCTCTTAGATTTGAAAGCCACAATTCCTACCTTTCCTGCAGCCTTCTTGGACTTGCTGGCTTAGAACTAAGCATTGTTTGTTTGGCCTTCATACCTTAAAGCCCCAGGGCTGTCTTCTGAGATGAAACACAAAGGGAGCACTGGTCTCTGCTCTATCAAACAGCCTTCCTCCTCATTAGGCATCCATTTTTGTCTACAGCCCGTTGATGGTGCTTTTGTAAATTCAGAGGGTTCACCTGAAGGTGTCTGAGAGGAGCGTTTGCCCTGGTTGTGGAAGACATCAAAGTGATACCCAAATGCTCTCAGAAGCCTGCAGAAATGGCCTCAGAAAGAGTGAAATTGGCCATTAAATGCACTGGTATTTCTTTGAAAATATATAAAATAAGAAAACACCCTCCCCCTCATCCATCCACGGCAGCTCTCCCCTGTCAAACCGGACTGATCAGAATATCTGGGGATTAGGAGCAAAGCTTGGAAATCCCCCCCTCAATTCAGCTCCCATCCAGAAGATGTTTTCACAAATCAATTAGTGCCTTTAATTACCACGAGGGAATTTACTGATTTAGCCGGATTGAATCTTTGCACACTGGGCTTGAAGCTTTAGTGTCTCTTTTTTTCCCATTTTGAGGGTTTTATTTTCAGTCAGAGTTGAGGTTATCAGCGAAATGAGAAATCACTCTGCTCCCTTCCTTATTGAAGTGAGTTTGGTTCCAGTTAAAAGGTGCTGACAATCTAGGAGAGTGAATTCCACTGTTACCCCCAGGGAAGTTGCAGCATGGAGACCTTCCTCTCCTTGGCCTTAGGTCTGGCTGGGAAGTGAGAGGAGAAGTTTTCCAGAGCCCATTTGCTCCTTGGTTTCTCTGCAGAAGCAGCCAGTAAGAGATGAAGCTGCAGCTAAGGAGATGCTTTAGGTGTACTGGCAAAACTTTGTTCAACCTAGGGGTGCAGAATCTCTGCATCCTGTTGCTTGCTGCTTTGGATCCTCCATCCCACCTCACAGCATAAAGGAAATTAAGAAGAGGTGCTTGTTTAGTGGGTGCCAACTTATTTGCAGGGTGTGTAGCTGCTAGGGTAGGTGAATGGGATTCTACCTGTCTCATCATTCAGACACGACCTCTACCTTTTGCTCTCTTCAGTGTCTCTAAAATCATAGAATTGTGGAATCATATCAGTTGGAAAAGACCTTTAAGATCATGGAGTTCAACCATTAACCTAACACTGCCAATCCCACCACTAAACTGTCTCTCAGCACCTCATCTACACAGCTTTCAAATGCCTCTGGGGATGGTGAATCAGAAAGCATCCACTCGAACATTAAATTTAACCAGACCTACCCCCTTTCATCCTCTTTCTTAGAATCACAGAATGATTTGGGTAGGACTTTTAAAGATCATCTGGTTCCAACCCCCCTGCAGTGAGCAGGGACATCTTCAACTTGCGCGCTTCTGAATCACTCCAAAGGTGCATAACCTTGGAGGAGGGTGCAGAGAGAGAAAATTTCAGGATTTCAACTGTGGCTCAAGGTGCTGGGGACAGTTTTAAGCACTATAACTCTTAGCTTTAGAGCTCTATCCTGCAGGCCATAGTGGAGACAAACAGTAGAGTAAGGCCTCCACACAGACCTGGATGACAGTGCAGCCAACTCCAGTCCCGAGAATCAAGCACGAAATAAGTTAGTCGAGACACGTGGATCTGGAGATAGACTGAGGAGGCTGTTTCTCAGAATATTTGTTCTGTGGTGTGACTCATTACAGCAAATCCACCATGCTCCTCTGATTCATCACTCCTGGCTGTAGGGCTAAGCTGTTTGGAGGGATGGATTGCTACTAAACCAGCTTTGCAAAATTAGTGAATGAATGTGCCGAGCCTGGCTTAAAACCTTGTCAAGTGCCATTTTCCAAGACAATAAAGAAAAGATTACTGCTAATTTATTCCCATAGCTAAAAAAAAACAACCCATAGTCACACTGGGCTGGCAGGTAACTAGAATTTTATAAGACTCCATTAATACTTTTGATCTGGGTTTGATCTGAGTTAGGTCCAGTAATTGTCTGAGTCTGCAGGCAGAAAATTATGCTCAGAGCTTTTGGGACAATAAGGAGTTAAATTAAAAAAGCTCATAGTCTTAGCACCTCTGTTATTTTGTTGAGCTCTGATCTGACCTTAGTGGGAGATGTCCATGCCCATGGCAGAGGGGTTGGAATGAAATGATCTTTAAGGTCCCTTCCAACTCAAGCCATTCTAGGATTCTATGATTGTATGATTTTATGGTTCTAGGATTCTGTGACTCTATGATCCTGTAATTCTATGATTCTGTGATTCTATGAGTCTATGATTCTATGAATCTATGATCCTAGAGTCTGAGTCTATAACTCTATGATCTTATGATCCTATGATCCTATGATTCTATGATTCTATGATGAACTTTCTAATTCCGTCTATGAGTCTACGATTCTACAACTTTATGATACTATGATTCTGTGGTTGGAGAAGTGGCCATGACAGAGCATTTAACCAGAGACACACAAGGCAATGACTGGTGGCATTCATGCAAAGACAAGCAACAGTTTTATTTGCTCAATTTGCAATCCAGAGAGGGTTTGTGGGTGAGTTCGTGTCTTCAGCAAACACAACTGCTTTTGTGTGTTGTGGGGTTTTTTTAAGCGAAAGAGGCCCTCTCTGATCCGGTGCTGTGCTTAGTAATCGTGTTGTGAGTCTGCAAGCTCGATTTCCAAACCAAATACAGAATTTTGAACACGTGGGTTTAAAACTGTGTGCACAGACTTGGTTGATTAAATAAAAGGATTTATGTGTATATACACACAGTCATATATCTGTACATAAACGCACACATTTGATACGTCTGGAACATGTAGGACCTTCAGCTGAGTAAAGATGCAGAATCTCTTCTAGTTTGAATCAGAGAGATTCATAATAATAAAAAAGAATAGTAAAATTTAGTAAGGCTTACAGCCAAAAAGGGAGAAGAACCAGGATGGTGGAGAAAGAACATCTTGGCCTTATACATTTCTCTTCCCATTTCTGGTGCGTGAGCTCTCCCTGGGTGACATCAGGAATACATAATGTGAAGCGGAATTTTGGGGAGAGGGTATTATTTGCCGTAAGGCGGGGAGGGGGAGGTCACCTGTAAGTGGTTGTGTGACTTCAGAAGAGATGCCCTGTGTATTCAAGAAAACTCAACCATCGGAGCAGATCTGACAGAAATGGCAAAATATGGTTTTGACGCATAAAATTTCCCGTTAGAAATTTCCCATCACAGCTGATGGTTTCAGAGAGCAAGAACTTGAGGTCCTCTGCAAAACTTAGGGTCAGATGTTGTCCTCACTGTGGATCATCAGTCCATACTGGTGTTGCTTTAATGAAAGACCATAATGAACCTCTCAGAAAAGTGTCGTAGGAGCATCTGTAGAAAAACATGGTTGTGACAGCGCTCTTTGGCATTTATTAATGTTTACAAATCTCTGAAGGGTGGATGTCAAGTAGAAGGGGCCAAGCTCTTTTCAGTGGTGCCCTGGGATAGGACAAGGGGGAATGGGCCCAAACTGGAACTCAGGAGGTTCCATCTGAACATGAGGAAAAACTTCTTTCCTGTGAGGGTGTTGGAGCCTGGCCCAGGCTGCCCAGAGAGGTGGTGGAGCCCCCCTGGATCTGTTGCTGTGTGGCCTGCCCTGGGTCATCCTGCTCTGGCAGGGGCGTTGGACTCGATGACCTCCAGAGGTCCCTTCCAACCCCTACCATTCTATGATCCTATGATTCTACTGAAGCTTGTGATTGCTGAGTTCTAACAATGAAAAACACCCACATGCTGCTCGATGTGACCGTTTTTGCAAGTCTGTGGTTTTACTTCTTACTTCTTTTATGAATGAATGAGAAGTTATTTGCTTTGTTTTGTTTTTCCTTCCCTTCCTATGGGACTGTGAGATGTGGTCAGCCACTTTTCAATCAACGTTCAGGAATACAGATCACCCATTAGCTGAGTTCATGCACTTTCATTTCTTCTTCTTCTAGTGGCAACACACCCATCGCAGTGTGGGGAACTCACCTAGACCTGATCCAAAACCCTCAGATCCGGGCAAAACACGGTGGAAAGGAACACGTCAATGTGAGTATGGCTGTTAAGCTGGGATCAAGCACAGGATGACATGTGTCCAAGGTGGTGATTGAGGCTGGCTAACAGCTCTGGAGGTTGAAATCTCCTATTGCATCCAGAAGATGAGCTATAACTTCTTTTCAGAGAGATTACTCCATTTGTTCTCCATGAAAGAGCACTGGACTAAAGAGGGACCAGAGAAAGGCATCATGAAAGGTTGTTCAACTCCTGAGCTGGTTCTTCTGGTGGCTTGAGGATACCTGTCCTCTCTCTTGGCCCTCCATTATTTATCAGCTGTGCCTGAGCAGAACTAGACCCAAACCCAGGTTGTTAGCTGAGTGTGCTGGGATCAGAAAGGGCTGTGAATAATAGTCTTTGGTACTACTGTGTCCACTCCCTGGACTATTTGGGTTCTTGCAAGAGTGTATCCAGGTTCAACCAGCTGGATTTACAACCTGATTCAACTCTCAGTGACCACTGAGGAATCTGAAGCAGCTCTATGAAGACCAGCAGAGCTTTACCAAGGTCTGGGAGGACAATTCACTTGGAAGGAGCCAATTATCAGTAGCTTCTGAGCTGTTTCTGATAGAGCTATAAAAGATATAAGTTTAGCACCTCCAGCTAGGAGACTCAGAAGTAGGAAGGATCTACTGGTGCCTACAGTGGGTTGGTGGATGGGGCCACGCAACAGCGTTCTGAAAAAGAGTTGGCTGTGTTTGGGCACTTCCTAGGACTAAGTGTGAAAGAGCATCCCGGAAGAAAAGGTTCCAAAAGTAAAAAGTAGAATGGGACTAATTGAAGTGGAGACAGAGAGTCCAAATCCTCTGCATTTTTCTCAGGTTTTAAGATTAGTTCTCAAAGCACTTTGTGGATATTAAAANAATTTTTCTCAGGTTTTAAGATTAATTCGTGGGCTTTCCACCCAAAGTTCTCAAAGCACTTTGTGGATATTAAAATAATCCACTACCACATGAGCAATGGTGAAACTGTAGTAGATCAAAAGGAAAATTCAGGAATTTGGGGTAGATTAATTTGCACCTGCAGTTTTCAGATGGAGACACGTAACTTCTGGTTTTATCCCAGCTCTGCCATGACCTAATATCTCCCTTCATAAAACCAAATCCAAACGTGTTTTGTCACCTCTCACACCTCACCAGATTCAGGAAATATCTGTTGCGATTGGTTTATGAGTCTGATGTGGATCTTGCCCGGCAATCTTCCAGTCCTTCATGAACTCTGGGAAAAGCCTGGTCTGACTGGTGATGTGTATTCACAGGCACGTTTTGGCAATATCTTGTATTTCCTGGTACAGCCCAGCCAGACACTTCCCCAGCTTTCCTGCAGGACATCATTTTATTCTTCCAGCAGATTCCAGCTCTGGCACAGTGGTCTCAAACAATCATGCCATTGTGCAGGTGATGAAGCCTATTCATCATCTCAAACGTGCTCACGTAGAACTGCCCGTTAGTTTTGCACTGGGCAGTACTCTGGTGCCTTTTCTTCCTTGTAAGAGCTGTTAGAGCAAAGAACATCTGACTTTACAATATGAAACTGGCTGGTCCAGGTCACTTATCTCTCTGTTGATTTGACCCAAAGCATTATTAACGCTTGAGCTACACTAGCTGTGGTAATGAGCGTGGCTCTCGGTGCTGGAGGTATCAGACCCGTTTGGAGAAGATTCTCCTATCGAGCACTGCTGGGATGCCAGGGAGCTGCTGCTGTTTCCCCACAGAACCTGTTGGTTCTTGGTGAGATCAGGATGCATTGTGCTAGCAACCACGGCATAGAAATGTGAAGGCTCAGGTCCTGAAGGACAACCAGATGTCTAATTCCTAGTTGTTTAAAATGGGAGTCAGGATAAAACACCTTTTAGCATCTATTACCCCTTTCTCAAATGCACACAAGAAGCAGGTTTTTGGCAAGGCTGGAAACCGACTTCAGTGTGTACTGAGATCTACCCCACTATCTTCACCACGCCAGCTTCCTGGGCTTCGTTTCAGGTAACCTGATGTTCAGACAGGAATTCTAGGCACAACTGAGCTATGCACATTTGGAGTGATCCCAGGTGTGAGAGAGAATTGCAGGGTGGTACTGAGTCTTTGGAAAAAAAAAAAAAGAACTTTCTAATTCCAGAAGGAAATGAGGTTAGGGAAAGATGTTGGTACTAACAGCCCCAGAGGCTGAGCTCCCTCAGGAATGAGACACAGGATGCCCACTTGCAGTGCAAACTGCTCCACACACCCACCCCAGCAAAGCTTTCCTACTCACTTGCCAGCGTTGATTGCACGACAGGTTTGGGGGATGTTTTGAAGCAGTGGAGCACCAGCCTCTCTTGTGATAACCCAGGAGGTCTGCTTCTCCCTGTCCTCTGACAGTCAGTAGGCTGAGCGTTTCCCTGGGAGGTATCTGTCCACCAGGAGGACTGGAGGCATTTCCCATGAATTCTCCTTGTGTTGGGTTTCTTCTTCCAGAACTGCGAGGTGCAGAACAGCACGGAGATGACCTGCCAGGCTCCAGCGTTGGCTGTTGATCCCAGTCACCAGTCTGAACTGGCTGAGCGTCCAGAGGAGTTTGGCTTCATTCTTGATAACGTGCAGTCCCTGCTGATCCTCAACAAAACCAACTTCACCTACTACCCAAACCCAATCTTTGAGGTTTTCAATCCCTCGGGGATCCTGGAGCTGAAGCCGGGAAGTCCCATCATACTGAAGGTAAGATGGGGATCAAAGATTGGGGGAGGAAGGACAAACACATGTGGCTTGTTGCCTCCCTATGTCTGCCAGCACCCCACAAATCACCGTGGCATCCTGACTGCATCCCAGAAATTTCTTTCACTCGTTGCACCTACCATATCTTATTCTATCAGAGCCACCATCTGCAGACACGAATCACTGCTCAGCTCCTGCCAATACCTGTCACTAAAAAATATAAACTCCTGCTGGTGTTACCTGTGTGCTACCTAAATTTGTACCCCCTGCTGTTCACCAGAGAAGAACATTTTTTTTTACCACTGCAACAGGGCTGGCAGTTAAATATCCAAGTCTATTTTTTCCTTGGGTTTTCAAGATCTTCCTCTCAGCCCTGGTTAAATCCTACACCAGTCCTTGGTCATTACTGTAATTTGGACAGCAATACGGAGAAGGAATTTTATGATTGAACATTTCTGTGTCAGCACTTATAGTGATGGCAAAGAAATGATTGTGCCTGCAGAACACCTTCTCACATGTTTGGAAAGGGATCTTTTGGGGTTTTCTTACTAGTTTGAGTATGTCTAACTGGCCTATATATGTTTTACTGGCCCGTATATGTTTCATGAGGGTCTGTTTGTGCAGGACATTCATTCTCATCAAGACATTTCTCATTTTGGAACTGGACAGGCTGTTTTGACTGCTGGCAGTCTGTAGCCATCCATGCTGTCCTCGGCATGGCTCTCTAAATTGGCTTTTTTTAATCTGTACTGGCTAATGGTGAACCACAAATGTCAAGTGCAATGTTAAAACTTGTGTCACAGGCACAAGCTAGAGGTGGAAGGTAAACTCTTTCCTGACATGTTGTTTGGGGTTTTTTTGGGGGTGGTGGTGAAATTCCTTTCTCTCTAGGGCAAGAACCTGATCCCCCCAGTAGCAGGAGGGAATGCCAAGCTGAACTACACTGTTTTGGTTGGTGAGAAGCCCTGTGCAGTGACCGTATCAGATGTGCAGCTCCTGTGTGAGTCCCCAAACCTCACTGGGCGGCACAAAGTGATGGTAAGTGGTGCTTAAATCCCTCAGCCTTTCCTCCCTGGGTGGGTTGGGAGGGCACACCAGTGCTGAATAGCTGGCAGACATCTCCCAGGAGTTTGCATCAGCATTTGCCTTCCCTAGAGCCTATAAACATCAGACACCATTCTTGATAGAATCACAGGATCATAGAATGCCCCAGATTGGAATGGACTTCCAAAGGTCATCTAGTCCTACCTCCTGCTGTAAGCGGGGACATCCTCAACTAGAGTGGGTTGCTCAGAGCCTCATCAAGCCTGACCTTGAATGTCTTCAGGAATGGGGCCTCCACCACCTCCCTGGGCAACCTGTTCCAGTGTTCCACCACCTTCAGTAATATCCCCATCAAGAGTAATTTAGAGAAGTAGAAGAGTGGAGGAGTAACCTGGAGATCTTCATGGACAGTGAGAAACCTTTCCTAATCAAAACCCTTTAAGAAAGTTTGCATCTCTTCTGTTTTGGTACAGTCTGTATGAACCCCAGATACTCGTGTGAGTTCATATATGTAACGTGTTTCCTACATGACATACTCTGTTAAACTCAGCACAGTCCCCAGCAATTACTAATATGCTGGTGGCTGAATTTATGTAGAAGAAAAAAAAAACCAAAACAAGAGAATGATTGAGGGATCTGGGGCTGTTTAGCCTGGAGAAGAGGAGATTGAGGGGAGACCTTCTTGCTCTTTACAACTACCTGAAAGGAGGTTGTAGTGAGGTGGGGGTTGGGCTGTTCTCCCCAGTGATGAGTGATAGGACAAGGGGAAATGGCCTTAAATTGCGCCAGGGGAGGTTCAGAGTGGATATTAGGAAAAATTTCTTTACTGGAAGAGTTGTCAGGCATTGGAACAGCCTGCCCAGGGAGGGGGTTGAGTCTCCATCCCTGGAGGTGTTTAAGAGATAGGTGGATGTTGTGTTGAGGGACATGGTTTAGCGATGTTGATAGGGCTAGGAAAAGGTTGGACTCGATGATCTTGAAGGTCTCTTCCAGCTGAAAATGTTCTATGATTCTGTGATTCTATGATTCTATGATATGGACAACAGTGTGACTGGACTTTGAGGTTTTGACATCTCTCCAACTTAGTATTCTCCTGCATATCCTTCCTGGAACCTGTGAAAAATGGAGCTAGTGATTACATCAGAGGGAGCTTCTCCTCCTCTCACTGTTGATTTATTCACTCCTGGTTCAGCTTCCTCTCAGTAATTTGCATTCCTCAAAGCTCTTGCTTGATAAACAGCACATCAACAAACTCATCAGCTTTGTACCGAGCTGTGGATGGAAACACACCAAAAGCTAACGACTGACATCAGACATAGGGATGATCAATGTTTCTCATTCTTTTTTTGCTCTGTTGCCCTCCCAAAGCTGTATCTGTCACGTATTTATTTATTTCAAAAAAGTGAGACTCGTAGAGGTTGATGGAAACACGCTGCATGGCTCTTTAAAAGAGACTTTTCTGGAGACTTTTAGACAATAGAGTTTATGGTGACCGTTTTGAGTCTCCTTTGTGATGGCTGCTGGGAGACCTCATACTGGCCACTTAACTTATCCGTGCCAAAGCTTGTCAGCTGGAAAATAGAGGTAATAATCCTTTTCAGCCGTACAAATATACTGTGGCTCTCAATTCATTGTGAAGCACATTAAGACACTCCAAGAGGAGTAATAATGAAGTGAGAGATTTTTGCTGTGCGAATAGCAAAGCTTTTGAACAAGGCAATGTATGTTCCCTGTCATTTTCATGAATATAATTAAACATATGGTTAGTCAGAGATGGACAAAGCCAATCCTAGAGAGAGCGAGCAAAGTCAAAGTCAGGTGAGCCATAATCAACCCCTAGGGATCAGGGAGGATGAACATCTGGTCAGGTCTTACTAATTGGGAAGACTCCCTGGCTTCTGCAGCTTGGGACTGCTTAAGTGAAGCCATAGAGAAAAAAAAAAATAATAATCCCTTTTTGAGGACATTGATCAAACAAGAGATGCTACTGGAAACATGGGAAGATGATCACACTGAAGCCTGTTAATGAGCATCAGTATTAGTGGCCAGTTCCAGATTTCTCGTTCGACTGCCAACACCGAGGCAATGCTTTGACAGTGTCTGGGCTGGGAACCTGCTGGGAAGGTCACCTGCAATGGAGGCCAGTGTTCCAGGAGGGACTTTGCATCTGGAACTGTTAACAGGGGGGACAGCTGGGCTGGGAAATGCCTTCTCCAGCATGGCTTAGTATCTCTGTTGCTCGAATTGGTACAAAATGTGTATCCCCGTGTTTCATATGAATGTCACTTTGGTCGTCGGGATAATTGACAGGTAGCTCTCTCAGGTCCTCCTCCTGTTTCTGCCAACAATTTACTGTGTGACCTTGAAAAAATTGCTGAACAAACCTTTTCTTGCAAAGTGAGGTGGCCTAGATCTGAGAGGGAACCATGGGAGTGAGTCAAGCGTTGTAAGACTGAGATTATTTCTAAGCGAAGGAACAGTGACAATGACATACATTGATGTCAACATATTTTTGATCTAGTTCTGCTATCTTTTAAATGATGACAGAGTTATTTGGAAAAAAAAATAGAGAAGAACTTAAAGGTCTGAGGAGTGGTTAGAAAAGATTGACTAAAACCCAGAGGCAAGCTCTTTTCCAAGGAAAATAAAGATGTGAGGAAGATCCATGAGTAACTGTGCTGAAGCAGGTCTGCAGTGAAGAAGTGGAGTACATTTGAAGGGTTGCTGGTGTCTAATGTAGGCACTTAGAGAGGGAAAGTCACACTGGACTCTACAGGGAATGGAGATATGGTCAAATATAACAGTTGAAGTTCAGGACACAATTCATCTCATTCTACAGGAGCCACAGAATCCTAGAATGGCTTGAGTTGGAAGGGACCTTAAAGATCATCTCATTCCAACCCGCCTGCCATGGGCAGGGACACCTCCCACTAGAGCAGGTTGCTCAGAGCCTCATCCAGCCTGGCCTTAAACACTTCCAGAGATGAGGCTGCACAACTTCTCTGGGCAACCTGCTCCAGTGTCTCACCACCCTCACAGCAAAGAACTTCTTCCTAGTGTCTAATCTAAATCTACTCTGCTCTAGTTTAAAACCATTGCCCCTTGTCCTGTCACCACAAGCCCTTATAAAAAGTCTCTCCTCAGCTTTCCTATCGACCCCCTTCAGGTACTTGGCCAGGACAAATTTGCAGTAGGAAAGACACTGCTACAGTCAAGTTTTGCACAGCAGGAACTCCTGAACTGCTACAGGTGGCCTCTAAGACTTTGCTGAAGAAAACCGCGCTCTGCCATGGTAACATTTAGAATAAATTCATGATTAATAGGCTTAATAGGTGGCCAGACTGTTGTTTGGTAATATGGAGGGTTCATCTTCTGTCTTCTGGAAGATATAAATAGCTTCCTTCAGAAACGGTCAGTGGCTCAAGAAATAAAGTAGGGTTATATCGACATATTTGCTTGTTTTTCTTTTAAATGCTTGCAATAATACTGCAGCCTGGCAGGCTTTCTTCTTCAAGAGACAGATTCCCTCAAGTCATGGCAGTTTGATTCATGGGCTGCGAGATTCAGCAAGGAATACAGGGGGGTTAACTTTGTTAGACCCCCACCTCCAGGAGTCTGGATCCCCTTATAGTTAAGAGAGAAACGAGAACTTTCATGGAATAAAACATCTCATCCGAATGGCAAAGCGGGTGTCAAGAGCAGCCCACATGAATCGCATCCTGAAAGTGCTTTTTCTCTGTATTGACTCTGAAATCCTGTTGTAATGTCTGACTGACTCCGAGGTGCACGTCGGACGTTTGGTGAGAGGAATCCCACCCGTGGAGATGGGCTGTTCTGCGGGCTTTGAGGATGGACCTGCACTGTGGATTGGGACAGGGTTGTTTGATTCTAGTCTGATAGTCCTTGAATGGACTCGTCTGACTGCAGGGCTTGGAGAAAAACGGCCACCGTCAGAAACAGAATATGAAATATAATGGGATCTATTGATTGATCCACTGTGACAGGAAGGAAATTGTGCTAGCTGCTGAGCAAATTTTGCTGGGAGGATTTGGGACAGTGGTCTAGGGCAAAAGGCAACAGCTTTCCGTGCGTAAACCAGCATGTGAGTTTGGCAATTTGTCTTCTCAGTTGAGCTTGTCACATGCCAATACCAAACCTCTGCCCTAAGCAGAGGCTTCGTAAGTTGAGCCTTGAAATACGTGAGAAAAATAGTTACTGCTGTGTCCTCAGCTTAACATGAGTTCTAGGTTGTTTCTTGGCCACTAGAGATGCTCTACTAGTCATCAGTGTCATGCTACAGAAATGGTCATCTTGAAACTCTATAACTTGGTCAGATGAGCTTAGGTTTGGTTTGGTTTCAAACTGTGGACATTGTTATCTCTCTAGAGCCCATCCCAAAATGGCATGAGAGGATCTTGTGGATGAAAATTAGATATTTCCGGATACTCACTTTTGTCCCATCCAAGACATAAGGGTTACAGCTCGGTGGCTTTGATCAGGACACACTGAGGAGCAGCCTACAGGTGGTGCTAGAGCAAAACAGGCATCATCTCAGAGGTTGTAACTGGGGCCAGAATAATTTCTGGCAGATGATGGGGTCACAGAAATTCACAACCCCAGCAAGCATTGTGATGGTGAGGAATGAAAGCAGCTGGAAAACTTTTCATTAATTCGTGATGCTCTACTCCATAGTTTCTTCTGCTGGCTCCAACCCGTCCTCTTTGGGCCAATTTCTTCCTCCTGCAACCTAGAGGGGAAACCTGAGTAGGTGCCTGAGCTGAGGTCTGGGATTAACACGTATGGAGGTAGGCTGGAGACAGACAGATTAACTGAGAGCTAGTGGGATGAAGGACAAGCCTGGCCACCAGCTCGGGGTGTGTGGGATATTTTCACTAGCTGCTGTGGGAGCTGGGAAGGTGAGGGAGAGCTCCTCGTAAAGGAGAAAGAAAAAGGTTCAGTTACATGCTGCAATGGCCCCAGTTGTAGTGGGAAGCACGTAGCTCTGGGATCTTGACCGTATTTCTGCCTGGAGCAAGATTTTGCACTTTGTGCAGGACCTGCTGTGCCTCTCCATGACAAAGCTCAGCTGGGGAGGAAGTGATGGGGCTCATCACCATGTCACAAGCTATTTGCACAGCATCTTGCTAGCTTTATGTTGGCCTATAACCAGTGTTCCCCTACCTAGCAGCCTTCTTTTTATACCTCAAGCGACTCAGCAGTGCTTTTCCCATTGCCACTCAAACTTACTCGACTCTACAAATAGCCTTGAACAACCTTCTCGTAGCCTTAAGCGATGAGTAACCTGTGGGATTCCTGTTGGGAGCCTTGCTCATGTTGTAAAGATGCGTTCCTAACAGATTTTCTCCAGCAGAGCATTTTGCAGGGCTTGCAGCAGTATCATTTGCAGGGTTTCTTTCTGGCTGTTAAAAGCGAGGTCCTCACACAGCAGCTTGTTCCAGAGGCTGGCAGCAGCTCTGAGAAGCTCAGGGAGTGCATGGGAGAGCAGAAAGCTGTGTTCAGCTCCTTGTCCACTGTCCAGCACTGCTGAGCATCTGCGGTCACCCTGCCAACGTGTGGCTAGGAGAGAGGCTGTAAAGAACACGGGCCAGGCTCTGTGGTTCCTGTGGCTTCTTCTTCCTATCCCAGTAGCTTCCAGATACAGTTTCCTCCAATTGAAGAGTCAAAAACAAATTGTGACTCTGTTTTTTTCTTTTATTCCCACTGTACTGGTAGCTGCTGTGCTAGCTATCTGGGTCAGATGTCCTCTGTCCCATTGTGAGGTTAAGACCCATCAGAGTTTAACCATGAGCTGTGTGTCCTGTGTGCATTTTCGGACTAAATGTCATCAATGAACATGTCTGTTCAGGACAGGGAATGGAAAACCCAGAATGAAGCCCAAACTGATGTGTGTAGGGCGTTGAAACTGGTGATATTTGTCTCACCGCAAGTCCTTTGCTGGTTGTGTTCGTGATGACTCAATAGTGGTACTTCTGCATGACTTTTCAGGTGGTTTTATGCTGTTTTCTATCCAAGTATTTCGTGATCCCTTTAGCTTGGGAGACAAAGGGAGGTCATCATACATACAATCATAGAATGTTTTGGGTTGGAAGGGACCTTTCCAGGTCATCTAGTCCAACTCCCCTGCAGTAAGCAGGGACATCTGCAACTAGATGAGGTTGCACAGCCTTAGTCAAAGAGAGGATGGAGTTCCTCTGTGTCCCTACTTGTTTGAGAGTTTTGATGCACCTCTTTCTTACCTCCCTCTAGGCTCGTGTAGGAGGGATGGAGTTCTCCCCGGGGATGGTCTACATCTCTCCAGACAGCCCTCTCAGCTTGCCAGCTATTGTCAGCATTGCGGTGGCCGGTGGCCTGCTCATCATCTTCATCGTGGCCGTGTTGATTGCGTACAAACGCAAATCCAGAGAAAGCGACCTCACTCTCAAGCGCCTGCAGATGCAGATGGACAACCTGGAGTCCAGGGTGGCACTGGAGTGCAAAGAAGGTAGGATGATGAAGGAAAGCTGATACTATGTCAATGTTGGTCAAAGAGAGACATCCAGCCGCAAGGCTTTGAACCATCATATCAGAAGCAAAAGGAGTGTTGAAGGCTGTGGATATGGCTCAAGCCTGGATCTCATCTGACTTTGCCTATTTTTCCCTGAGCCCAGCCTTTCTCCACCCTGTCCTAACTACATTTAGTAACTTAGAGTGCAGAGAGAGCCTTGGCATGTGTCCCTGGGGAAAGGCAGTGTTAGGAAAGGTGACACCGCTCTTGTCCATCTTCTTCCTTATCCACATGTTGCTTCTCCACTTGTACCTTGGTCTCATGCATGTGGGTCTGAGGGCCTTTCCCACCATGGTGAGGGAGATCTGGCCTGTCATTGCTCCACGAGTCGTTTCCTTTTTTGTGTCAGCCTTTGCAGAGCTACAGACAGATATCCACGAGCTGACCAGCGATCTGGATGGAGCCGGGATCCCTTTCCTCGATTACCGAACCTACACCATGAGGGTGCTTTTCCCTGGCATTGAAGATCATCCAGTCCTGAGGGATCTAGAGGTAAGAAACGAACGTCTTCTTCTGCCTCCTCTCATGTCTCCCTATTCTGTCCTGAGTGAAAAAGACGTGTCAGTGGTGTGGACACAATGGCTCACAGTGCTGTGTCCTACCAGGGATGAAACAGCAGCTTGTTAAAAGTCCAGGTTGAAAGGGGAAGGTGATAGCTGCCATCTTAGATGTTAAATTCTGTTTGATCGCTCATCTCTTTGGAAGAGTCTCATCAATCTGTGTACTTCTGCTTGGTCTTCGTCCTGCTGAGGTTTGGCTTTTTTAGACTGGATTTATTAGTTACTGCTGTGCAGGGGCCAGGAGAAAAGGTTGTATGTGACACTTGCCTGTGTCACTCCAGCTTTGCTTGACACTCCCACTACCTGGGGGCCTTTATTTTTGTGACAACACCTACAGAAACACCCTGAAGGTCAGAAAACCACATCATCAGTCTGCCCATACTCTGCCCACATCTGCCTCCTCCACCCCAACTCTCCAGACACCAGCAGCAGGAGGACAGGAAGATGTTACCCAACACTTTTGGGGTCTACACGTAGACTGCATCACCTCACTGCCAACAGTGAGTTTGATGGCACTTTGAGTGAGGTCTGCCCATGCTGCAAAACTGCTTCAGGCTTTGGCAGATGGACAGGCTCTGCTCTGGGGATACCTGGCCCAGAGAAGCAGGGGATACACCATGGCCAAGGCCAGGAAGGGCCTTGGCTGAGCCTTCTGCAAAGTCTTTGGCAAGCTTTGAGCTTCAGAGAAGCTCTGGCATGGGCTGGTGAGATTGCTGGAGGCCAAGACTGGGGTTAATTGGCAGAAAAGAGGAGCAGGAGCTGGCACAGGCAGCGCCATGCTTGGCTGGCTGCATAATCAGAGGTGCTGGCTTGTCTTTGCTCCTTCCCTTCAGGAGAGCCAAAATCCATCAAACTATGGAGACAACCATTAAAAAAACCTGATCTGTCAGCAAGGAGGACTTGTGGGATTAGGTAGGAGGCTGAGTTACACACTGCACTGCTGGGGATGTGGGTAGAGTGGCCTTGAGCTGCTTTTGCTCAGGTGGAATAGCTCAGTAGCTTCAACAAATGAACACAAGGGACAAGGGGCGATGAAACTCTCTCTCACATTTGTATGCACACACACAAACACTTTCCTTATACCCATCCCTATATTCCTTAACCTCAGCCAGCTGACCATGGAATAACATCTGACCCCAACAGAGGTCTTCGCATGGGTGCTCCCGTACGGAGATACACACAGAGACGCAGAGTTAATGTTTCCATCTTCTACCTTTGATCTCTTCTTCTTTTTATTTCATTCATTTATTTATTTTTTTTTTTTCCTTAATCCTCTGTAAAGCTTCAGCAGCTCTTTCGGTGTCAACATCTTTGGCTACCGACATATCAGGGAGGGGGCAGTTTCCATTCTGCTCCTAGAAGGAGTTGCTATTTACTGCTGAACAGCCCCAGCGTGGATCCCACAGTGAGCAGATCTTATTTCCAGTTCATTTGCTAATTAACTGCTTCCAGCTGCAGTACAAATGACTTTTCTTGTTTTTCGGTTTGTTTTTTTTTACTTCTCCATAATAACCCGGGGATAGACAATATTAAATGTTCAAGCAAGTGGGTTGAAAATAATTATTGACGAGATGGGTGGCAGTGGTTGGTTGGTTGGCTCAAGCTATTTACTAAGTAATTTATTTGCTGTACGTAAAAAGAATTAAGAGCTCTAATTTCCAGAATGAAAAGGAATGACTCTTTAAGGGGCCTTGCATCCCTACAAGTTTACACATGCCAACTTGTTTGGGATTGAAATGCCAAATCTGGTTGATTACACGCCTCAGTGACTTGTGTTGCTCTGTGTTGAGACCTTCAAGAGCTTCTAGGGAAGCTTTTCAAAGGCTGGAAAAAGCTTCAGCAACTTGGAGGAATAAGTTTGGGGTTCTCTGTTTGGGCTCCGTTCTCCTCTAGAACCAGAAGGACTGTAAAGGGTAAAGTACTCCAATGTAGACTGTGGAGTCCAGTTGAGGTTCTAACCTGTTCTGTATAAAAACAAATTCCCCAGCCTCTCACAGCTGACAAATATATTAGATACTTATCAACCTCTCTGTCTCCAAACCATCTCACCTCCCTAGCCATGGGGTCCTACTGCAGTGGGACCTCCAAGATAGGTCCCTACTCAGGGTGTCCCCTCACACCTTCATCTACCTAGTTCTTCAAACCAAGGCACAAACACCACCTCAGCTGCTGCCTCACTGCATCTTTTCATCTCCTTAAAACCTGACCCCAAGCTCTCTTCCCCGCTCACTTTCTTGCTTCCTCTCCTAGCTTCTTAAAGCTGAAACCCCAAATCTCTGTCAGCAGGTTTCTTGCAGGGATGAAAAAGAGGTTTGAGGTGAAGATAAAGTGAGACTTCAGTTTGACTACAATAAAAATATGACATGGTATAGTACCACATCTAGGCACTAGCTCTTTTTGGTGTACTGTTCAGAGAGGGAAACAGAGGATTAGAAAATAGTCACCTGGCTGTGGCTAGGAGGTCTCTCAGGCTCCTAGTCACCAGATGATGTATGGACTCCCTTCCTTTTTACAGGACTATCCTGAGATGCAGAAGGAAGGACCCACCTGTCTGCTAGATGCAAGATTATTGTTTTTTAATTATCTCTGCTGTTGGAACCAGCTTTTCCTTTCTCCCTGTCTCAGAACTGACTTCTGCATGATATCAAAGTGTATAGTTAGAGGAGCTGGAGGGATGAGGGCAGAGATGTAGCGAAGGCTGTCACCCATTTGGAGAGGTCTGTGGGTAGTGACAGAAAGAAAGCCAATGGCATCCTGGCTTGGATTAGAAATAGTGTGACCAGCAGGAGTAGGGAGTTGATTGTCCCCCTGTACTCGGCACTGGTGAGGCCACATCTGGAGTACTGTGTCCAGTTTTGGGCGCCTCACCACAAGGGAGATACCGAGGTGCTGGGACAAGGGCACAGGAGGCAGCGAAGCTGATGAAGGGGCTGGAGAATAAATCTCAGGAAGAGCGATTGAAGGAGCTGGGGCTGGTTAGTTTGAAGAAGAGGAGGCCGAGGGGAGACCTCCTCACTCTCTACAACTACCTCAGAGGACATTGTAGAGAGGTTGGTGCTGGTCTCTCCTCACAGGTCATTAGTGATAGAACAAAGGGGAATGGCTTCAAACTGCAACAGGGGAGGTTTAGACTGGACATTAGAGAAAAGATTTTCCCAGAAAGAGGAGTCAGCCATTGGAATAGGCTGCCCAGGGAGGTGGTTGAGTCCCCATCCCTGGATGTGTTTAAAGGTCGCTTAGATGTGGCGTTGGGGGATCTGGTTTAGGGGTGAGCTTTGGAGAGTAGGGTTAATGGTTGGACTCAATGATCCCAAGGGTCTTTTCCATCCTGAATGATTCTATGATGCTCTGAGTTAAACTCCCTTTCTTCTTGTGTAGGTCCCTGGCTATAGGCAGGAACGAGTGGAGAAAGGCCTGAAGCTCTTTGCACAGCTCATCAACAACAAGGTTTTCCTGCTGTCCTTCATCCGCACGCTGGAGTCCCAGCGCAGCTTCTCCATGAGGGACCGTGGGAACGTGGCCTCGCTGATCATGACAGTGCTGCAGAGCAAGCTGGAGTACGCTACCGATGTCCTCAAACAGCTCTTGGCTGACCTCATAGACAAAAATCTGGAGAGCAAGAACCACCCCAAGTTGCTGCTTCGGAGGTAAAGATGCCTAGGGCTGGAGTGAGCTGGGCTGAGCAGCCTGTACAGAAGCATGGTAGTTATCTTTGGAGGAAAGGGGCAAATTTGCTTGGTTTTTGGTTTTGCAGCAGGGTGTGAGATCGGCATGATATTACAGCCACGTGACCCCATAGGGCTAGCAGGAAGATGTTTGCAGAGAGAGTTGAATAAGGCAAGTAGGACTGAATGAAGACTGAATCGCTCTCCCTTTCTGTTTTCCTGATCATTTAAGACTTCCTAAGAGAGCGCATCTTCTCCTAGAAGACTCTCCTCATCCTCCCAACATCCTCTCTGCATTTTCTTCTCTTGCAGCAAGAGGGGCTGTAGATCCTGCTCCATCTCCTGCCTACCCAAAAAGTAGCCAATGATTCAAAGTTACAGAACTAAACTACCTCTGGATTTTAATGTGGATCTTCCAGAAAGCTTCATGAGGGCAGCAAGAGCCCATGCTTCCTAATCTTTATTTGGGACTTTGTGTGCTTAAGATGTCAATTTATATTCTTGTTTCCTTTTAACTTGAAAGCTCCAATTGCATTGTGTAGGACTTATAAATAAAACACATAGAACAGGCTGTATTATATCCCTGGTAAGTCAGTCACCTGCTGCCATCTCCTACCTGGGACATGGACTGCTCTGCTTTGTTTCTTGTTTGTGAGTTAACTATGACATGGAGAGTCACCTTCAGCTGCATTGCGGGATCTCCTGGCTCTCCCTGAGTAACGGTGCTGGGAGGTTGTTGAACCCAGTTAAAAGAGCCAAGCAGGACATCAGAACTGGTTTCTTCATACAGGGCACAAGTTTGGATTGATGCCACTTGGCCAGGTCTGAGGCCTACACTCTACAATTCTGTGGGAGCACTCAAATTAGGAATCTACAGTTCTGTAATGAATGTGCTTTGCCTGCTGAGGGAAAAGCTGCCTCTTCTCCCTTTTGGATCACATTCATCGCTTTCTCACACTCTGAACCAACCCTTCTGACTCAAGGACACTAAGTAGTATCAGGGGAAGTCTTCCAGAGATGAATGGCCTTTGCCACTGCTCAGAGGAACCCTCAGCTGATTCAAATGGATGGCTTGGGCAGGGAAGAGACCTGTGATGCCTGCTGAGAGGCTTTTCATCTGGCACAGAGCCCACTATAGAGAACCAGCAAAAAAAAAGGGAGCAGAAGGCACTTCCCGGTATTCAGGGCGGCGATGCCAGGGGCAGAGACTGGACTTTGCTTTGGTGTCAGTTGACTCCCTGATGTAATTCAAGCCCTACAGCCTGGCTGGTGACCTCCCTCCAGATGTCCCCAGGCTTCCTCTTTGTGCTTCTCCTTGGATACATCCATTCTGTGATCCCCCTCAGGATGACACTGCCTCTTTCCAGCTGTCTTCTCCCTTCATTTTCTCCCCTTTTCTCCATCTCTTTATCTTCCCTGCTTGTTGATTCCTGTCTTGTCCAGAGCATCCTGTCTTTCTTCTTTCTCCTTCTTCCATTTCTTTTCTAACTGTAGTCCTCTCTGTTGAAAATGAAATGTGGACTTTGGAAGGAGAACCAGTGAACAAAGAAGGTACCTCCACTGTTCCGAGCTCTGGAAACACAAGAAGGAGTCAGAGATGTGGTTTGTGCTCTGAGATGGAGGTCCTGCTCTCAGCAGTGCCAGAACAGAGTCTTCTGCTGAACACGTGAATAACTCAGTGCCTTGGGTGAGATGTTGGTGTGAAGTCCTCAGACAATTATTTATTTGGAGCAGCTGGATTCAACTTGATGCTTCCCTTCCTTCCCTATGAATGTGTGGATTGAAGGGTATCTTCTGGCACCTTTCTGCGGTATTGGTTTTGCGGGTATTTAACAGGAGGAAGGAGTTGTCTGGAATGATTTTCCCACCTCACTTCTGTCCAGTGTTCACCCTACATGATATCTGCAGCCTCAAAGACATCAAAGATGTCAGGGCAGAGGGCAACAACACAATGAAATTTCAGTTCTTTTTACTCATGCTAATGAGAAATTTACACCATGTGATAAACGGATCCTAGGTATCATACCAGGGAGTCTTGGAAGGAACAGTCTTCTGGGTGACATTCCCTGTGAGGAGCTCGAACCATGACAAGCATGGGGATTGCTGGAGTTGGATGTCATACAGGGTGTAGCTCCAGTGATGCAAACCCTTCCCCTTGCCAATCTGATGCTCCAGAGGAAGCAAGATCAACTTTATGAAGGACTGGAGAACCTAAAAGGCAAACTGCAGTCCTGAAGGAGAACTCCTGCGTGACTTTGATGGTAGCCAGGATGAGGAAGACTCACTTTAATTCATCCAGGCAGGGACTCTGTTTCTTCTTGAACAACACCAGCACATGTACTGGAGCCAACATAGGTTTATTTTGTGATCCTGGTGTCCATACCACATTTAAATGTCTGAGTCACTCCTTCTGTAGGAAAAGTTAACCCTGAAGGCTCAAAGTGGAGTTTTGTTTGGTTGAGGACAGAGTGTTCAAGGGCAAAATGATGAGCTTTGTCAATGTGCCACATTGACACATTTGAGGAGTATGAGCACTCCCAAATGCCAGGGAGATAGTCAGTCCCAGATAACTGTCCTCTGGTGATTTAGATCTGTCTGTCTTCAGTATTTATACAGTCTACTTGTCCTATGGCCTAACTCTGAGCAACTCATTTTTGATGGATTTATTCTCTCTGAGCTCCTCTGAGAAGATTCCATCAACTGTTATCTCTCTTTCATTGATGGAGGAACTGTGAAACAGATATATAGGGACTTCCCTAGACAAAAGAGAATCAACAGGGCAGTAAGGATTTGCCTGCAGGTTTCCTAAATCCAAAGCCAAAACAGAGAACCCAGGATGTGCACAATCCTCGTGCTGTCATGCCAGACTTTCCACAGGGCTCTGAGATCTGGGCAGAAAGATGGACCAAGTCAATCTTTTGATTAGTCCTTTGATATGACCAGCATGACTAACTCGTTTCCAATTTGCTTTTTCTCCCTGGCTGATTTTAGGACAGAGTCTGTGGCTGAGAAAATGCTCACCAACTGGTTCACCTTCCTTCTCTACAAGTTCCTCAAGGTAAGAGGAGCAGCAGGCCTGGATGAACAGTGGCTTTAATAAATTTCTTCTTGGTGAGGTTTAGCTGGGGAAAAAACTTCCCAGATATAAAGGAAAAGGCTTTTTGCTTTTTTTTTTTTTTTTTTTTAGCCCCTCTAGAAGTTACTCAGTGCCTAATGGGAGAGGGGCTGTTTTCTGATCCAGGGAGAACAAAGAGGGACACTTTGTTAGAGAGACAGCCTGTTGGCCTTACTCCTGTACAGAAGTGGGATCTAAGGGTTAGTGCTGAAACATGAAGGATTTCACAGCCTAATGGAGACCTGAAATGTTCAAAATGCTCTCTCTTTACTAGCAAGCTCAGATCTCCATCATGTGGTGACCTGTATTTTCAGTGCACAGTGGCTGGAGACCTCCTTCTAGCCCAGTTTAGAGGCAGTACTGCGACCCAGTGCCTCCATCAGACTTATCTGCTTTGTGCATGCCATAAACAGATCCCTGCTTAGTTTAATTTAGGCCCAAGCCCAAGCTCTTCTTGGCATTGGGCTCAAAGCTGTCCTGGACATGTCCATGCACCCTCTGAGTACAGAGAGCTGGATGCAAAAACCACGCAAACCTGACTGGTTCATCCAGAGCCCAGCACAAACTGAGGCTGTCACTGTTTGGTAACCCAGTGGGAGGTGGCATTGGCTTTGCAGGACACTCATCAGCGAAGGAGTGAAAGGACTTGAGACTTGAGTCCTCTTGTTCCTCCTGAAGGGTTTTCTTGGGGTGGTGCATGGTAAAAAAAAAAACAAAACAACAAAACTCTTTCAGCCTTTGAAACCTGCCACTGACTGCTGGGTGATGGCAGTTTCATCTTGGGGCCTCACACTGATCTCCAAGTGTGCTAATTGTCAAGGCACCAAACTCCAGAGCCAGCCTTTTTGGAAGGAGCTGAGCTCCTCATCTCTCTCCCACTCCCAATCCAGTTGCTAGATATCGTTATACAGCCCCATTTGGACAGAAGAGCCACCTTCTGCCTGGCAATTCAAGGCTTTACAGATCAACCCCGTTCCCCTGAGCCTTCCCCAGGTCCAAGGATGAACACAGGGGAAAGTTTTGAAGGTCCCTGGAAGGTAATTTCGGTGACTTTAGTATCAGATTCCTGCTTTCAGCTGAAAGGAAAGGATATAAGGAGGTGACTCTCTAAAGAGCTGCTTTTATAATAGGCTTTTTTCCCCCCACTCAGCTACTTGTCTCCTTGCCTTAGCCTGAACAGAGGCCTGATAAGGGCAGGAGACAGGCACACAGAAGCAATATGCTGCTGGCAGATAAGCTAATTAAGTGGGAGACAGGTGTAGGAACTGAGAAAGGGGCCACTTTGCCTCAGATTATTAACTTGTTTTCGCCGGGATTTACACCAGAGGAAAATGACCTCGCTCATTGAGTTGGGACACACTGCAGGAGGAGAGGGGAAGGTAGGGAGGAAGGGAGACCACAGAAGAAGGTATGAGGAGGGGTGTGTGGCAGGGAATGTACGGAGTGAGGGTGGCAAGGGAGGAGAGGTTAGGAAAAGTGTGGAAAGAGGAATGCAGCGGGTGTGAAGAGTGGGAAGGAGAAATGAGGGAGAGGTCTGTTTTGCTGGCCCTGCCTGTGGGCTGCTTGTTGCTGTCCTGCGTTGAGCCCCACACATCTGACATCACTAAGACAACTGTACAGATCCAGGAGCACATCTTCCCTGGGTCATGGAGCTGCTCCTGCCTGAGCATCCCTATTTGCCTCCAGCCTAAGAACACTCAGAGAGACTGTGGCCTCTGCCCAAACACCCAGAAAGAGGGACCAGCAGCTCATCTCCCTTTCAGACCTGTCTCCAAGTCCTCTGGGACCCATCCCACCACCTGCTCCTGTGTGAAGCTCTGGCCTGGTGGCAATCACCTGAACAGCTCCTACAAGGTTCTGCTACTCCAGACATTGCCAGGGAGCACTAACACCTTTGTCCCTTGAGAAGACACTTGAGAGGGCTGGCTACACTCTGTGAAAGTGGAGGGTCACCTCCATTCCCAGGCTGTATGGAACAGACTTAATTCCCACTGATCCAGCAGTTGGGGATGGCAAGTCACAGCCACCGTTGAGATGCTCTGTAGGTTGAGTTCTCACCTTTGCTCCTCCCATTTCATCTCATGGTTGTCTCTCACCCCTACAGGAGTGTGCTGGCGAACCTCTGTTCTCCCTTTTCTGTGCCATCAAGCAGCAGATGGAAAAGGGTCCCATCGACTCGATCACTGGGGAGGCCCGGTACTCACTGAGCGAGGACAAGCTTATCCGACAGCAGATTGATTACAAGACACTGGTGAGTGCTCTGAGCCCACCTTCCTAAGGGCTTGTGCAGCCTCTTCTAGCAAGAGGGGTTTTAGAGAACAGAAACCAGTGATGGGCACGCTGACCCTCTGGAACAGTTTCTTCTTGCAACCCAATGAGGTAACCCTGCTGAAGGCTTAGTCCCGTCCCCTAACGCAACAAGGTTTGGGGTTGAAGCATCTTCTTGCAAAGCGTATTTGCAATGATGACTGCTTCCAAGTTATTGCCGCTGTGCCCTGCCCCATGCTCAGAGCATCTCCACTTCCCCAAAGGCATCTGTACTCACTTCAGGGTAGGCTGACAGTGCCAATCTTTTACCATTGGTTGGATTAGGTGAGGTCCAGGAGCACTGGAAGACAAGGGTGAACTTTGTGTGATGAATATGCCTGTGAATGTGGAGACAATAGATACCGGTGATTTACTCTGTTCTATTAGGCAAAATACTTCCCAGTATCTACTAAACCATTTCCCTGGATTGATTCCCACTCTTCCAGCAGCCCTCTGAGTTGTAAACCAAAGGTAACAGTCTTCCTAGAGCAGAATGGTGGGGTTGTCACTGCAAGTTGTCAGTTTCCCTGGGAAAACTGTGATGTTCATGGTGAAGTTTCTTCCTCCTTTTTCTTGGGACTGCCTGGGAGTATTTTGATCCCTCCTTGCCCCATCACCTGCTCTCTTCTCCCTGGTCCCCAGCACCCAGCCTGGGCACACAAAGGGCCGGTGTTTGCTGGGCGGTGCCTGCCCAGGGCAGCAGCCCTTGGCCGTGTGGGGTGTTCCCAGTGCTAAGATCAGGCAGATCAGCCACAAGACCCTTGGTCATGGGACACTTGTGATCACAGGGACACCCAGCTCAGGGCACAGCAAGCCCAGAGCCATCCTGAGACCCTGCAGTGTTGGGTCAGCGTAAAGCCCATGGTCTTCTGCAAGTGACGGTGAAAATATTTTTTATGAAGCCGTATTGCAAGGATCTTCTCCAGAATCATCTTCACCAGAAAAAAAACCAAACCAAAACAAAAATCTATTGCCCCAATGAAGATCTTGGCATCAAAGAATATGTTGGAAGTACACAGTGGAGGGACCTGTTAGGTCTTCTCTAGAGTTAAAGCAACCATTCCTCTTGAGCAAGCACAAGTCAGAGAAAAATGAACTTGATGGAAAGATTTCAAGTGAAAGTAAATTAATCCCTGTTACTGAGTCATTTGCTTCAAAATGTAATTGTCTGCATGGTGAAAGATATATACTGCATATGTCCAGCTTTAGCTTCTGCTTGGAGATTACACCCTTTCCCCGCTTGATTAAAAAGCATCAGTTAAAGAGCATTAGATATCCCTTCTTAGTGTGTTTGTGGGCCTTCACTTTTTCCTGGAAACACTAAATCCTCTGAGCTTTGATGGCTCTGTGGGATGAAACCCACTTTCCAAGTCCTTGCAACTTCATTATTTCCCATGTCTTTGCTCTCAGAAAACCCCAACCTCAAATTTTAGGATGGTTGGAAGATGCTCTGAAGTTACCGGATTGTTTTATTTGCACCTTCAGCGAAGGGACCTTCATCTCACTGAACTCCACCCAGCTTTGAGAGCTGTGTCCGGTCGATGTTAGTCCCTTGACCTGTCTTACATCTCAGCTCAGGTGGGCTGATGCTAGAAATGTCTTGCTTTTCTGCAGTAACTACAGGCAGTCTAGTGCTGAGCTCCGATTGAATCCAAGTCTGATGAGGGGATAGACTTTATTCTTAAATAAGACCACGATTTCATTTTGCATGTTAAAAACGTGCCTTCCCTATGAAATCGGCAGCAACAGCGCCGCTTTTCTATTACGATGTGGTTGTCTGGCAATTTGGAGGTCTGATCTCACACGGAGAGAGTGAGCAAAAGGAAGGGAAATGCAGGCACGGAGTGATCGCTTTCACCAAAGGAAATCCCTCCGATCCTTTTAGGCTTGATACAAAGCAGCCGGCAAAGGGTAGTAATTATACATCAGCCTGAACAAAGCTCTCCTCCGTTCGCTTTGTGTCGTTTGATGTTAATCAGCTCTCCCTCTTACATCTCAAGAGCGGACAAATATATCCCGATAGGAATCTCAGCAGATTTACAGAGATCAGCTTTGGTGAAGGAGATTAAGAAGCAGCAGAATATGAATAGGATTGTTCTTCCTCTCTTTCTCTTTATTTCTGTTTTATTTTGTCCTTCCTTTACCTTCCTTAAGCAGTCTGTTGTCTTTTATTACAAACATATAGTAATGAAACAAAGCAAGGACTGAAACAGTGTTTGTAGTACAAGAATTCCCTCAGTGTCTTCTGCTCTCAACCAAATGCCCCTGGTCACCACGGTGAGGTTGCAACACGTGTGACTAAAATCCATGGCTTTGTTCACCTTTCGTACGTACTTGTCTGGGTTAAATCACAATTCCAGCAGCGTGGCACATTGAAAGAGGCTGTTTATTGTCATTATTCCAGGAAGACAAGGCTGGGGCTTGTTTTGGAAGATATTTATTCTTTACTGTTCATTAATCACGATCAAATATTGTAAGTCACGATTTCAAAAACGGAGTCAAAGAAATAGACTTATCCAGGCAGAAAAAAAAGAAGACAGAGCACTTCCAGACATCCAGAATTACTGATTTTGCTGTACACACCTCATTCACTAAATTCTGATCGGTTTGATCTGATTTCTTTCCAAACCAGATATCTCTGATTTGCTGTCTGCCAGGTCCTGCAGTTCCCCAAGGAAGCGGCCTCTATGTCGTGGGGTCTTTGCAGTCTAAAACAATTTCTGTACTTTTTTCGGTACAGTAGGAATGAAGTACAACAAGTTACAGATGTGATTTGCTAGCATAAATGTGTTACAACTAAACAGTAGGTCTTCTCCCAAGGTGTATGCCTTAGAGAAACACCCTCTTGTGTGAATGTCTTCGCTAGCAGTCAGCGCCCATCATTTCTGGTCTGCAGTTTTATTCAAAAGCCAGCTAGATTATTCCATCTATGAGAGACAGGAAGGTCTCGTCCCTGCTGACTGCCACCTGTCGTTGCCAGAACCCCCGATTCTTTAACCGTTCACCAAACCAGAGTCCAGATGTAAAAACCTCCCTCCCTACTGCCACTGCTCCTCCATCACGGGGAGATGAAAGACCATCCATCTCCTGCGTCAGCTTCATTTCTGTTGATGTAAATAATGCAGGGGAGAAAAGACCTCGATGTGTGTCAGAAGCTGTCAAGATATATTGGCTAATTAGTGCCTGGGGATGGTAGGCGGGAGCTGCCCGGTACATCTTGAGCAGTGGCACGCTCTGCGTGGTCCCTGCACACGTCGGCGGCTCCGGTGCTGAGAACCTAATCGGATCATCTCTCCTGACAACATATTTCAGATAGATAAAGATACTTTCAGCTGCCTTTGGTTAAGGTGCTTCAAGGGAATTGTGGTGACAGGGAGGAGGCCACTACCAAGATATCAGAAAGTTCTGCTATGCTTGGCTTTTCTGGGGGTCCTTCTCCTACCCAGCCTCTCTGTCTACTAGCTCCCTTGAACTTTCCTCAACCTAGTCTAGAAGGGAGAGGAAGATGTCTGCCCATTGAACAAAAACCACAGCGATGTCCTGGTCCCAGAGAAGACCACTTAAAGACTGCAGAGAGCTCTGAGCCAGGGTAGACACATGAGTTAGCGCAAGCTCTGCCTTTATTGTTTAAATGCCAGTAATCCATAGCGGCAATCAGAGTTTAGCTGTGCTAAGCGTTGTGTGTATGTGTGCACTTGGAGACAGCTCATGGCTAGAGGGGTTGGCAGACAAAAAGAAGCCCAAGGATGTAGAAAAAGGTCAAGAACCAAAAATCCAATGAGATGAGATGCCTCAAGGTCACACACAGTCAATGTGAAAGCAGGGCTTGGGGATTACTACTTTTACATACTTGTTCGTGTTGACCTCACAACTGGCACCATCCTTATGCTCTGCTGACACAGGCTTCAGTGCGTGACAGAGCAGTGGTGCCAAGTGTCGGTGTCCTCTCAGTGGCAAAACATTCAGCATTTCCTTGAGTGACACCGAAGTCTCCTCTCCCCTTCATCCACCTTGCTAGCGCTGCCCCACAGGGCTCAAAGGCAACTGGTGGGTGGTGGAGTAGTACCAGTGAATGCATTCAGGAGATCAGCATCACAAAACTTCCCCCAGAGTAACTAGCCATGGTAGGAAAATACAACACAGGCCACCTCAGGGGTCTCTCCCCACCAGTTGACATCAAAGATTGTGTTGACACAGCTAAGCAGCACTGCAGGAGCAGTGGGATTAGTTCTCTGTCTTACGTTGGTTGTTATGAGGAAAGCTCTGGATGGAAGCACAGGGCAAACTTGACCCTTCTAGTGAGACTGGAGCATTTGAACTCTGCTAAATCCATTAAGCCAATGCTTAGATTTTTTTTCTCCTGGTCATCCCCTACCAGAGACAATCTTTAGAAACCTGGTGTGACAAGAGGAAGCCCCTGGAAGGAATCCCGAAGAAGTGGTAGGAATCTCTCTCTCCGTTGCAAACACCTTGTTACGATTAGGAGCTTCAGTCTGTAGGAAGCGGGGGGAAGATTTTCAGTCTGTGATGTAAGGATGGCTTCTGTAGGACCCATGACAATCTAAAGAACAGCCATTTAGGGTGTGCAATACACAAATGCACCTGCAAAATTCCTGTACGGAGAAGAGTTTAGTGCTCCACAAGAGAGCCATTGGAAAACACCGACAGAGTTGATGTGAAACTTGGGGCAGATATGTCAAAGCCACTGTGCTCTGGGAAGTGTCTTGGTTTCTATAAGCAACAACTGAATTCCCTAAAATGTTGAAAGAAGCCTCTTGACTGTCATTGGAAGGAACACACTGGAGTTCAGGGGTTTACAGGTGCTACCAACTGCCCCATCTATGCTTGAAAGCACTGAAAGCAAACTTCTCTCTGCACAGCCCTTTGAAATACTGCCTTCCCTGCTCTTTCTTCTTCTTCCAGCTGAGCTGGAAGAAGAAGAAAGCAACAACTACTGCAATCAGGGCATACATGATCGTGGCTCTCTCAGGCAGAGTTTTCCTGCCACCTTCCTAAGTTGACACTCTAGGAAATTCAAGGACAACCAAGTTAGAAGAGCAAATCCCCGTTGTCAGCTTCCAGCTGGATGATGGTCCACAGTGCATGGTGGCTACTGGTGTGGTGGACACTAGTCAGCACCTGTAGGAGATACTGAGTCTTCTGGACCAGATTTTGGCCTGGCAGGGTAGCCCAGATTCTTTTAAGGAGCACTAAATGCCTTCAGGTGGGGAACTGAACTGAACTGAACTGAACTGAACTGAACTTCAGGTGTTTGTATCAGAGATGAATCATACCCCGGAGCTTGCTCTGAGTGCTCTCAGCTCATTTGACCNGTGAACTGAACTGAACTGAACTGAACTGAACTGAACTGAACTGAACTGAACTGAACTTCAGGTGTTTGTATCAGAGATGAATCATACCCCGGAGCTTGCTCTGAGTGCTCTCAGCTCATTTGACCTCAACTGAGTGAGCTCAGATCACTGTGAGAGACCTGCAGAGCAACCTGGTCTCCAAGAACCATGTGTGACCTCCATAGCACCCTCAAAAGAGCTGTCCCAGCCTGCTGTCACCTCTTCATTTCCCTCCAAATGTGTAACGGGAAGGGAGCAACTAATAACCTCAACACTGGATGCATTTCAACAGCGCTTCTTCTGTGTGGTTCTGTGATCCTTTGAGATGAAAGATGCCACAGAACTGTAAATCTGTGCCATTGTTATTATTATCTGAATTGATGCTTCTTCAATACTCCTGGAAGTGACATATAAATAATAGCATTATGATCTAATCGATATCTCCTATTTGCATCTCCTCTTTCATCCAGTAAGATCACAGAGCTCTTTGTAGGCAATATCTTCACAAGTCCCTCTTAGCTGAGCACGACAGCACCAAAGGGAGCCTGGTGAGCCAACATATAATTACACTGATGCGATTTCACCCAGTTTCAAGCTACTTTGAGATCCCACTGCATCTTAGCAGGTTAAGGTAGAAAGTGATGGAGAGTCTATCAGACTCCCACAGAAGGGACTTTACAGGGGAGGTAGAATTTGTCTCAGGCACCAAAACTGACAAGTCTGCACTTGTAAAGGTGGCACAGGAACATTTAATGACTTCGTATAACCAGGAGCATCACTGAAAACTCCTTCCAAGTGCAAAGGCATGCTGAGTTTATAGAAGTTTATAGACATGACACTCTTGTAACCAGAAGAGAGCAGAATGTGCAACATGGGCATGGCCAAGAGCTCTTGGGCAGGTTGCTGATATATAGATGGCCTGAGTGTGTATGTTTAAAGTGTCCCTCCTCCCTCCATATGCTTTGCATTTACTCTTGGACAGAATCTCTGGGGAAAAAATTGTATTCTCCTTCTGAGAAATGAGAGGCCTCTTTAGTTGGGTCCATTTTCTCATTCTACATGTGAAAGCAAAAGTTGTTTTGTGTTTCATCCTGCATCTCGAATTAACATTCTTCTGAGAAGGGTCTGAGTCGGCCCTACAGCTGTGCAAAAGATGCACAAACTTAAGGCTGAGAGATTGAAGAGCACTTTTACCTGAATTGTCAAAGCCAGGTGGCAATGCAAAGAGGCCAGTATTGAATGAGGTCACCTTGCCAGCTCTCTAGCGATCATGGGATAGGTCAAGAGGCCAAGGAAAGCTCTGGAGAGCCCTTTGGATATCAATTCAGTTCCAAGCAGAGTCTGGCCTGTTTGCATTTTTAACAATTTTCTGTGAAAAGAGTGTGTCCATGAGCATTGTCTGATACGCTCTGGATGAACGCCAGTACTACTGAAAGCACCAGAACCTGAGCTGTTATTCACAGGCTTTCTGTTCTGAAGTGCAGTGAAGAAGCCAAGGAGATGAGGCTGAAATCTGACAGGCTGTTCCCACAGGTATAGTGGTTTGACAGACATGGATGCATGGAATCCCCTTGTGTGAAACCAGATCTGTGTGCCCTCTTGAAGGAAGGAATACTCTTGGTATACCTTTTTCCCCTTACTGCACCCTAGGTCCCTTTGGCTTGTAGGGCGGAGGGATGTTGGAGAAGGGCAGCCATGAAGTACTTGTGTGACTGTGAAGTGTGTGTGGTTGGTCTCACTGGCTCTCTCTCTCTCAGGTCCTGAGCTGTGTGAACCCTGACAACGTGAACAGCGCCGAGATCCCGGTGAAGATCCTCAATTGTGACACCATCACACAGGTCAAGGAGAAGATCCTCGATGCCATCTTCAAGAACGTACCCTGCTCCCACCGACCCAAAGCTGCTGATATGGACTTGGGTATGTGAGTGCACAACAGGCCCTGGTAGCTCCTGGGAAGGGAGGAGAGGGGAGATAGGAGACACCTAAACTTAATCCAGACACTGTTTGCTGGGGCAGGTGCCACTTCTCTGGACTGAGCGTACCCTTGGTGCTCGTACAAGGCAGAGCAGCAGCAAGGATAAGAAGGGAGAAGGAGACTGATGAAATTGATGTGTGTGCTCCTAGCTTAGGAAGTCTTCAGTTTTGAGGGCTTAAAAAGACCAGAATTCAGTCTGGACATTCAGGATTCGGAAAAGGCATGACTGGGGCTATTCTCACTATCCTGCCAAAGATCCCTGGAAAAAGTCCCAAATGTCCAGGGTGATGTTGTCAGCAGGGTTTAGGCTGTAGAGATTTACTCCTAGTTCTCTTCTGAATAGAATCATAGAATCATAAGGGTTGGAAGGGACCTTGAAGATCATCGAGTCCCACCCCCCCTGCCATGGGCAGGGACACCTCCCACTACAGCAGGTTGCCCAGAACCCCATCCAACCTGGCCTTAAAAACTTCCAGGGCTGGGGCTTCCACCACCTCTCTGGGCAGCCTGTTCCAGTGTCTCACCACCCTCATGGTGAACAGCTTAGGCTTGGATTATATGTACCTTCTTGCTGAGATTGTCACAACCCAAGCAGTATTAATTATTCATTGTATGGGCCCAGGAAGGGGGATGAAGCATCCTCCACTCAGCAGACTCACCCCTGACTGCTTCCCTTCTCTGCCAGCACCCCACCACCACCAGCAGGGCTGGGAGCTGCTGCTCTGAGGTTTCCTTTCTGCAGAGGAGTAGGAGGTCTTAAGTAGGGTCAATTCTCCAGGTAACAAGTGATAGGACAAGAGGATGCCGTTAAGTTGTACCAGGAGAGGTTCGGGTTGGACATTAGGAAAATCTTCACTGAAAAGGTTGTCATGCCCTCGAACAGACATCCCAGGGAGGTGGTGGAGTTCCCATCCCTGGAGGTATTTAAAAGTTCTGGAGTTGAGGTGCTGAGGTACGTGGTTTAGTGGTGACCTGGCAGTGCCGGGTGAATGGTTGGACTCAATGATCTCAAAGGTCTCTTCCAACCAAAATGATTCTATGATTCTAAAGAAAGATTAGTCCCTCTGTTTATGAATTTATGCATTTGTTTTTTCCTCGGTTTTCTCCTTCGTGCATTGCTCTGCTTGCAGAGTGGAAAGAGAAGCATCTTACATTTCTAGGTAGCTGGACTGTGGAGCTCTGGGGCACACTGGGAGCTGTACAGCCCAATGCAAGTGTGCCTCTGAGGCCACAGTCCATTTCTACCCCAAATCTGGAATGAGGATGCTGAAAGGAGTGAGATGTCTGAAATCCAGAAGCAGATGTGATACTAAACCTAGAGGCTACCAAGAAAGAATGTAGAAAAATCTGCTTGGAGCATTACTGAGGTGTCTGGTAGGGAGCTGAGGGCTGTATTGTGGCTCCATCTACCACAATTTGCCCTCTCTGCCCTTCAGTGAAAGAGACTTGAGTGGAAAATGATGGAGTCTATAAAACCCAGCAAAGTAGAAGGGGAGCCGACAGGAGTAGGAATGGACTGACGCCAAGAAACAATTCACAGCAATAATGGAGTCGGGAATGAGAGTTCAGGGATTAAAGTTAAGTGTCTATACGTGTGTGAGTGTGTGGAGGAGGAGGTGACTCCTGACAGAAATTGCAGCAAGATTCCTGCTCGTGAAAGGCAGTCAGAATAACGAAACAAGCTGCCAAAACCAGCAGCAGTAAAGAACAGAGAATATACATCATCAAGAAAGTACCCAGAGATGATTCCGGAGCTTCTGTGAGTCAGCAGGGGAATGGTGAGTGCTGGGGTGAGCATGAGGGCAGGCAGGGCAGGCTGCCAGGGCACAGCACACCAGAGGAATGAATCTCTTGACCTGTCTGGTGCTGGCTGGTGGCTACAGAGACCATTACATTTGGCTGGTTGTGAGTGGAAAGTCGTTTCTTCTGCTGTGGGGATGAATGATGCATCCATAACGGGAAGCAGGAACTTTACCTGCGTGTTGCAAATACCAAATTGGTGTCCACAGATCTTACTGACAACTGACAGAGACAGAAGTGTGTGTGGAGGGGGTCCCAGCTGGAGCCTGATGATTTTGCATCCAAGACTCTTGCTGTTTTAAGAAATATTGACCAGCTGTGAGGCTGAGGATCAGCAAATTCCAAGAAAGTATTTATGAGCATGTGCACCCTTCAAAGAACAGACTTGTCCATACTGGGGTGCATTAAGAAGAGTGTGTCAAGGGAGGTTCTCTTCCCTCTATCCTCTGCCCTGGAGAGACCACGTCTGAAGTATTGAGTCCAGTTCTGGGTTCCCCAGGTCAAGAGGGACAGGGAAATGCTGGAGAGAGTCCAATGGAGGCTATGAGGATGATGAAGGGACTGGAACATCTCTCTTCTGAGGAAAGGCTGAGAGACCTGGGGCTGTTGAGTCTGGAGAAGAGAAGCCTGAGAGGGGATCTGATTCTTGGGTCCAAATCTCTGCAGGGTGGGGGTCAAGTAGAAGGGACCAGGCTCTTGTCAGTGGTACCCTGGCATAGGACGAGGGGCAATGGGCATGAACTGGAACCCAGGAAATTCCACCTCAACAGGAAGAAAAACTTCTTTGCTGTGAGGGTGACAGAGCCTGGCCCAGGCTGCCCAGAGAGGTGGTGGAGTCTCCTTCTCTGGAGACTTTCCAGCCCCCCCTGGATCTGTTGCTGTGTGACCTGCCCTGGGTGATCCTGCTCTGGCAGGGGGATTGGACTCGAAGATCTCCAGAGGTCCCTTCCAACCCCTACCATTCTATGATTCTGTGATACTGACAGGAGACTTCTTGATGAGCAGCTCATCATCAATGAGCATTGGTAATGTAGTTGGGGGAAAAAAACTCCACAAACCAAACCACAACCTCCCTCTCATCTAGTAGCAGAGTCTTGCCAGCAGCGATGTAGTTGCGGGCTCCTTTAGCACAGCAGCTAACAAGGTGGAAAGATCATGAAGGGAAGCAGGAACAAGAGGATAACATATCCAGCCACAGCTCCAGCCCAACCTCTTTGCAGGAAAAGATGTTCATTGGCACTTGACATCCTTCAGTGACAGCGAATGCGGCCAAGGGGAGAGCGGAGAGCGCTGCTGGCCTTTCAGAAGCGGCACGGAGCTCGCAGAACCAACCTGCCCCAGGCTGAATGCTCAGAACTGCCAAGGTGCCAGCCTGTGTTAACCAGCAGGTCAGAGCAGATGACTGTAATGTGGCCTCCAAATCGATGGCTTTCTAAACAGCAGCGCCGTTTTCTGTGGCCGTTACAATTTTCTGGGCTTTCTATCCCCTCTCAGGCCAGATTGCTCACACAAGGAAGAAAGCAAACAAGCTAATGAGTTGTTTGGAGTTGTTAAATGCAGGGTAGCTGCAGGCAGAGCGACTTGTGTGTGTCACAAATGTCAGAATGTTTTGCAGTTACCCAGACAACTCCTGGAGGGGGTTGTCAGCTGAAAAGCACTTATTTTGGACACCCGGAGGTTACGTTTTAGTCCCAAACCCAAATTGCAGCCCTCGGACTAAAGGCTTCTTTCTACAGTGGCTATTTTTGTTATTGTTATTTTTTTAAAAGCCTTCACCATAAATAAAATGCCCCATCTTTGGGAAGGCATTAGGGTGAGGATCACAAAACAGGAATTTGGCTTCATGCTGAGGCATTGACTCTTCCCTGTCTTTCGGTTGCTTTTTGAAAGGGGCTGCTGAGGTGCTGGGAGCTACCAGGTTGACTGCCTTGTGCTCAGCGATGCTGTCTCAGGCTCATTGTGGACTGAGTCGGTCAAGCTTTCACTGCCTTGCCAACAGTGCCGTGCTGGGATGTGGGGTTCAACCTTTAGGAGCCATTTAAACTGGGTCTAACTGTAGTATATAGACAGTAAGGCAGACAACTTGGGTATACGAGATGAAATATTTCCCAGACATCTTCCACTGATGTATTCTGGTAGGAACTGGAGCACTGGACCAGACTGCCCAGAGAGGTGGTGAAGTCTCTGTCTCTGGAGACATTCCAGACCTGCCTGGACAATGCCATCCTGTGCTACCTGCTCTGGGTGATCCTGCTCCGGCAGAGGGGTTGGATGAGATGATCTCCAGAGTTCCCTTCCAACCCCTACCCTTCTGGGATTCTGTGACTCCCCAACCACAACGGTCCTTTCTCCTCCCCAGAAGCAGAGCTGAGTTTCTCCTCTCTTCTTAGAGGTCATCACATCGAAAACATTTGCCCATTTTTGTTTCCTACCCACCTGGTTATACTGGTGCCTGCAACATCCAGACAAAAGGTTTATCTTCCTGCTTCCTGTGCCCATCTGTCTCTCACATGAAAATTATTGAGAAGCGAAAGAAGACCCCTCTGACTAAAAGCAGCCCCTCGTCTCTTCAGACTAATCCTTCATGAGCACAAATGATCATGAATCCTAGAATGGCTTGAGTTGGAAGGGACCTTAAAGATCATCGAGTTCCAACCTCCCTGCCATGGGCAGGGGCACCACTCAGTAGACCAGGTTGCTCAGAGCCTCATCCAGTTTGGTCTTAAAAACTTCCAGGGATGAGGGGCTCCACAGCTTCTCTGGGCAACCCGTTCCAGTGTTTCACCACCCTTAGAGTAAAGAACTTCTTCCTGCTGTCTAATGAAGTAAGCATCGAGCCTGGGCAAGCCACGTGCATTAGTTCCACGTGCCATTGCTGTACCATGAACCATCCCACAGCCCTTCATGACAGACTTAAGGTCTTTAGGAAAAGGGTGGGAAGCACAGGATATGTCATGAACAGTTGACCGAAGTGGATTGTGTGCATCATGACCTAGAAGTACCTGTAAAGGATGGTGTGACTGGTGATGGTTACCTCAAATGAAGGTGCTTGGAGTGAACTGAGCAGGTCTTCCAACTACCTGGGTCTTTCAGTTGTCCCTGAAAAACGGTCTCTTTGCTACACTTTTCTCTCTTGTTCAGTAGGTGTCTTCAGGGTGACCCGGATCAGAGAGAAGGCATGAGGGAGATGTAACATTTTCTATAGGATTTGAGGTGCAGGAGGGCATGTCCCAGTCTCCCACCTCCCTGTAGAGTCATTCCCTAGCCAGGCATAGCTACAGCTCAAAGAAGCAACCCTTTGTCAAAGGCCCCTGGAATTGCCTTTTTACCAGTCAAGTTGAACAGGGAGGTTGTTTCTTCAAAAAAAAAAAAAAAAAAAAGGGGGG